>VZRS01001243.1:643932-798381 GCA_013398055.1 Ifrita kowaldi
GATGCAATCTTTTTACAGGGAGTGAAAGTTTCTTGAGGCCTTCCACAGGTCCCCACATTTCTGCCAAGAGACTGATGCTTCAAGCAGACCCCTCTATGCTGCTTCTCACAAATGCTGGGATTGCAAATTGTTCTCATCACTGTCCAACGCAGCATTTAACACCTGCCTTTGGCATTTTCATAGGAACTCTTAACTTGGGTGTAGCACAACGCTAATGAGGTGTCAGATAGCTAGGGTCTCTAAGTTTTTGATGGTGAATTTGCAGAAATTACAATCTTAAAGGTTAGTTAGCTTAAGAAAACCTTAGTAGTTTATAGTTTTGCAATGAAAAAAGAGGCTATAAATTCATTGAATTAACACATAACACTATTATATATCCGTATCTGTTAAGACTTGCTGCTATATTGACAACAAATGGAGCAATTCAGGTCATGAAATCGTTTCATGCTGGTGTTGCTAAGCATCTGAAGGTTTTGTACTGATCACCATAGATTCAAACAAAATAGTTTCACAGTCACTGAAAGCAAGGAAATTATTTTTAGGTGAGAAAGAGTAAAAGATGCACTACTACATTAACTGCTACACCCAAATGACATATAAGCCTGCTTAATTCAAGAAGGAGCTTTGGACCCATTTCAGGGATCGAAGTTTCTGTGGCACCAAAGAGAATTTGTGTTGTTTTTGTTCTGCAGTCTGTTAAAAACACAGTAGAAGATTATTATATATTCCAACAGGCAAATTCTAAAATATTTGGGTGGCCAAAACCTACAGATCAATTTTCCAGCATTTGTATGTTGTACCATGCCCCATTATCTCAAAATACTCTTAAATATGTAGCCAGGTGTAAATATCCTAATTATTGGCTCACTAGTTTAGGCTTTGTGAAAATGAATGCTAGCCAGGCTCAATTATTTCTGTTAGACACTACCCCTGTTTCATTGGTGAAGTGCAAAATGCTTTCAAGGAGAAATAACTAAACTTTAAGCACAGATTTGGCCAAATATACAGACTAAAAGCTATTAATATCTCTCACAAGCAAAACAGCATGGGTGCATTCACTTTTGACATCATAAACAATATTACTGCTTTGTTCTAATATAGTTGCTATTATAGTCAGCATATTAAACCAGCATATGAGTCCAGACTGAAAGAAGGAAGCTTTTCAATTTGGGACATGTCCCTTTTTATTTTTAATGGAAGGAACTATTTATCCAAACTAAGCATTTCATTAATTCTTGTTTTGGAAACATAGGAGTACATTTGTGAAAGCATAACTGATTTGAAAGTTTGAGAATTTTTGACTGTTTCAAAACACTGGGTGCAATTTTGAGAAGTAAGAAATGATGAGAAATTTATTATTGCTGTCACAAATTAAATTCTGTGTTTATGGAAATCCATAGTTAAAACAGTCACATTTGCACTACTACATGTAGAAAAGAAACACACCTTACTTTTGATGTAAGATAAATGTTTGAGAAATCAGTTCTACTATTTGGAGACACTATCTTTTACTTTTGGAACATAATCTGGTTATTGATTTTGATTATCACTGCACACTGACAATTCATAGCTGAAACAAATATTTAGGAATTTTCTGTCTTTGATCAGTCTCAAGTAATACACATCACTACACATCATTACACAAGGCGTTTGGAGATTAGCACTGATTATATAAACCTGATAATTTTGGACTTTTATGCCCTCTTCTAAGGAAGTAAGTGTCTTTTAAGTCTTGTAAGTAGCGATGTTCCTGCTGACTTACTAGGGGCCTCATGGGTCTTTGCCACTTTGATGCACAATTCAAATGTTCATCACACTCCATTATTTTACATAAAATTTTGTGAAAAAAACGGAAATGGCATTGCTCAGATTATTTCCAAAGCAGTTAATTTAAATAAAAACCCCTCAATTTACCTAGCTCAAGGTTAGCCCTCTTATGTGAAGAGGGATTAATGCTTTTAATTTGTGCTAGCTCTGAACGACTCTGGATGTTTCTGGAGCCAGGGGCTGTTCCATGGGAACCCATTCCACGCCAAACATTGTCAGGCCAGGAAGCAAGTTTTCTTTTGGCAGAACAGTGGTCAAAATAGCCCTTGGGAGACCACCAGAGCATGCAAAAGATGATCAGGTAGACTCATGGGGTTGTTTGGAATGTAATTTCCATTTCTTTCCTCAGCACTACAATAATTATGGAATATTGCAAGCCAGATAATACCCTTTGATGGACATTATTTAGTCATTACCCTGACAGCTATCAAAAATCAAAATAAGTTTGCTTAGTAGTTAAACTGGACAAATGCAAAAAGCCTCCATTTAGGAAATCAACTAAAACATTGCACAGACAAAGAAAACAAAAAACCTGAACCCTATAATAACTCTTGAAGTAAGTCACTGAACCATGATATTTGTTCTAAGACCATCAGTATATGGAAATTTGAGGTAGCAAAGTGGCAAGAACAGTCTGCTCAAGCAGAGAGGAGTACATGTGTCACTGGGCTTGTTCTGATGTTTTCTCTTAAAACAGGACAATTTTGGGGGTGCTTACAAAGCCCAGCCTTGGCAAAGGTGCCTGGATAACGATTGCCTGAGGTTACATGAGTGTTCACAGAGCTTGCAAATGGCATGCACAGAAATGACTGTGGAGGAAACACAAAGGAGGAAGGGAAGTCTAAAAGAAGCCTGAACGTCTGTAACTGTGGGGAGAAAGAAGAGGTACCAGAGCAGCAGTCAAAACCTGATTTGACGCTGTTACCCCACCAGCAGCACATCTCTGCCTACACCAGACAGCTGTAGGATCACAGACTGTATATTTAAAAGCCCCTCCTTCCATGCACAATGAATTTCAGGAAAAGGCATTTGAAAATTAGAAATCTTCTAGGAACATTTATAGGGGAAACAGACTTTATCTTCCCCGGCAAGCACCTGAAAACATGAATTCAATTCAAATATCTTTGGAAGCATATTCTTCTCTTGAGTGCTACTTTATTTCTCGTTAGCAATCAAATTATTGGCAGATGCTCAGCAAACTGTCCATCCTGATTATTTATCTATTCCTTCTGGAGCCTGTCTAATCACATTAAAATAAAGAGCAAACATTACTTAAAATATGATGAGATCAGCAGCCTCTCAAAAATGTAATAGACAAGAAGTTAAAACTTTTCAGGATGCATCTTTCATGTATTTAGGATTTAAAAACATGACAAAACACTAGGAATGTAGAAACAAGATCATAGTAATACCTAAATGGTTGACACCTTCAAATATTCAAAGACCCTGAGAGTTCTTGGATTTGGGGAATTTAAAGAAAAAAATGAAAGTAGGTGCATTTATTTTAACCATGTACAGAGATGCAGTTGAACCTTCTCATGTATCTAGATTCTTTTTCTCTTCAACCTTGAAGCTGAAAACACATTTAACAAAGAATAAAACAGTGATTCCCACGAGATCAAGAGAATCTAGGTGTGAAAATCAGAAGCTATTGAGAAACATGAAATACTACCAGGGGACATCTCAACTGTTTTCCACACTACTCAAAACCCCAGACATTTTTTTCTAATTCTCTTCTGTCTCCATTAGAATAAAATGCATTCAAAAGTGAGATGTAAAAGGTGTCATTAATTTTATATGTTAGCTCTTCTATTTCTTCTTTTGAATATGAACAAATTTCTAGACAGATCTACTCTAGTCGTTTTTATTTTGCTGACTCTCTTGAGGGGCTCAGAGACAGTTAATTGAAGCATTTCATCAAGCTTTCATAGTGAAGCAATATTATTTTAACATTTTGACATAAACTATCTAGTTAATGCAAAGTGAAGTTGATGAAATTAATCCAGTGACTCAGGAAATGTATCTTTTGAAAGCTGGCTTCAATTTGACTGTAAGAATTAATCATGATTGAATTGAAATCAAAACAAAGCAGGAAGCATGTTNGTGTAACAGCTAAAGATATTGAGATCCATGAGGAGGGTAATTGGAAAAATGAGCAGGAGGTGAGAAGTTTCTAAATCGGATTAGCCATTGGGAGCAGAAACAGCTTCCTTTGGTAGAGGCTCTGTAGTCAAGAACATCTAGCTCTATCTCTCACTGTCAAGTTAACATCCAACTTGAGGGTATAGAAACCGCTGTGGAGGCAGCAAATGTGATACTTTCCTCCCTTTTCTGCAAAAGAATAAATTGCACTTTTGATTAGAGGCAAACCTAAAATTCTGCCTTTCATTCTTGTTTTTGTATATTCAGGCAACATGTGGGGGGAGGTTTGGGGGTTAAGAAAGGTGACTTGCTTCATTTTTCACCACTGAGTGATCTAAAATCATCAGTATCTGAAGATTTTATGAGTGCATGCAACCATCTTTGCTGAACATCTGAGGAATTAGCTGATCAGTATTTAACAGTGTTGTGGTAGTAAAGTTTGAATCCTCAACATGGATGGTTTTTCCAATGTATTGCAGCTACTAGACCATCAGATGAGCTCTAAATATCAATTTTATGATGGTATGTTCAATTTGATTTACTTGATGTGTTTTCTCCCAGATCTTCTGCCAAAATATTTGAGAAAAAGTCAGATAAAATGAAAGTCTCCTGACATTTCTTGAGAAACCAGTGTCAACATAAGTTACTGTGCATCATGTGATAGAATGCAGATCGAGTCTTTCTCCTTCCTGCTATTTTAAACCATCCACCAGTTTTGTCAGTCAGTTCATTTTTATTTTTGATCCATATGGTCTTATAAAATGCACCCACTTAATTAATTTAGAGAATTGACTGTCAATTATTTCTACCTCTGGTACATGATTCTGAAACATGATATAGAGCTTCAATTATTTGTCAGGTGGACAGGAGATAAACTATATGGGTATAGTGCCATCTAATGCCATGGAGAGTTCAGAGATGTTATGCTGTCATCACCTTCAACCTCTGCAAAGGTTAAGGATACCAAAGCTTTCAATGGTCAACAGAAAATTTAACTGAAAAATGTTCCTGAAACAACCAGAAAAAAAATCCCAAAATGGATAGTGCTGAATATACTTTTCTTGCTTTTACAAAACTCTGTCTATTTTGAAATATTTTAAGTACAGTTAAGTGACACGTAGATCTATAGTTCTAAATGTTCTATATTCAAAACTGAAGGTTTTGCTGAGCCAAATAACAGTTAGAGGGGTCTACAGACAGATTTCTCAACAGTATATCAAGAGAGAAGGCAGAAATGGCCACAGGGGGTTGCCATAGGAAGCTCTATCTATCTGCCTTTTTTTCTTAAATAAGTTCTGATATAGGACAACTTTTAGGCTAAAATTCCCAAGTTATATTTAAAAATATTAACCATTATTCATTTTGAGAAAATTCAACTTGAAGATACTTTACCTATTCAGAAATTCGGAAAATTTCAATTTTCCTTGCTTTGAATAATTTCCCCCACAGTTTTATTTTCTTGTTTAACTCTGTCTCCTCATGTCTCATGATGAATGAGTCATCTTTATGCATCATTTTCTGCTAGCTTTTTTGCACTGTTTGGCTTTGCATCAGATTCTCACAGCATCAGCTATCTGACTATGACCTTTAAGGCAATGAAGAATTCTATCAAAGTGTTTTAATTAACTGAAATACTATGCATTTATATGGTATGGAACTGTATAATTTTCTACTGCCTAAACCTTATCCTAAAATAAGTGTTCCTATATCCTTTTTTTTTTTCTAAAACTGACATTCCCTTAACATAACTGCTAAGGGATACATTAGATTTCTTGCTAATCAGTTGACAGAACGTTCTTACAAGTATCAGAGTTCGTAGGGTTTATTTCCAGCAGACTTCAGAACCGGACAATATATGACATTACATTGCAGCATTATACCTAACCATGGTACGTACCAATATGATTGCAGACTAGAGGAAGCATCAATTGATCATATTCCTGTCACCAGAATACATTATGTGCTATGAAAACAATTATAGCAAAGATTTAACTGTCCCATACCACTTGACTGCCCTACTTGGCTCTCAGTAAGCTAAGAGCTGTGCAAGAGGTCAAGCAGTAATTGGAAAGGCTTTTCCCATATTTATTTTTTTCTGCTTTTGTATTATCGACATGGCTAAAGAATGAATAACCAGGAGAAGACACAACTAATTCATTAAGTGAAATTCCATTCTATTTTCACCATAGCCAAGTTTTTCTACTTTGTATCCAAGCTGTAGATGAAATCCTCACTCCAAACACTATGGTAGTCAAGTGATCTTCCTGTAGTTGTCAGGTACAGTGATAAATTCTGAGATCTGATTTAGCTAGGTATTCCCAATCCTGCAGGAGCAACTATTTCTGCAGAAGCACATGATGTTCTACTGGTTGAATTTTGTTTTCTTTTAGTCTCCGGTTTGACAAATTCATTTTGAATTTGAGATCATCTCTCAGCAGCTACTCCCAGCTTGGATGCATCTACAAACGCAATTAGTACAATCTCAATTCTTTCATCCTGCTAATTAATGAAATATAACCCTCTGCAGAACCTCCCTTGCATGTCCTTCCATTCTGGTACACTGATACTTACTGTGTCAGGAGGGTCTGTCCAGTCATTGGATCCATGCTGCAGTGCTTCCACCTAAAGAACATTTCCACAGAGTGCTTCTGAGATTTACCAGATGTGATTTGCTTGTTTTCTGCTCCAGATTGAACATTACTCATTTAATTGCTTTTCTTCTACATTTTCAGAGTTTGTTTGTTTCAATATTTTTATAGAGGTCAAAATTAGTCTGATTATATCTACAAGTCACAAACTCCTACTTTTTTATCCTTTCTAAAGACAGCTCCACTTTTCAATTTTCTTTGTTTTCTTTATTGTTCCTGAATATCCAAAGACAATGCTATGATGATTGACATTTCATTAGCCAATTCTTTTAACAATCTGGAATGTGTTTTAGCATACCCATCATGACAGATAGAACACAAATACCTCCGTCTCTTAATTTGAGTTTGCTGTCTGAAGAACAACACTAGTTCAAATTACATGCTTTTACACTCATATTTCACTTTTAATTTAGTCTATCATGTGTCTGTTATAATAGTTAAATAATTCTAAACTTAAATCTAGACTGCCTAGTCCTGCAATTTTCCCCACACTTCCTTTGCCCATCAGGAAATCATCACTTATTTCTGCACGATACATCTCTGAAACACCACACTTACAACATTCTCATGCAGGGACAGTGTTTTTCTATCAATCCTTTTGTACTATGCTTTCTTATGAATAGTACAACAGCTTAAAATGCTTTAAAAATATCTAATTTCCATGCAAATTGCCTGCAATATTGTTTGCTCACAGGATGCAATTCTCATCATCTGATTGATAGAAGGCCAGTAGCAAATCTCATTTCAATTTGTCAACTATTTTGGTATTTGGCATACTCAGACTGCTGGCTAACATCTTCTGCATCCATACTTTGGAGACAGGTAATGATGACAGACTTACTCACATAAGAGCCTTTCACCCCGGAAGATTCAGAAAATATTGCAGAGAACATGGTTAGAATAGCATTTGCATTTTTGGATTGTTTTATCCACCACAATGAAAGGAGCTATGGCAACTGTTTAAGAATCTCACTCCAGGAATAAATATCATAATACATAAAGAAACACAACAATTCAATGTTTTGTTGAGCAAAAACATGGAAAATTTGAAAAATCTGATGTCATGTATTAACAAGGATATTCTAAAGAATATTTATTTAATTTTATTATCTTTTGTTTCCTTGCATGAGTCAAAGGCAGTATGACAGGTGTTGGGAGGCTGAAACAATAGTCATGAGTTATTCTGGAATATCATATATAAATCATTTAAAAACAATCATGTAGACTTGTGTGAGTACTGTCCTTATCTTAAAGAGAGACATCATCAGAGTATCCACAGGTATAAAATAGTAATGAAAATAAATCTGTCCCCTGGCACTTAGCACTTTTTTGGGCAACCTTGCAAAGGATGGGTGAGTGATACATAAAAGAGTATGTATACAAAAGCAGGTTGCATTTCCATATCACTTCCTCCTACCTCCGCTACCCAAAAAAAAAAAAAAGAAAAAAAGAAAAAAAAGAAAAAAAAGCAACCAGTGAGTTGATAAGTTGATCAGAGTGATTTTAGAAACCTGTAAGAGTCAGTGGCCTTCATAAGGAAAAAAAATCGGTGATTATGACCTGAGAGAAATGCCAGCAAGAACACAAAGTCCTGAGCTCTCAGGAGCAGAAGGGCCAAGGGCAGCTAAATTTGAGTTGAGAGGTGGAGTTGGGTTGGTCCAAGCACCCTAGGAAACACGCAAAATGTCCCAAGAACATTGATACTAGAAGTTAGTTGATACTATCAGAAAGCTCATGGAAAGGGAAGCCCATGCAATAACACAGTTTCCTACCACATCAAAAAAAAATAAAGATCCAATATGTCAGTGATGTCATGGGAAGACAGAATGTTTAGACTTCATGCCAATATTTCCTGAACCATCCAATTAGCCAGGTACAGACATTTTGATATCAGATACTTCTTTATAGATGAGAACTGTAAGAATATTATTTTTAAGCATTTTTGCACAGGCCCATAGAGGATAGATTCTTTTAAAAACTAATTTTCTCACAAAGTTTGAAATGTTTGGAGGGCTTCCAGAAGCTCTGCACTGCCTAGACACCATAAAAAAGCAACAACATATATTAAGGATGATGAAATATTTAATTTCCTTTGGAAGTTGATATGTTCTCCATGAGGGATGGAGGGCGCTGTGGGACACTGATCACATCCTTGGCGCTGTGGTGATGACTAGTCCTAATTATTTGAGAAAAATTACCACATTTTTTCATCCAGAAGAAGAAAAGGGAGAGTAATCACATACTAGACCCGAATTTAATTGCATATTAAACATGGATTAGGCAAAAAATATGTGCTTTAATTCATGGTTAACCCATGCTGTTTATAGGTCCTTTCTTTCTATTAAAAAATTGTAGTACCTCCTATTGTGATTACTATTACCCCAGTGGGTTTTCTCAATGTATCTCCAGGCACCAAACTCAGTATGATAAACTTTTTAGGCTGTGCTCTTTCATTGGGTCTGCTGATGGAGAAATTCCAGCAGCCTCCTTCTGAGGGTTTTTTGTAAAAGAGTAATGCTTGCCTTGTTGAGGGGAAAAAAGACCTATTTAGAAAAGTGTGTTCTTGTAAGCCAGTCCAGCAGAGCGTAAGGCAGGGGGGAAGCAGATGACCAAACCACTTTTCAGAATCCTTTATGGATCATTCACTCTGTTACAATGGACATTAATGCAAATTATAACTTCTAATCATTCTATGTTGCCCTCAATAGGGGAGATAAAGCAAGACTTTGTTTTATTCAAGTTAGTATTCTACCACTCAAAATTTATGCTTCATGACAATAATGCAACTAAATACTTCTGCAGTATTTCTACAAATGAAAAAAAAAAAAAACAAATCCAGAAAAAAATCCCTTAAAAAAAACCCAAAAAAGCATGCAGCTACTGGTGGACAAGAAAGTACAGAAGAGAGAGGGGAAAGAATGAGCTCCTTGTAAGACTGAAGAATGTGGGAATATAAATTTGTGGATATAACTAGCCATCGTGTGTAACTGCAGTCCTTTGGTAAAGTAAGAATTAAAAAGTAAGTGCCATGTCATTTCAGGGTGGGGGATGTTGTGCGGATGGCTACCACGTCCTTGGTAAGGAGATGGAGTAGCTCTGCCCAACACCTTCCGACTTACTCTGGACAAGCTAGGTGGAGGTAGAGCTGCCCTGACTGAGGTGACCTCTAACATGACGTACGGTCCCTGAGTTTGGGAAACACAGCCAATGAGAAGTACAGCAGAGCACAAAATTTTGGTGATGGGGTGCTGCAGGGGCTGCTGACAAAACTGCTTGTATTCTCAGGCTTAGACCTAGCCTTTGTCTTCACATTTTTGCAAGATCGATGGCACCTGAGAGAAACAGATTTTTTTCCCCCAGGATGTTACCAGGACTCCCTTTCCAATATCAGTGGTTGGAAGGTTCTCTCCTGCTTTTATGTCACACACAGATTATCAACTTTCAGAATTCAAGATAGTAAAAAGGGGTCTATCATAGGGTTTCATAACACATACTTCTGTTATATGTAGAGTTATGACTTATCACGTATTAGCCTGAAGGAAAAGTTATTTCCTTAGACCATGGTTAGACTAAGAATTATCTTGCATTCCTTATGCATGTGAAAATTATTTTAATAAGAAACTTTGAAGTATCTGAGCAATAGGATCACACTCTGTAAAAAAAGCACATTATTATTAAAGTATTTGCACTAGGAACTGTTATGTTGTATTCAAATAACTTGATATCTTTCCTGAAGTTACATTAAAATCCTAATAGGTCTGGGCACTTTTCTTCAGTTCTACTACTCTATTGGACTTTAGTTAAGACTTCTGAATATTTAGAAAATGAAAGTGCTATAAATACAATTTGGTATACCATGTTGGATATAGGATAAATCATATTGCTCTTTTTTCTTCTGCAGAAAGGTGAACTGCCTATTTTTGATTGTCCTAGCATTGTTAGGTAGGAATACATGACATTTGGAAAGAAAGACTGTGGCATTGGGTTTAGTTTTTGGTTTGTTTGGTTGGTTTTTTGTCTGAGATAATACTGAAATGCCCTGAGGGTTTTATAATGTGTGTGCCAGAAAGATTCACCAAATTGCTAACAACCTGGTGGGTTAGTGATTCTGAAGGCAGACTTGCTTTAAAGCAGAGGCTGTGAACTGACTTACTGAACACTGAGTGGAAAAATGTATGAAATGAGCAGAGAGCATTTCTGAGCAAAAGGAAATCCCTTCCACTTAACACAAAATAAAGTCAAAAGCCTATTAAAAATGTAAAGACATCATCATCTTAAAGGGATTCAAGGCTATAGAGGAGATTTTTGTGATTGCCCTTCTCTTAGAATGAACACGTAGAAAGTGATATTTACACACAAGATTTGCAGGGGAAGTTACTGAACAAAGGACACAAAATTCCCCCTCTCTGCATAAGTGTCAAATGGTAATAGCTGACAAAGTAGATGAAATGTACCATGGACACCTACAGACTCGTAGGAAAGACAAGGTGACTTGTGCTGTGACATAAATAAATAGCTGAAACAACACACATTTCCTGTCCCCTGAAATGTCACCTTGTCTGGCACACTGCTGGCCCCAGTCCTGCTTCTGCTGAAGTGCCCTGACACTGCTACACCACACGTATTTAGATTACAAGTTTTGGGTACAGTGTCTTTCACCACCAAACACCTATTAGTCTGTGCAGAAGTCCCTTTAAAATCTTAGTGATGTGACAGCTATCTGGGAAGCACAGGCAGGAATAATCATCCTGGGAATTCACAATAGGAAAAATAAAAATTAAAGAGGAAGAATAGGACAGATCAGTTTTCACCAGGAAGTTTTGCTCATAAATTCCCATTTCTCAGCTTCTCTTGGTAAAGATACAGATGACTCAGGAATATTCTTCCTGAACTTTGGATCATTCTCCTTTATTTCCACTAGAAGGAAATTTAATTTTATTTCTTGAATTTGTTTTTAGTAGTTAGCCTGGATTATATATATACATATGTAATCTACATCTGTTAAGGAGAAGAGAAATGATGTGCACTTAAAAGGCAAAAATCTGTGTATTATACCAAGCACAAGAGCTCAGATATTTAATGGATATCTGGATTTCTTCCAATATAAATGCAATAGATTTTAGCATCATCTGGCTTGCTAATCCTCTTTACAGTAGATTTCTATCCTGTGTCTCTTTTTTCATTTAAATTCATGGATTTCAGTTAATCATAAATTCCATTACCCACAATGCAAGTCGTATATACTTAAATATTACCATAATCTTAAAATGCTATATTAGATTTATTTAGCATAATTATAGAAATAGTATTTTCCCAGCTGTAAAATATAGTTTTTTACCAAAGACATATTAAACACATAATTCCAAACAATAAGGAAAAAAAAACATTTGGAAAAGCTTAAAAAACATTGTATCTAAAAGAAAGATTTAAAAATTGTAGAAGTTCCTATCCATTCCTATCCTTGCAGATACCTACTTATCTTTCCTCTGTTTCAGTTCAAGCATTTCACCTTTTGACTTCAGCACTGAACTGGATTGCTCATGCCAGCCATGCAGGGTGGTTTCATAACTCTGCATATCCTTACACTACCAAAGTCATGTGTGTGTATAACACTTCTATAAATAGTTTTTCAGTTTTATCCTTAATCTCTTTAAAGTCTAACCAGGATAATGTGAAATGCTGATATTTTTGTCTAGGAATCTCTTAGATGACCATGAAGCTGAAGCATGCAAATAAAATAGAAGCTAGACTTGCAGGAACAATATGCAAGACAAACCTATCTTGGGAATGGATATAATTTCCTTTAAAGAAAAATGCTGCCAGTGAAAGTCAAAGGTTTTTCTTCCTGTTATGTGTGGATTATTATCAACAGGTTTTTCTTCCTGTTATGTGTGGATTATTATCAATAAGCTTTCATTAAAAAAACAAACCAATAAACAACAAAAAACATCACAGCAAAACAAAAAGCAAAAAAACCTCTGATTATTGTCAAGGCAGAAATGTGTTGGCTGTTCTTGCCATGATTGCAATGGATGTGAGCTGGTAGCAATTGAGCAGAGGTACAACAAAATAAGTTGTGGAAGGCTTTTGGTACATGTGTGCAGCTGTGTATTTTGCTATGACCCCTAAACTGTTTTGAAGTTGAAGTTACCTATTATGACAAGAGAGCTGAGCAACTTCTTATCAGGCAGCTTCATAGCTGAGGAGGATCCAGAAGCCAGTGACAGGATCACTGAAGAGGTTCAAATCAAAGTAAGAACAGCTGAGGACAGGGCACCCATCACAGCTCCCTGCACCTCTGTGTCTGCCCCTCTGGCACCAGTGCAGGCTTCATCAGGTGTTTGGCTGAAACCAGCAGGACCCACCTGCTGCAAACCAAAGAAAAGGCATTTCATTTGGCTTTTCCATCCATATCCTGCTGACAGCCTGGGAAAGCTTATGAGCCACCTCTCAGCTCAACAGTGATGGTTTCTCAATGCACAAGCACTCAATTTAATTTCGAAATGTTATACAAAGGTGAAAAAAAAAGGACGTATTACACATTAGAAAACATGTTTATAACTATCTGTATGCTTATATGTATATGTAAGTATATATACATACATGTATGTATGTGCAGAGATAGAAATATTGTTCATATCTCACATCTCTGCCTTAACTGGAAATGACAAAGAAAGTTTCCAGTACATCAGCCAGCTGAATGAGACTACATCATAATCCAAATTATTTTCCACATCTTTTCTCTCAGTGACTCAGAACAGCCCACTGGGTGGAATCACTACCAAGGCACATGATCCACTTTTTCCTGTGGAAAAATTCAATACCATGCTTCTCTTCCAATGCATCATGATACATTATCCTCTCTTAGCATCTATGGTATTACCTGCAAGTATTTGTTGAAGAAGTTTAAAGGAATAGATAAAACAATGAAGCAAAATTTCCTATTAAAAAAAAATAAAAAGAAAGCAATTTCTCCCTTTTCCATTAAATTCAATAAAGAAAAATATGAAGTAGAGCTTGCTATAATTTGAAAGGTGCCTTGATACACAGGATACTAAGTAATTCTTGCAACCTTATTAGAAGCAAAGCTAAAGAATCAGCAACAAACCCTATAAATATTAAAACAAGAGCAAAATTATAAATTTCCAAGCATTTTGCCTATATTTGAAAGCAAGCAGGCACATACATCTGAAAATGGGAGCGCTACATTTGTGCCACATTTAAAGGACCAGAAATTCCTCACTCAAGACACCTGGGGAAAAGAATTGAGATTCCTTAAAAGATAAAAAACATATGCTGGAGCCTTCAGGTGAAGTTCCAGTGGTTGTCATCCAGCTCTAGAGATGGGGGAGCTCCTGTTCCTGCCTGCCAAGGGACAGGTTTTGGCCTGCAGGAAGGGTCTATGCAAACCCTGCTGTATCTAATACTAAGAAATTTCAGTGTCTGACACTGAGGTGTTATAATATAATGAATTAGAAAATTAAGATAAAGTAAAAATGATCCTACTTTCTCCACCTCTTTCCTGATAATTATCACTTAATTAGGACTATTAGCACTTTATTAGCGCATATTCTGTTATCAGACTATGCTTTCCAGGAGTATGTTCTCTTGTTCTTCCTTCCTTTTTCTACCTTTCTTCCACAGTGACTTTTGCCTTGGTTTCTAAAATGCTAAGTTATTTTACTGCATTTTTCAGGAATATGTTGAAAATATATCATAATTAAAGAATTACCTTTCCAAGAGCACCAAATATTTCAATTCCATTTGTAAACAGACCTTGAGTTGCATAAATGTAGGGAGATACTTTCCCTTCCTCCTATAAAACAAACACCTGATATCTATTTTGCTTTGTTTGCTTTCTTCTTTCCTGTATTTCTTATTCTAAAATAAATATCGGTCGGATTTGCTTGCCACTGATATAACAACAAACAGTGTTATTAATATAAAAATGGTCCCTCGATTCATTTACAGCATGCCAGAGGAAAAAAAAACAAAGAAAGCCCCCAAAACAAACCCCACCAAAACCCACAAAGGAGCAAACAAATAGATCTTGTGCTGACGAAATGATCCATAACATGCTAAAACCTGCTTCAGGCTAAAACCAATCCACATTTCATTAACACTCTCTGCTAATCAATGGATGATATCAATAAACGGCAATTTATCCCAGTCACAGCAAAGGAATGAACAGAAAACCCAAACGCAGCTTGCTGAAGCAAGAGCTATATTAAGAAAAACTTAAAAAAGGAGCTCCTGGGCCTGCCTTATTTCTGACTTTGTTCTGTGCTTTCCATAGCGTTCCTCTCAGGATGTGTGGTGGATTGTGCTGCAGTTGTGAAAAATGCAGATGCAGGTGAGGACTGAGCTGCATCATTACTAATACACATCTTCATTTCTGCTGGTGTTACTGGTACCACTGGGGCTTGTGTGAGCCCTTACGCCTGTAGGTGGCACCGAGAGGCAGCCAGGTCTCCCAAAATCTGCTGGTGCTCTGGGACCTGCTGAAGTGACCTGCTGAATTCCAAGTGGAGGGAAGGGGCTGAGGGCAGACAAGACACCCCAGAGCAGCCAAAAAGCAGACCTTTCGTGCCTGCACAGGCAGCACCTGTGGGGCAGAGGCACCCTTTTCCTGCCCTCACTGGCACCCTGTATGCCTGACTGCTGTAGAAAGTGATGGATATCACCGTGCATTGCTAAAAATTAATGGTACTGAAATCTAAATGTAAGTAGTAATAAATGCATAAAAGAATACGAAATTGATCTCTTCCTCTTTAAAATACTTGAGACATGTTAAAGCAGTCAGAAGACAAGATATAATTTTCTGTAGGAAATACACTTTGTGGAGAAAAAAATGGTCACAGTATGAACTTTACAGTGAAAGCATAGCTATCTGATCTGGAGTCCATTTCAAACCAACTTGCCTTCACTCTGAAAAAGAAAATCTCTGCCTTTCACATGCTTCTGATGGCATTTCTTGTCCCTCAGTAGTTTTTAGCAAAATGGATTTTGGCAGTGAAGGAATGTCATGTATCTGCCAAGAGGCAAGATACTGAAGAAAAGGAAAAACTTCTGAAAAAGGTTTAGAGCTTATTTACAACTCATAATGATAAGACCTTCCCCCCAGAGGTCCCCAGAGAGTCCATCAGTGATACTTCTTAATGTAGAAGTCCAGTAGAACAAAAGAACATAATTTCAGGCATAGTGAAATAAGAACCGATTTTTGTCCTTGACTCTCCACTGTTCGACTTATACTACAAAACATTTCAATTATTAAATAAGGGAATAATATAAAGACATCTAGAGAAAAAAATATTCTTTGATCTTTCAAGAAATAATTTTCCAAGGTAGTAATAGAACTTCAAACACAGTTATTTTTTTCTTTTCATAGCTCTATTTTATCTAGAAGACTTGCTTACTCCAGTCTGTAATTTTCTCCCTCTTATCTTCTGCATAAAACCCCCAAATAAACAAACAAAAAAACCCCACAAAAAGCTCTCAGCAATGTAACTTTCAGTGAGTTAACAGAAGTTTCAGTTTATTTGAATAGAGTGAGGGGAAATATTATAAAAAACACACAACAATTCCACCATTTTTCATTTTCTTTTTCACTAAAAAAGAACATTTTTAGCAGCACATCAAGAATTGCAGTTCTGTAAGGGAAATACAGACATCTAGCCATGGCAACAAGTTTAAAGGTCCTCATTCTTGGCAGAGTAATTTTTTTCTCAGTTTTGGGATATTGCTTGACATCATCCAGATGCTGGAGCACCTGGTTTGCTAGAGGGAGCTGATGAAAACAAGTAAAATTGCAACAGAACACCCAGAAAATGAAGGCATTAGTAATTAATTTTTTTAATCCCAAATGACTGAGATGGAAACTGATTTGCTGTATTTGAGGTGAAAGGAAATACAGTAGAAGTAGACAAAGGCCACAAAGGGTTGAAAATGCTGCTCAGCTTCACATACACCATTATCCATTAAATGACAGTACATACACATATGTATGTTGTATGCAGAAATTTACATAATGTCCTTAATGACTAAAGAATGCCTTCCTGTATCTGCAGATGCCACATCAAGAGAGATAATAGAAATATACTTAATTTCTGTTACTCTGAGGTATGAATGTAACTATAATTACTTACTGATATTAGCATGGTTTTAAACTTTCAAAATAAGAAAAGTAAAAATCACATATTGGGCCCATTCTAAGGAAACAAAGAATGCAAGCAAAGGTTAAATTTTAAAATACTGTAGCAACTGTATACTATACTATACTAATTATATACTATAATTCCTTTAAAGGACATGCCAAGTTTACTAAGCACACCTTGAGCTCCTGCAAACTGTAGGGATGAGAAGATAGCTCAATAACCTGTAATTCAGAAGTTAAAGTTTTACTGTGTCTGTGATCCCTCACACCACTTGATTTGCCAGTTGTGGGCATTTAAGAGAGAGCAGTTCCCAAAGCCCCCATATTTTTACAGTTGTGTACAAGTAGTTTGTTTTGTTCCAACTCCTTCGATGGAAGGCTGTACGGCACTGTATGAAGTCCAAGCAGCGGCACGGACTGGAGTGGAGTTCAGAAGTAACTGTGGTTATGTCTTTAAGCAGAGATTTCTTTCCTCCACTGTCATGACCCAGTGAGCCAGTGGGCTGCCAGGTCCAGGATTAGACCACTGCAATGAGCTGAAGGGGCTTTTCATACATGGAAATCCTCACCAGCACTAAACCAAACAAGGTAATGTTGAGTCAAAAGCAGCACACACAAACCCTTCCCACTGTTCAGAAGAGAGAGCCAGTGTTCCCACACACATTCTTCTTCATAACTCATCTTAAAGCCCTTTTTCTTGCTCCAAGGCTGTGGTTAACCATTTGCGTGCTAGGAATGAAATCACTTTTGTTCACATATCAATTTTTCTGGAACTTAAATTAAAGTGCCTTGGACTTAAAGGAAAAATATGTTTTGAAGAAAGCTTCCACAAGTAATTACCTCCAATAACTATGAACACAGAATAAATTATGAAATAACACGTGTATTAATGTTATGCTTGATTACATAACATTGATTTTTCTAAAATGTGTATGAAAATTAGTGTTTTTCCTTTGGCTGTAAAATGCATGAGTAATTACACATAAACATAAAAATAAAGTGAAGTAAGAGTTTTAATTAACAAACTATTAAAGTTAGCTTATTTCTTTAAGCGCAAGAAATGAACCCACTAGTAAGACTTTAAAACTTCTATGTGTCATGTTGTATTTCACCATTCTGCATTTGCAGTCTGCATCAATGACAAGGCACGAAGAGTACTTTCCCTCTGCACAAACCTTTCATCTGCACTCTTTGAGGCTCCTTTGCAGGCAACATGAATTCTTTTAGGTGTATTTCAGTTTTATATATATAGCTGACTGCAAAATACTAAGCTGGAGCAAATAGTTATGATGTCTGTGCACACTCTCCTGAGTCAGAGTTGAGGCCCTCTCTCTCGCCTGGATTCATCTTGCTTGAGAGGCAACTTCCAGGGCAGAAGATGCATTTTTCCTCTTGCAGCAGGGCAGCAGGGAGATTTGAAGGTACTGAACAGTCATGGCAAAACTGGGGTACCAGGCGTTGCAGTCTCCAGCAGGCTGCTTTCCCGGTGAGGAAGAAGAGCTCTTGGAAGCCTGGACATAGTGCAGGATTGCTACCTAAGAACAGGAGATTGCAGCTGCCCTGGACAAATGGAAGCTGCATGTGCTGTATTCCGCTATCAATCTGCACTATTGGAAATCCACACTTATCAGCAACCCACAGCAAAATCGACCTGACAGCTAGAAAAGTGGTCTGGTGGTGACAAAGAGGAAAGATTTGGATGGAAACAGAGATTGACCTCCACAAGCGAGGGGAGGAAGTGAACTTTTTTCAGAAGTGGAAAGATTGAGATTCAGAATGACAAGACTTCGGGGGAAAACATATACTCCTTATCTACCTAGGACCAATAAATCTTAAAGTAGGTGTCATCTGTTGGAAATTCCTCCACCTCACATGGCTTTTGTGGGAAGTTCTGGTTTATTGTTACCAAGAATTTCTATAATCCTTTATTCTGATGATGTGAGCCACCACAGAACCATCTTTATTTCTTCAATTAGTCAAAATCTTCCATAATAGCCAGATATGTGTTTCACATTGGATGTTACAGGGTGTGTTTCTGCATTTGTTAATACTGAAGGAATATTATTTAATTTATTTTCCCCCCCTCTCTGGTGTAGGCTAGGTAGCTTGTGGAAAAGATAATAAGGTAAAAATTAGGTATACTCAGGGAGGCAGGAAAAGATGTAAATGAACTTTACTGAGTCAAATGGCATAAAGATAGTTCCTTTACTGGTAGAAAACTGATCATTTTCTCCATCTGTCTACTCTCAGAAAATTGTATACAGACCCACTACCTTTATTCTCCCAAGCAGTGGAATATATTACTTGGAAACAATCAGTCATTCACACAAATACAACACTTCCATGCCTGTCACCAATAACCATAAATCTGTTTAAAAAAAAAGAAAAAAAAGCCCTGGGGTACTATCCTTTAGTTACTTTTAAGCAGCATTCTGTGAACCAAAATGTATATTTTCTGTGTGAATTCTTTGAGGGGAAATATTTCCAGTCTTATTTACAGTTAAGAAAATACAGTGGTTAAAATTTTAGGTCTATTTAATTTTCTGTTGTAAAATGGAAGTGTTTGTCCGCAAGAGCATATGAGCATTAGTAGTAAATGAAAGCTCCATAAATTACCATCATTAGAACTAAACCCAACAAACAAGTGCAGGTGGGCTGGTTTTTTATGGATAATTAGAATTTGAGTTGTGTTTCGAGTATGAAGCAAGTATATAGACCCAAATCTGTACCACCCATCTGTTTGATGCCAAACTGAGTTTGAAATTGTTCTTTCTACCAATGTTTGCCATACTTTTGAATGCTAAATTCCACTACAGAAAATTGAAACCAGCTGTGCCTTCTTTCATCTCACCCATATGCTCTAAAATTTTTGCCAAATAAGCTCCATAGCTTTTCCTGGTAGGATGTCTTCTTTCATGTTGTTCTTTTGAGCAATGAAACAGCTATCAGAGCCGGAATTTGGATGCCATCAGTGACTGGATTAACATAGAGAGGAATTATCTCCATAGCTGGAGAGGTAGCTGTTGGGCACTGCAGGAGCAGCATGGCCTTGATCAGTGAAAGTACATGGGGTGAATGGAACGGCAGCACATGAAACACATGGCAGCATCAGCACAGCTATCTTTTATCTACAGTGCTGGGTAGTTTTCAGAGCAGATTTGGATCCTGAGGAAGGCCAAGTGGTTGCCCGGAGAGGTTGTGCTGTCTCCATTTTTTGCGGGGGTTCAAGACCCAACTGGATAAAGTCCTGATTGACCTGATCTGATCTCAAAGATTGTTCTGCTTTGAGCAGGAGATTGGACTACAGGCCTCTTGATGTCCCTCTTAACCTGAGTTATCTGGTGTTTCTGTGATTCTGGGATGTATCTGTAGCCATGCTTGGAGTATTTTCTTTGCTACAATAATAGAAAGGATGTTTATGTGGCCAAATTATAACCATTTTCCTGTCTTTTCTCGCACAAAAATGCCCATAACTACAGAAACAACTATAGTCCATTTTAGTATTAGTATTAGTATTAGTATTTCTACTTTATGTAGAAAAGCTAAGACCACGTTCACAATGGAACAGATCATGCAAGAAGCATGGCCACGGAGCAGAAAAATATCTAGCTGCCTTAGTTTTTACTGCTGGTTTCAGATAGGTATTGCAGCCTACCATGGGGTCTGTGAAGACACTGTTTCTACTGAGGGGAAGCCGTGCTCTGAATCAGGAAGAGATTCAAGGCTGAAGGTCTGAAAAGCCTTCTGCTCCAGGATACAAAGAGAAAAATCTTAAATATATTTCAGTTCCAGAAGATTTTGAAATGTTTTTTATTTGTTTCTACCACGGGTTACAAAAAAGTTCACATCATGATAAGGACTCAGTTCGAGTACACTTGTACAAGTTGACAGGAGTTTCAGGCTGGGAACACTGAAGGTCAGTGGAGGATGTTCCTGCCAGTATGAGACAGACTCTGTGTCATCCCCAGCCCGTCCCAAGAAGCTTGGTGACACAGTTGCTTGAATTCTGGAAGGGCCTTTCTAATCTTCTACCCGCACTGAAAGTTTCCCTGCAGGTAAAAGCACCAGCTCTGATAGTTCAAGTTAAATATCTTTTTTCTGTCACTAATAACATGTCCTGTATCTTACAAATTGAAATAAAAGAGAATTTACAACTAATATTCACCATTGACAAATATTCACCAGCAGGTTGACTTCTGTCATTTGTTCTCTGAAGGCAATGAATAAAATTAACCTTTCAGCATCTTCTTTTATGTGGAAGGGCACCTTATGAGCTTCTGCAGAAGTGAGTTAAAGCTCAGCTAGCTAGCATGAGTATGAGTAATGGCTCTCTTACTACAGCTTTAGTCTTCATAAGAAAAATACTGCTGCATGGGTTTCAAAGTGAACATCAAGTACAAGAAATTTTTATGGAATTAGGTAACAGAATTGTGTCACCTACCTTTATGAACTCATTATCTTTTCAGAGGATTAATATTTTTTATGCTGTTGTCCTGTTGCAATATGATACCTTTTGATGATGATAAGATTTTTCATGTAGTCAGACTATGTGATAATTGAGTGTATACACTGAGCATTCTTCAACCACTAGAGTAGAAGGGAAGTGGGATGAACTGTATCTAGTGGCAAGGCCTCTTTGAGGAGACAAAAAGTTTTTGTAACTAAAACTTCAAGAAGCTCTTTGTAAGGAGACATGCCAATTTGTTTAAGTGCAAATTACTGAAAAGAAAGTGCCATAATGACCAGGCTAAAATGCAATGCTCTGCAATTTGTTTTGACAGTGCCCCAAAGGACCAAATAAAAGAAGCTCAGAAGAAATTAATTTAGAAGAAAATGTTAAATTGAATGTAGGGCACATTGGCTAGTTTTTGTGCTCAGAGAAAGGGAATGAAGAGTCTGGTCTCCTTTTCCCAATAATATTCCTTTCCCAAGCCATTTAAATAAAGATTTTATTAGTTTTATTCTTACAGCATTACATTTCACACCCGTCAGTGGTTTAGTAGATCCAGTTAAATCATCTGTGGATTGTAAAATTTTCAACACCAGTGCAAGTGGCAAAATCAAGCCGTGAAACTATTTGGACATCAATTCTCACGTTTTTAAAGTTGTGGCACTGTTGGCCGTAATCAGATGGTATTGATGAAAATAAGTTTAAGCCAAATAATGTGATTTAAGAAACAGTAGAAATAAGTTGATAACCATGTTTTTAAGATAGGCATTTCCATTTTCCCAGTACCAATTTTCTCCTTTTTAGCACATGCAAGAATTAAACAAAATGTTCTCTGTATTTCATTCTGAGTAATGGAACATCCAAGGCTTTTCTGAGACTCCTCTTACAAAGAACACCAAAACCTGTAAATAAATTATCCTCTCTCACAGAACTGCTACGTGCTTTCATAAGAGAATGTTGAGTACTTTCCTGGAAAGCTTTTTAGGCACCAGATCAGAACAGAAGACACAATTGGCTCTTTGTAGCTGACTTTATTACTCATTTACTACTTCCTCATTATGTTTACAGGATTATATCTGCTTCTTTTCATTCATATTATTTTATTATTTTTATCTGAAAAATAGGGTAATTTCTCTCTTTCTTTTCAATGTCAATCTTATTTGTGTTGTTTGCTTCTGCTTCTCTCCCTTTTCCTTGTGGCTTGTTAACAGTGGCCAGCATTCCTTGCCTGCGTCAAGCAGAAGATTTGTTTTCTTGCTTCATCTGCTTCTGTATTTCAGAAGCTGAGTTGGTTTTCTTTTTCCTGGTTTTCTTCACAAGAGTGGAGCAGTAATTGCTGCTCAGTGGAGGACAGTACTCTGGACCTCTTTGCTCTGCTGATTGCCTGAAGGACTCATTTGGTACCAATGACCTGAAGCCATTCACCTTAAGCTGTAGCTGTTCAAGGAAAGCACATGTTAAATGCTTTTTGCCAGTGGGATTTTCTTCATTCCTTTGGAAAAATCTAAGACCCTATCCAAGGAAAAAATGAGCCATGTAGGCCAAATTAACACACAGACACGGAACCACTCACAGATTTGCGCTGTTGATGTACACGAATGCTCTCCCATGACACCAGTGACAGTCTTCGGATTTTCTTCCAAAAGAAATCTTAACTGAGAAATGAAGCAGGAAGAACTGCTGTCAGATTTTTTGCTCATTGTTTCCAGTACAAGTCATGTTGAGGCCACAGACTCCTGTAGAAAGCCAGAATAAGAAACAAAAAAAGAGCCCAGATGTGTGTCTGAGTTTCCCCACATGTCAGAGAAGATAATGTTCATTGTCATAATGCAAATCTTTCAGTAAGCCTACTTCTCAGACATGCTTCTGTGGTGTCCTCCTTCAAATCTGCTATCCATATGGCTAGAAGTACAACACCAGACAAAGAAGTGAAAATACTGTTGAAAATTTGACCACCTGTATGTAAAAATTTTACTGAAAATTGGCTAGCTGTGTTCTAATAGTCCTCACCTCTCAGTTGTTCAAATACTCGTAAGTTAATCCTATATTACAAAACCAGAGCGACCATCAGAAGAAATTTTATTACCAGTCAACACTCAGGACACAGCTCTTATATTTCCTTTGCAGTGTGAGGGGATGAATGTCATTGTTTGACATTCTTCAGCTGTGTCACTAGTAGTTTAGACATAAAGACTTAATGATGAAAGAAAGTGAAACTCTTGTTTAGTTTAACTTGTGCCATGCTGCCAAGACTTGGGACTATATTTTTCATTTCAAGCTCAATATTACTGTGTAATACTGCCCAAAGTAACTCCACAAGCTCTGAAACAACAGAAGCCCAGCTTGCTAGGCTTTCATGCCCTGAGGCCCACAGCAGTGTCTGATTGTCTAATAAGTGTGAGGTGAAGATGAAGGCGACACTAGAAGTGTTTGTTCACCTATTTTCAGGACACTCTGTGAAATCTGGTGGAAATTGGTCACTGGCTTTACAGATGACAAACTCAAAACAGACCAGTAAGCAGAAATATGAGGACTAACAGGAAGAGTAAACTCACATAAAGCCATTTTCTCTCAGAATTGAGTCTAAAAAGCTCCAAGACTTGCTGGTGCCATTAGCAAAGCCAAGAAAAAATAGTGAGAAATGGTATTAAGGGCTTATGAATTCCAGCAGATTTTTAAAACTGAACTAACTTCTCTAAGCATGTTTAACTTCCCATAATTGATTTTTAACAGTCCTGTCAAAATATCTTCTTTTTCTTTTTATCTGTCTGCCCCTCTATACCTCTATGCATCTATCCATATACCTAGATAGCTCTAAAAAGAGTATGTAAAGGGTTGAGTAAAATTCTGCTTTTATAGTAATTTTAGTAGTGGAATAAATGAGGGGTTTTGTGGTTTACCTGACTGTCAGAAAAACTGCTGGCTTCCACCCACCGACCAGAATAGATTTGTTTGCCTAGTTTGCTTTGTCTACAAAATTAGGCTAATTTCTCTTTGATGTTTTCCCAAAAATCTGACCTGTTCATTGTGGTATTTATCCTTTTGAATTCAGCCTGAGCAGGAACCCATTACCATTAGTCCTGAATTGTTCCTGAAGACAACTAAGTATAAGGCAGGAATTGCTATAGTTCTCCTAGATCACCCTTTAGGATCCTTTTCTTCCTAATTAAACAGTTTAAAAATAGAAAGAAGGAATATGCCATAGAAATGTACTGCAGCTTGATTCCTGACAGTGAGATTTGCTTTCAGACTACATGCAATCAGTTTGAGTCAGCCTGAATCTTATGAGCATACAGGATCGAAAGGGATTTCTTTGTGTTAAATTTATAGTATGAAAGCTATTATCAAGAGTTGAAACCGAACCCAAACTTTCTGGCCAGCCACGAGATGAAGTTAGAAAATAAGAAACAATAAAATCAAGCCAAATCAACCATGTTCTCATTAAAGTCAATGGACATTTTGTCACTGGCCTTGGTAGGAATGGGATCTGTCCCAAATTCTTCACTTCTTGCACTAGAAAAAGGAAATTGAAATTCATGTTGACATTTTCCCACTCCTAATCTCATTTCCTCACTTTCCTCTCTCTCTCTCAAGCCTAATTCTCCAGGGACCTTCCGAACAAAGTAGCAAGTATGAGTGGAGGGCCACAGAAACAATATGATAAGGCACATGCAAGGCCACTTAAGTTTTGCTGTGTATTTGCTGCATCAGTGTGCTGTGCTTACAGCTTACAAGACTTTGCTTTGCTTTAGTCTAGACTGTGTCTGATATAGATCCAGGTATTTTACAAACGAACAATATCATCCTCTGACTGGCTGCTTGAGTGGGTAAATTTCACCTCAGTGGTAAAAATGGGAACGTATTTTAATACCACTGAAAGCACTGGGGGGCAGTGTGATATAGAGAAGCATGCATTGGCACAGCTGCTCTGCCATCTGCCTGGGGTGTCACTTCCAGGAGGGACTCATGACTTTATCTGGCAGCTCTGCTGTACCTCCTTGGAGGGCTGAGAGTATGAGTGTGTGTGCTCTGCCTCTTCTGGGAGGATGAGACACTGTAAAGTAAACTACAATGTAATGTTAAGAGAGTATGACATTCTAAAAGGTTTGACTTATTATGAATGTGCTCTGAATAGGTGGATGCTTGTTTCTGTGTAGGACCATACGAACTGTGAAAACAGAAAGAGTAGTCTCTGTGCTGGGGTCAGTGACTGTGCCTGGAAAGAAAAGCAAATCTTGTCTATTATTCCTGAAGTATACTTCTTCCTGACATCAGAATATGAAGAGTGTTATAAATTGTTATCATCTGTTGCATGTTTTCTACTTGGGTTCTGCTTGTTTGTTTGTTTGTTTTCAGTTTATTATTTCTTATCTTTCACAAAAGCAAGCAAGTAAACTAATCAACTTTATAACGTCAGCTAACCTGGAAAGCAAACAAAAGGGCTGCACACACAGGGGAAACAATATACAGACAAAACTTTTCCCAGAATGTGCTTATGTAAGCTATTGATTTTTCTTTTTAACATCAGAGGGTACTGCTATTCTTGTTGGCCTTTTAATTCAGAAAACTGTCTCCTGTATGACTACACTGGAATTTCTAAATTATTCAGAGAAGTAATGGAAACCCGGTGTTGAGCAATCAAAGTGTCTAATACTGAGGTTTTAATTCTGTAATTGAAATCAGTCATTCATAAGCATGATGTTTACAAACAACTTTGATCTGAAAAGACTACTCTGAAGGGATTACAGTATTATAGACCTAGCAAAAAATTTCCACATTGATTTTCTGGTTCAAGAGCAGGGGAGTTTTTACTGCTTTAATAATGGAATGAAGGCTACCTGGAAATGGTGTTGAAGGGTAATTTCCACTCAGGTATATTAGAAGAAATTCTCACCTTGGGGCTGTCTATATGACATAATGTATTATGCAAGGTATGAATTAACTTGAATATGAAAGGCAGTACAGTTATAGTTCCAAAGAACTCTTTCATATGGTGCACTGTTTCTAGTCTTCAGCCAAAGGCCATATCTTCAGTCAGTCACTTTTTCTCCCACAGTGTATGTAAAATAATTCCAAAAGCAAGAGCTGTGATGCTCTCTGTCTCACACCCAAAAGCCCTGCTGTTGTTATTAACTCCTTGACAACATCCATAGCTGCACCTATATTTTCCAAAAGACAGATAAACCTGGAAAAGGGAAGAAAGTGTTGAGAGCAAAGCTTCATTCAAAAGAACAATCTGTGGCTCCATAAGGCTTTCCTGGAGTTTGTAAGGCTTCCCTAACTAAACCAGTAATGGAATGAAAATGATTATGCCTCTTTTTTCCATTTTTTGTTTTTGAGAGCTTCTATGCAAAATTAAAACAAAACAAAACCAAGAAGCCTAAGAAAATTGCCCATATCACTATGACATTATTGCTATCTTTGTGGTAAACTTTTAAAGGATATTTTCAAACTTGACTCATGCAAAATAGACATTTTGGAGGGTCTTGATTTTGTAGTCAGGCCATACTCCTGCTTTGGATCTGATTTCCACACATAATTTTAATTGTCTTTTGCTATTTAAATGTCTTTTATATAACTGTATATAAGTACATAAAGATAGAATGTGTTGTCATATATATGCTGTATGTGCCAGAAAACAGGCTTCATATGGAAATGTACGTGGGGTTAAACAAGGATACTGTCATCCTGTCTTTTATGGAGGAACCACCTGAAAGCAGAAACTGTGATGAAGACCAGCACTGCCAGAAATATAGCCCACATTCTGTAAGGTGCTGAGCAGGGATAGAGGGAGGTTGTAGCCAGCAGAGACAGAAAGATATTCAGCAGAAGTAAGTTAGGGGGTTTTGGCATTGTCAATATTATTGGCTGACCTCGTATTTCTGAATAATACTCGGGAACCCACCAAATGAGAAAAGAACTACAGCAAACACTAATTAGATGTGCGTTCACTCTCTCTTTCGGACTAATTAGCACACATAGAGGTTAAGCCCTAAAGAATAAAATGTTCAGCTTCAAGAGCGTAAAAGAAAAATACAATGAAAAATCCAAATCACTGTCATTGGAAAGTGTATTTGCTTCTACTCACTGTGAGTTGATGATTTAGCCTTCTTTCCTTTTCAGCCCACATGAAATCTGCAAGTACAACTCATAGCCACAGGTTTGCTTTAGCTTCCCTAAGAAATGCAAGGGAACGTGCAAGATATGCTTCCCACTTCACCGAGTTCTCTTGAAAGAAGGTCATTCAGATAGTCTGAGAAAGTAGCACTTACTGCCTCTAAATTGCATAGAAAATAAGCTTTTTCAGAAAATAGACCAGGGCCTGAGATTCAGACAATGTGACTAGTATTCAGAGGGCAGCATTAAAGTGATATCTTGAAACACTTCAGTTCTCTAGCTCTCAATTTCATTTTCTAAACACACTTCAGATGAGAGCAATGAAACAAACGTGGTTATTGTTATTCTATGTTATTTTATAAGATTCAAGATGGGGAGCAAATTTAGTCCTATCTGTATGATTTTTAATATTGAACTTCCATAGCCTCTGCATGCACATTTTTTTATAATCTGTATTGATAGACTTCAAATAATCTCAGTCTCTTTCCTGTCGTATACACACAAGTAACCTATTACTTCCTCATCATCAATCTCTGTCATCTTTAAGTCCTTACATCTATCAGCTTCCTTCTCTAAATGTAAACCAAGGGCTGCACCCTTGCATATTTTTATTTGCATTCAACTATGATACAGTATACACAGTAAAAAGTGGTATGTTTTCCAAGTGGATTCCTTTAGAATATTATAAACCACACATTTAAAAAATCTTTTTGGTAATACTAAATACCAATAATGTCCATTATTTGCTCTGAGGACACACCCATAGTTATTGAAATTAACCAATTAACCTCTTCTGTTGAGGAACCTTTTGTTAAAGGAGCCAACAGCAGGCAAGGTGTAGGACTCCATGAAGGTACACAGATGGAAAATTAGGAGTCGGGACCCCCCTCAGGATATTCCCCAGTGGTCTGCCTTTTCACATTTTCAGCCTTATTTTGCCTGGGCTCTTGGCCTCCCCACCATCTGGTTTTCAGGTCCACTGACTCTGTTGTTGGAACTGTCGATCTAAGCCATTTGCCTTCACTTTACCCGACAGGACCAAGTCAGTTGGATGACGCAAAGGTTTTCTCGCAAAACTTATGATTCCAGAGCAGGTGAGGTGTCTAAGAGTAGATTGAATCCATCTAGCTGTTCAAATCCATTCTCACTATTCCCTTTCAACAAAGGGGATAGGACCTGGCTGTTGGGTCAGGAGGAACCTTTCAGTATCTCCTACACACTTTGGTGTTTGTGAACAGCCTAGAGGCCGCAGGCAACAGTACTCTGGGGTAAGATGAAAACTCTACCTAGGAGTCATGGTTGAGAGGATGATCAATTGCGGCTATACCTAAAACTTTTTTCTCCGTCTAGAAACTTCAAATAAAAGTTTTAGGCATAAGAATGGCAGTGAAATTAGACATGGTTGTCCCAGAACTATCACAGTTGCTCTACTCAGGGAGCATCTTTGAAGAGATATATTACTGGTTTCTGTGTAGCCAGTGAGAGCAGATTAAGTTCTCCACTTTTGTACCCAAGAGATGTAACTGGAGATAGAACTGGAGGTTCAACAAAACCATCCTTATTTTTCTCATGACAGCAACTGAGTGGATATGAAACAGACAAATAACATTCATTGAAAACACATATTACAGATGACATTAGTATTGTGCACTGTTTTCTAAGATATCAAATTGATCACAAATTTCATTCAAAGGTACTCATCGACATGGAAAAGTTCAATGCAGATTATATTAATACATCATTGCTTAAAAGAACATGTGCTACACAGTCAGATTATATAAACCTCACTGGAACTCTAAAGAGATATATTAGGGAGTTGTATTATGTGTGCTAAGTCCAGTAGAGCTGACAGAGGAATCTACAACTCTTGCTTTGGGTCTTCAGAGCTCTATCTATTGGCAGAATCATCTTTCCTTGTTAATCAAACTTTAATTACAGCTACTGGCAAGGGCAACTTCATTCCAGCAGGTGCTATGAAACACACATACCACTAAACACAATTTCATAGGCACAAACGATGAAGAAGAGAATGGAGAGGATGCTCTGATAGGAAGCCACATTTTTTTTAGCTGGATACTATTGTTACGAAAGCAAGTAACCCAATGAAATCCTTGAAAAATATAGTTTTAACACCAGAGTACAGTTTTTTTAAAACCTCTAGGAAATTCTAAAAAGGCATATTTTTTATTGCTTATTGGGAAAGATTGGTTCATGTTGGCCACTAAATTTCATAATTTTTCAGCATTAGAATGTTTTTCCTTATATTATTAGATCTTCACCTTCTTTTTTCCCTTTTGTTTTCCTCTCTAACTTCCTTCCTATGTTCTCCCCTCTCTTAGAGGAAGTAAAATAATTACAGGGTTCAGCCTCTTAAAAAGCATCCAGACTGAAGCAAAACTGTAAAATGAAATTACTATTTTGGCAGCCAGGGCAGCCATATTTCTAGAGATGTATTATCTAAACATATTAGCTGGAATTAAATGGTACACAAAGTAGAATTACATGATCAGAATAAAGATCCCAAGCATCCCATATTTTATCCCCTTACCCTTGCACATTGGGGTTTGGGCACCAAAACTGCTACTGTTCCCCTTTTTCCTTTAAATCTGATCATGAAGTGCTGCACTTGATGGCAAAATGATTCCACAATGGATTTGTCTTTGTTGATCAGCTGCACCACGTGCCTCGAGATCACAGCTCCACCTGACAGTATTACTGAGTTTGACCCTGCTTGTGGGGGATTGCAAAACATGTTTCACGATGGACATTTTCCCATAGCAATGGATGAATTGGCTGGGAAATCTCTCTGAAGAGCTCACCAAAGCTGTTGAGGCAACTACAACAATGACATAAGATTAGCTTCATATCATACTTTTGTGAGAAATGGTGCAATGGAACTCAAGGTTTCTCAAGAGTCAAATACAAGCAAATAACTCACAAACTACTTTGGTGTTCCTGTTTCTTCATGAAACTGAAATATCCCAAACTCCAAAATATGCACATTTTTTTTCTACACTCCATAAGTTTGTGTATGTGATAGTGGAGAGTCAAGCTTTAAACTCTTGCTCCTACATGAACAAGTTAGATAAGCATTAATGTGAGTCCTTTGCATGTGAACCATTTTAATTCAAATGTATGTATCAGTATAGGAAAAGAAAAAATGTTTTGGTAAATATGACCAGAGATCCAAGTAAGGATCCGGCAATCTATTGACAGAGAAGAGAAAGCACTTGACAAAACGATCTCTCTGATGGAGTATACCTTCTTGAAAATCTGACTTCTTCCCTGTGAAATGTTGATAGTAATTTTATTTGGGAAAAAAAAATAATTGCTTCCTATTTACAATTAATTTAAAAAGTATTTCAACTGAAATGGAAATAAATCATTTTGATTGAGCCCAAACCGACTTACAACCATTTGGAGGTTTATTCTGTGATTGTCTTTACTGTGCAGTGCACTATGATTACCATTTAACTACACATTCGTCTTATTGTGCTATATTCTTCTACCCATTATTTTGGTTTTGGGCTTTCTAGTGACCTCAAAATGCCATATGCATGCTTTGAAGTAATAAGGTGTATATATTTACATTAGCAAGAGCAAAGGTAACACTCCATGGATAACCACGAAGATGTCATTGCAAAACACTTACATTTCTTCATAGCAAAAAAAATTTCTTGTGTGCTTCAATAGTAAAGGAAGGCTCACCTGCATATACTGCAGGTATAGATACATTGTGAGCTTCAGTGATTTCCTGAACTTTAAGGAGAGTAATCAGAGTGGTAAAGCAGCAATTCAAAGCAATTGCCTTTTAAGCAAAAGGCATAAAATTTTTAATTAGGCAATTCAGATAGTGTTTAAACTGAAGTTGTAATTAGGTAACCCTAACTTACTTAATGAATCATCATTAATTTTAATCAGGAATATATGTTGTTTTTGTCACCAGAAAAATATTAATGAAAGTCTGATTCAAAATTCACATCTATCTTGATTCAGTGTGCTGCAACATTGTTTTAGTGAAAATATCTTTGACGTGACATCCTGTTAATGAAATAACCCTGTCTGCAAAACCATAATTCATGTATGTAGATTAATAATGCCATGTTTTACAATTCGCTTCTAAACTATCAAGGATGCTTCTATGGTATCTGGTTTTAACAGAATAGTAAAAAGTTTACATTGAATCTGATTGCATAATTTACAAGAATTTTTATAGTATTTTAATTGAGTTATTAATAAGTTTCCCCCACATTTACTGATACTGAAAGATATTCATAAATATTTCATAAATGATTATTTATGAATGTTACTTCTGGAAGTTCTTCTTTTAATGAAGCCATCATCTTCAGGATATATTTCAGTATCCAGGTTGAATAAACCAATCACTTCCAAAAATCTGCCAGGTTCTGATTCTGTTGAATCAAGTAAATAATTTAATTACACAAGTAATATGAATTTAAAAAGGTAAAGGTAGAAAAAACTGAGTCTGACAAAGCTTGAAAATTACAAAAAATTCCAGCCTTGCATTACAAATAAACTTCATTACAGAAACCATGCTGTGTTCTACAATTTCTGAAGTAACCACAGCAAAGATAGAGAAATAATAAATGTACTTATGTTCTAGCTATAGAAAGGGGATTGCCTTTTAAAAATTATTTTAAGAGTATTTATGATAATTGAAAGGCAAAAGGGACAACTGTTAGCTTCTGATATGTGCAAACCTTTAGTTGTTATTAAATCTATATCTAATACTTTGATGCTTGACTAATCAATATTTTAATACACATTAAGTATAATACACATCATGGAATAAAAATCCTTTATTAAAAAAGATTTTGGCTTTGATAAATCATCAGTTTAATATGATGAGGGCAGGAGAGGGAGCGGTAATGTTTTTGAAGTGTTAGATCAGAATAGTTCAGTATCTACACAGTCTAAGTAAACCTCAGCCTTTTGCTTGAAATTTTTATTAGAGTGGTTTGTAGCTAGCTGTCTTGCTCTGGGATGCTGTTAACTGCATCTCTCAGAAGGCTTTAAGCTTAATGATTTGAAACTGCCCTTCTTTAGCACAGTAGGAAAGACATGTAAATCTTTGTTAGAGATAATAGTTTAGATAATTACAGAAGTTTTCAGACTTGCTCTTTAATTTGACAGGCAATTTAGAGGATGAAGAAAATGTGTCACTTGTGAACCCTATCAAGCAAATGTTTTTTTCTCTCTACTTCACTACTCTCTGCTCTGCTAATTCAACTGCAGAATGACAATAGAAACACCTTTGCAATATCAAATTTACTGGCAAGATGTAGCAGTTCTTTTGCACAGTGGTCTTTTCAGGTTTGTGTAGAAATGCAAGACTCTTAGACAAAGCAATATTATTCTACAATGAGCATTTCACTGATAACGAGGTTTGTCTCCATCATCAGTAGAATTGATTATTCAAAGTTTAATACATGAAGATGTAGAAGATTAAAGAAATAATTCAATATCTGATGAATAGAAAGATATTGACCTTTATTTAAGATCTATATTTTCACAGCTTTGTTTGGAAGAGAACAGCAGATTTTTACAATTGCTAAAAAGAGGAAAACTCATTTAATATAGACAATTAGCTATATACTTAATTAAAACTTAAGAATCACAATTGTAGCTTTGCTAGAGCTTATGATGCTTCATCTCAGCCATTGATTCCTAACTGGATCCTGATAGACTGTAAATTTGTCATTTCCTGTTTATTAGGAGATGTACTCAATAGATCGGACTAAAGGACAAAAAGATGATTGGCTATAAACATGCCAGTATTTAATGTAAGGTTGATTGACATTTTATTGTCTGTAAACACTGGGACTGACATTAATGACTGAGCCACAGAAAGTTATCTGGTTCGTGCTGGTTACCAGGTGAGCAAATGTGCTTGTAAGTCTTTGTGGGTCATAGAAAAGGATACCTGCTTTATTGATTTTTATGTGTAGGATTAATTTATAATGTTTGAGACAACACACATAGCCTTTAGATAAGACACAGGTATAATGGCAGGACTATAACAACAGTGATCTAATTGCCATAGGCCCAAGGCAGCATCACTGACATAAGTTTTTTTCCACGGAATAAAATAAAAAGGTCCTTTTCTAAGCATCGAACTAGTAAGAAACATCACACATATGAGGTGGGCATTACAGCACGTGCTGTGAATGTCTGTAAACAAGTGAAATGGGACTGCTTTCTCTCACAGGCAGAGCAATCTAAGAGAGCGTTAGGGGTTGAAAGCCTTGAGAAATGCAGATTGTGAAACACATCAGGCTGTTTCTATGTGCTGTAAGTGTATTTCACCTGACAAAGAGGAAAATCATGTTGGCAAGTTCATTTGGGAGAGAAGAAAAAGCTGTTCTACAGGAAAGAGGAGTCATAGAACCCTACCCTCTAGAGGGAAAACTCCCACCAGCCTCAATGTCATGTGCCTGCCTGGTCACTCTGCAGCAACAGCAAATAACCATTTTCAATTGTAAAAGAAAATTTTAAACAAATTCTGTCTCCAAATTGCTGATAGATTCATGCATTACAGAAATAAAGGACTTGCACAAGATAGTAGACTAGGAATTTCACACTCTCCCGCTGACTTTTAACAAGAGCCATTTCTGTTCCCTTCTACTTGAGAACACGCTCTGCAGACATGAGGTCCACCTGCCTACCTGCAGAAAGCCGTCCTTCACAGGCCTGCCAGAGCTTCTCTCAACCACATAAACTCATTTCTGTGATTAATTTGTCCTAATATCCAGAGTTACACTTGCTGTCCTTTCTCCATGCCGAAGTAGCTCACAGCCCAAATGAATCCCAGGGACGATATTGTTACACATACAGTAACTCTCCCAAACTTTAGGCCACAATTCATGCATGACTCCTAGAGCTCTCATTGTGCCTCACAAACTGTCACAGCCCGAGTTCCTTAATTCCCACATAAGCAATTTCTAGGCAATGTAGACCACTTTACCATCAAGATGTTGTAAAGAGCAGCTCTTTTTTTTACTTATAATATGAAACTGCTGTGTATTGGATGCAACCCTGTGATACCATTAGATGTACTCTTGTAAATTGCATTTGCTTTCACATGTACACAACTGTGAAGAGGGATTCATATCCCATTTAGATCTCAGTTGAGAGCTGGGTACCTCTCAACAATCTAATAAACAAAATAAACAAGCATTTATTTTAATTGATCATTGTAGAAAAACATGAGACTGAGATTTGACCATCAACTCTGCGTGGATCATAATGATATGAATACTTTAAATGCAACAGCTGGGTGCATTACTTATATATCCTTTATATGCACCCAGACACAAATGTTGATACACATTGATAGTTGTCTTTTGGCAACAATAAACAAAATGTCCATGTCTATGCAATGAGGGGAGATTTCCAGTAGGAAATTTCATTATTACTAAGATAAAAAATAACAACAAGACATTTATTTTCCAGGATAAACATAAACAGTTATGCTGAGCTGCAGCAGAATAGTCTCTAAGGCACTCTGTGCTTTCACCTAATCTACATAGCCAGAGGCTGATTTCATTCACTGTGACTTGCAGGAAAAAACAACAGCAAGTGTCACTTAACAGTAATGGATATTTGAAACTACTTTAAAAAGCCTTTAATGTTTTTTTCTTCTCATAGGTACAAAATTTTCTAATGAAAGCCTTTAATGTTTTTTTCTTCTCATAGGTACAAAATTAATTTATTTTCATGGGAAGGCAGTGCTATGTAAGTCAGGTTTTGAGAAATGTTACCAGGATGTAACAAGCTGAAATGAAAAAGAGAATGTTTTATATAGCATGGAAGTAACAATACTACTACTGTTGTTGTTGTTGTTGTTGTTGTTGTTGTTGTTATTATTATTATTATTATTATTATTATTATTATCCTGGATATTTGGAACTGAGATAAATTCAGTCATTAAAATATAATTTTTGTCAATGTGAGTGTCTGAGTTATGTTTGACATAGGCTATTGTCAAAGAGTCAGGAGGATGGGGTTTTTTTATTTCTGAAGGGCATTTAAATTTTTTTTCACAAGCTTCAAAAGACTACTTATTTTACAGTGAAAAATAAACATGACAATGTGCTGTTAAAAGGGAGAAGCAGAGAGAATAACTGAATTCAGCAAATTTTAAACCTCACTGTAATCCTGCACGTTAAACAACTCCCTGTTTGCTGGATGGCCTGTGAAGATGACAATAAATGCAACTGCACACCAAGATCTTATTAACCACAGCCTAAGCAACTGCAGATATAATGCCTACAGTAACTGCTCACTGTGCACAGCTGTCAGAAGATATAAACATGAGATAAACTGAGTGTGAGAGGAATGGCAGGACCTTGATACCAAAAGCTCTTGTCAGCCAGCTGTGATTCCTCCATAACCATAGCTCTTGGGTGCTGGATTTTCCAGGCGGTGCTTGCTGTCGCTCTCAGGTTCTCCTGTGGGAGCCCTCAGGAGAATGATGGTAATGCCTGCAGAAAAACATCCCTTAATATATCGGGAAAGGTAATGTTTGAATGGCATGTCCTTTCCATGATCCTGCTGCTGCATCATGTGTATAATCTGTGGAATATAAAAATGGTTTAAATGGTCAGCTCATGATCCCAGTGGAAAGTCTGTCTCCACCAGCTCTTATTCAGTAATTAATTGGAAGCAGTAACCTTATTTTCTCAAACTAGTCTTCTTGTCACCCTTTTATTAAAAGACATGACAGTTTTGTTTTCACACGAGATCTTTAAATCCGAGGTTTCCCTAAAACTGTTCTCTAGTTTTAGAAATTTATGTGTGATGCAGAATGAAATCTCCTGTTTGTCATAATATGAGACAAGCTGGCTGACATTAGTGTTCCCTTTGACCTTTATGATAGCATGCTTCATGCCCTGAAGGGAAAAGCAAGACTACCAGTAGGTTTTTTTTTTTCATCTGAAGTGATGTGAGTCAGTAGAGCATGTGTAGTATTCCCAGAAAGTGCTGGCAGCAGAAGATCAGGCTTCCAGGAATTGTACTGCTTAGAGCACAGGGCTCCAGGTTTTCTGTTGTAAGGCCGTTCCATAAAGTTAAAGGTGTAATTTCTTCAAATCATATAAAGCTCAGTCGGATCAAAAATATATAAAAAAACTATATACAGTTGAAGGCGACATGGCATTCCCTGGTGCAGGGCCTCTGGGCAATGCTATCTTCTAAGGAGGAATAACCTAGAAAATCAAAATTCCCCCAAATCATCACCCAGTGTCACTGTTTCAAGAAAAGAAATCATTTAGTTCAGCACATCTCAACTACAAGCACTTAGTAAATCTCCTTTGAAAAATACTCTTTGCTGGTTAATGAGACCTTAGGCTATACATGGCAGCACTTCATATAAATATATCTACCTCTTTCAGGATGTAGCACAAGGTCCAGGACTTTGAATTTTCTGCCATGGACAAGTCTAAACAAGCCACAGCAGAGTTATGAGGACACTGTTACACTGAAACATCAGCATGGGTGAAAATCAAGCTTAAACAAATTTGTCCACAGGATTGTTGGTTCAGTGCACGCCTTCAAAATCAGGGTAGGCACCGGCTGTAACAAGTGTATTCAGGGCTTTGCTTACTTTTAGTCAGCTCCAATATAAATGTTTTGTTGTGAGGAAACATGTACTTTATCACCATGTCCCATCCCATAAGCTAGCACTCCTTCCAAAATTTCTGATTGCACCCCAACCTCATAATCTTTAATTTAATCTTACTTCTCTTCAGCTTTCAATATGCTACTCTCTCACTGTATAGCATCCTCACCCTCATCTGCAACTTCTTAATTCAGATCATAAGAAAATACTGTTCACCTTTTAAAATTAATGAATAGCTATTCATTACCAAAACTTTCGTTAACTTGAGTAAGAGCAGGATGTCTTAGGTAGTATCCATACATGAGCAATTTGCTAGACTACCCACAAGGAATGTCTAGTGTTTTAGAAATTCATTTTCCCCTTCTCTCTCCAGAATAAGCAGAATTGGTGTTGGGAAATATTTGACATCTTTTCCTCACTAATTTGTCTGCATAAAATAGTGACCTTGAGTGACAGTTTAAAACTATACCTCATTTCTCCTCTCAAAAGAAGCGTGCCTTTCCTCTCTGCTTTGTTAAATGAACAAAGGCTGGAAATACTATGTTAAAAAAATAAAAAAGTTTAGTTTTGGGTAGCATTACTTAAAAATTCGTAATGGTTCTGTGTCATTCAACACACTTTCTTTCTGTCACCAATCTCTTAGTCATGTAGGATATAGCTTAGGACACCAAGCCTTTGGAATCTGTTCATTTATGCAAAGATTTTTGTTTTACCAATAACTACTATGCAGAAATCTGTACTTCCTAATACATTTAACTCCCAAATAAACTTCATTTATGTCATCATGCCTTCTCTGGAGTATAACTGGCCTTGGTTGCCAGAGAGTATAAATGCCATTTTCAGAGAAATGTTTATCAGTTCTTCATCCTTCCTTCTTTCTTCATCTTTGTCAGCCTTTCCTGGATTTCATGTGATAATGGTCATGTGACATCTACTGATTGTAATTAGGAGAAAAGATTAAGCACCAGAGTTGTGAAAGGTGAAATTTTAAAGAATTACATTTCTCATTTCCAAAAACATATTCACACTAAAATTAAATTATGAACACCCTAAAAGAAATTTTTATCATAGAAGAGAAAAAAATCCAAAAATGCTATCTAACAGTTTCCATGTGTTTCCTTTCCATTCTTTATATTAATATTTTGCCAAGAAAAATATAAAAATACTATCATTATTTCCTTCATTTAAAAAAAAAATACATTGTGGAAAATACATTGCTATTTACAAGTTTCCAACATCACTGACTTAATATATATAAAATCTCATAGCACAGTCCGGACACCACAGCTGACATTACAGTTTTATTCAGGTTCTGATCCCTGCTTATCATAAAATCAGAAATTAGTAGAGAAAATAGCTGGGATCAGTGTAATTTCTATTTTCACCTGAGTGTGATTACATTCCTTTTTTTTTGTGCAAAGTGGTATGAACCAACATTACTGACTTTGCAAATTGTGCCTTTGTTTTCTTTGCCTTTTAGGTTCTTGTCTGGTAGGGATGAAGACATCAGGAAGAGGGTCTTCATCCTCAGGCAGCTAAGAGGTTCCCCAGGGAAACGGTCAGCGCACCAAGACTGTCAGAGTTCAAGCAGTGTTTGGACGAAGCTCTCAGGCACATGGTATGATGCCTAGGGTGTCCTGTGCAGGGCCAGGAGCTGGACTTTGAGGATCCTTCTGGGTCCCTCCCAACTCAGCATATCCTATGATTCCAGTCCTCCGTTCTGGGAAACGACTGAGTGGTTGGAAAAGCCATACCAGACTTGGATTGGAACAGGCTGAACCAAAAAGATAGCCATACTCTTGAGCAAGGTTCTGACTCAAACATCTCCCTGTGTCCTCTAGTCTGACAAACCCGGCAGAAATGCGTCATTGCACAAAGACAGATGGAAAGAGTCACCATTTGGGCAGGTGCTCTCTATGTAAACTGAAAACATAAGGTGCACATTGCACATTTCATACAACCATCTTCTGTTCTTCTGAGGAGCACTGCGGACACAGTTTTGTCATCTGTATATCTCTTTCCTTTTGGGGTCTACACAGGCAGTAACGATTGCCCTGGCCTAGGGGTCAGAGCCAACACTGCAGTCCACAGCCTCCTGCTGGGAGTTAAGCCAGGGCCCTTAAGTTCAATGGTCTCTAGATTCCTTGCTCTTTTCGGCCATTTCCTTGAAGATCCTCCGGATCAGACAGAAACCAGGGAGTCTAGATAAACAAATTATTAAATGAATTGTTTTCTAATGCAGTCAATAGTTTGAGTGAAAATGCCTTTTTTTTTTTTTTCCTGCATTCCACCAGATTCCTGGCTATTATAGAAAGAATAGTATGCCTACCTAAAATTCAAATCATAACACAAGTATCTCAGTGGGCAAGATAGCTTTGAGTGCATTTTATGTGACTATTTAATGCAGTCATGTGCTGTTCTTCCTGAGCATATGCTGAATAAAATACAAAAAGCTCTATCTTCAAGGTGTTAAAATGAAATCAATTCCTAGTGCTATTGCTTGCAACAGGAACCAAATTTTAGCTTCCTGAGATGAATGCCTCTCAAAAACCTAGTCAGCCATGACTAGAAAACAAAGTCATTATTTCTGCTCTTGTAATTCTGATTTTGAATGGTACTATTACTTTCAAGCTACAGGAAACAAACTTTCATACTTTGTTTCTGCTGTTGAATGGCTGTTGAATGCTGTTGAAAGGTACAAATTACCTCCCCTACATATTTAGTGAAAAAATTTTTCTTTGGCTGGAAAAAGGATAGAAGTGAATTTGAGAGACATCTATTTTACTGATATTGACACAAAATAATTATTATTCAACATATTCAAAAAATGTTCATATGCCAATGTCTTCATTCTTGAAAACAAAAACGGGAAGCTTCAAATGTAAATCCAAAATTTAACTGGGGAGAATTTTCCAAGTAAATTTTCTATTCCAACATGAAAAAGGCATATTTTTTTTCTTTAAAACAGTTAATTTATGATACTAGCATCCCATCAAGAGTAAACAGAAATGGTAAGCTATCATTTAGTCTTGATTCATAAAGCCGAACATGACAATTCATTAAATTACTTGTGTGTAATTCAGATTTAATTTGTCACAGATAAAATACTTCAGGCCTTCATCTGATTTCAGCTTTGTAACAGTGGGACACTTAGCACAGGCTGTCCATCTCAGGTCCTTTGCTATTCAATAGAGTGGTATTTAAAGCACATACATTTTTTGCAAGAAAAAAAACCAAGAACCTACTTTTTATTTCCAACCACTAGAGATGTCAGAGGGTCTGAATCAGGGCCTAAATTAACATGATGGATTTTTTTTTTCCTTTTTTTCTTTCCTTGGATAACTTATCGAAATAACCCGTATTGAATTCCAAGGGGGCAGGTAAAATTAACTTTCATTTTCATGAGTATTTGTACTAGTGAGTTTAGGGCTTCAGAAATTTCCAGATGTAGCCAGGGAATAATTACCTCATGTTCTAACAGTGAGGAAGTCTACAGCTTCACAGTCAGAAGCTGTAATGTTTCCAAAATACCTTTTACGTCTTTTCAGAAATGCTACTTTTACTGTGTCCAATCACTATATAAAGTCATAGGGAAACCACGTTGCAGTAATGTCAGACAGATGAGCTTCTCCCAGGTGGCCTGGATACACACTTTCAGATTTTGCAAAAGGGAGCTAGTAGGATCCTGTGCCTCAATGCCTGAGATTGAAACTGGTGTGATTTTTAAAGGACCATTGACAAGAAAAGGCTAAATATTAAATTATAAACACTGGAAAAATTCAGAAATAAATAAGAAATCAAAATGAAGTTCACATGTACCTGTTACCATCACAAATAAGGAAAAGAGACCATGCTATGCCTATTGCTTGCTATTGCAACCATTATTATTAGATTCTGAATTACTATTAGATTCTAAAGTCTTTGGACAACATTTTTCCTCTCACTCTACTATTTTACTTTTAGTTTTCACTTATTATCCTGTCAGACTTGTGCTGACATTCCCCAGAATAGGAAGAATAAAATATCAGGAGAAAGCCCTTGCTTCATAAGCTTGAAGAGAAACCTTAAGTCCATGTGTTTGTTTGTTTAACAATTGTTAAACATTTTTTTTAATTGTTAAACACTTTTCCTCTGAAAAATGAACTAAACCTTCAAATCCAGATGTTTGTCAGTATCTGTTTCTCTTGAATATTAGTTTAATATCCAAAGGCTCAGCAGACCTTTCAACAAGATTTCATTGCTCCCAGCAGTTGAAACCTTCTCGAAAATTACTCCACTGAGGCAGAACGGCATTTGCCCTGTAGCGCCAGTCTCCTGACAGAATCACAGAATCAGCTAGGTTAGAAAAGACCTTCGAGACCATCAAGTCCAACCTGACAACTCCATGTCAACTAGACCATGGCACTGAGTGCCACATCCAGTCTTGTCTTAAACACCTGGGTGGTTTCTTATATCACCTCCCTGGGCAGCCCATTCCAATATCTAATCACCCTTACTCTGAAGAACTTCTTCCTAATGTCCAACTTAAACCTTCCCTGGCACAGCTTAACACTGCATCCTCTTGTCCTGTTGCTGTTTTCCTGGGAGAAGAGGCCAACCCCCACCTGGCTACAGCCTCTTTAAGCGCAGTTGTAGGGAGAAATAAGATCTTCCCTGAACCTCCCTCTCTTCAGTCTAAACAATCCCAGCTCCCTCAGCTGCTCCTCATAGGGCTTGTGTTCTGGACCCTTCACCAGCCTTGCAGTTCTTCTCTGGACATTCTCCAGCATCTCAACATCCTTCCTAAATTGAGGTGCCCATTAGTGGACACAGTACTCAAGGTGCGGCCTAACCAGTGCTGAGCACACAAGAAGAAAGACTTCCCTAGTCCTGCTGGCCACACTATTCCTGATACAGGCCAGAATGCTATTGGCTTTCTTGGCCGTGTGGGCACACTGCTGGCTCATGTTCAGTCTGCTGCCTATCAGTATCCCCAGGTCCCTTTCTGCCCATTGTTGTCCAGCCACTCTGTTCCCGCACTGTAGCACTGCAGGGGATTGTTGTAGCCAAAATGCAGGACTCAGCATTGTTGGATTCAGCCCATCTATCCAGCCTGCCCAGGTCCCTTCACAGAGCCCTCCTACCCTCCAGCAGATCAACACTCCTCCCCAAGTTGGTGTCATCTGCAAATCTGCTAATGGTAGACTCAATCCCCTCATCCAGATCATCAATAAAGGTGTTAAACAGAACTGGCACCAACGCTGATCCCTGGGGGACACCACTGGTGACTGGCCACCAACTGGCCATGGCACCATTCACCACCACTCTCTGGGCTTGACCGCCCAGTCAGTTCTTAATGCAGCAAAGGGTGCATCTGTGCAAGCTGTGTGTGGGCTGACAGATTTTCCAGGTGTGTTCTATGGGGGATGGCACTGAAGGCTTTGCTGAAATCCAGGCAGACAACATCCACAGGCTTCCCCTCACCTATCAGGCAGGTCACAAAAGGAGATCAGGTTGGTCAGGCAGGACCTGGCAGAAACATGCCCACAGTGACTTGGATCTGAAAGCTGGACAGCACAGGGCAAGTAGTTGCTGGGGAAACCCTTCCCTTGCTGGATCTGAGTCACTACTTAGCATGTCCCAACACAAATCTATGTAGCTCTTTTCTGAACAGCATGCAGCACTGCTCAAAGCAAGCCATACATACTTTCCTAAAGTAAAAGGTCTTCTGGATGGTCATTAACTCATAGTTGTTCAACAGTGAACACTGAACGTTATGCTGTATTAAATGATCAATATTCTTTCAAGCACAGTGGTCATTTTTACATGCTGTCCTCTCCAATTCAGATTTTTATGTACTGCTGTGCTTCTGTAGCGTATTGCCACACTTCTGACCAGGCACTGTTATCCCCAGAGCATGCTCTCTTGTCCTCCCTCACAGAGGAGAGAGCCCTGCTCTGAGGGTACTCACATGAGCTTGCACATCTCTGCACTGCACAGACTTTATCTCACCCACACCACCACTGTCATACACCAAAATTCAAGAACAGGGACACTGTATCACAACTGCAGCATAATTGCAGCTCTGCCTCATTCTCTGAAACAATTCCCAGGTCTATTCAGATTACAATCATATCCCTGCCAAGCTGAATCAGCTAATCAATCCCCAGCACAGCGATAGCTAAGGCACTGACTGCTCTCCTGTATCCAGGAAGCTCTCTGTGCCTAGTGCCAGCTCTAGAGAAGCACGGTCTGTACTTTCATTAATTTCCTGAGTTTCTATTGCCAACTTCAATCTCTTGGAAAAGCACAAGGCAACCTTAAAATTGAATTGAAAAGGTGAGGTTTTTTGTAATATATTACTGAGATATTCCTCAGTATGGAGGATGGCAGGACTGAAACTTATTTAAAATAAAAGCGCCAGGGTTTTTCAGCTGGAGAGGTCAAACATGCAGTGCATGCAACTACAAGGGCAGAAGAAAGGCTGATTTCTTGGGGATGCATGTCCTGTGATTTCAGTGGGAATTGTGAGCAGTCATTCAACATATCTGAAAAATATTAAGCCTTCTAAAAGAGCACAAGCTGCTTTCTGATCCTACAGCTGACGTATCTTATCCTGCTTTTCTTTCCCTCAGCCAGGAAAAAGGGACCTCTCACCCTTTTCTGCTTGAGCAGAGAAAGGATCAAGCCTTCAAAACCTGCTTGTGACTGACACAGAGTATGACACAAGGTCTGTCCCCCAACAGCTTCTGCCCCATTGAAGTGTCCTTTGCAGAAGGCACTGGAAGAGAGGAGAAAGCTGCACGCAGGAGTCTGCTCTGCTGAGCTCTGGCACTTTATCTCAGATCACAGCCTCTGTATCACCGGAGCTGCTTCCCAAGCTTTTGGCCTCTTGACAAGTCCTATTCTGTAATGTACACTAAATGAGTGCAGGTTTCCTGATAGTAACAGCCTTTTCTAGGAATTAGGGCTGAGGCTATCAAAGTTATAATTCTTCACTTAGAGAAATTTGATAAGAATAATATTTTGGTCAGGTCTGGTCAGAGCTGATTTGCAGTCATGAGTGCTGCAGGCAAAAATCAATTTAGATAATCTAACTCACCAGCAATGAAACTTGAGACTATATGAAAGCTAAATCTAGTCTTGTAGACCAAAATACAAGATTATGTGTCTGTGTGTGCATCACTATATGTGATGTGCAAGCTGTTTTTGTTTAGTTGACTTAAATTTAACCCCCATTTAGATGTATTTTTATGTTTTTGAAATAATTTAATCAAACTAAACCCAGGCCACAGCAGTCTGTCTTGTGCTAGGATTTTTTTCTAACACTATTCTCCCTTTAAATGTGAGAAAATTTATTTGCAAGTGAGGAAATTTTTTTAAAAATTATAGTCTTTTAAATACAGATTAGTTAAAATGTAAGTTCCAAAATTATCCAAGTCACTTCCTTCTGTGTACATCATTTTCCCCATCCGTAAAAGAGCACTGTCTTCACTAGTGAAACATTTTGAAATCCAAGAGAAAAAAACACTAGCAGTAATGGTACTGCCATCAGCTCTGTTTATCGTTTTTCGAAAAAACACTTAATTCATCATATGGGATTTTTCAGAAGCATAATATTTTATCCTACTGGAGAAACATAGAATCATAGAATGGCTTGATTTGGAAGGGACCTTAAATATCTTTGAGTTCAATATCCCTGTCATGGACAGGGACATTTTTCAGTAGATCAGTTTGCTCAAAGCCCCATCCACCTTGAACACTTGTAGGGACTGGGCATACCAGAGCTTCTCTGGGCAACCTGTTCCAGTGCTCATCATCCTCACAGTAAAGAATTTCTTCCTAATATCTAATCTAAATCTACCCTCTTCAGTTTAAAGTCATTACCCCTTGTCCTATCATTACATTTCTCAGTAAAAAGTCCACTCCAATTCTCTTTCAGGCTCCCTTTTAGGTTCTGGAAGGCTGATCGAAGGTTTCCCTGGAGCCTTCTCTTCTCCAGCCCCAACTCTCTTAGCCTGCCTCTATAGGAGAGCTGCTCCAGCTCTCTGATCGGCTTCCTAACCCTCCTCTGGACTTGCTCCAGCAGATCTCCAACCAGACAGGTTGCTCAGATCCTAGTCCAGCCTGACCTTGAATGGTCAGGGGTGGGGAGGTCATACGGTAAACTGCCATCAGAACAAAGTTAGGCAAAACACTGAAGTACAGAAAAATACCTACTGAGTTTCCACACCTTCCTTCAAAACCTGAAATTCAGACTTTGAATACCTGGCTATAAAAAAGTTAAAGAAAATATTTTGTTAACTACAGACACCCTATTTTCATGTATTTTGATGACTTAAAGGACTTCCTGCATTTGCACTCTTGTAAATTTTTAGATTTATTTTTTCCATTATTGCTTCTCCAAATGGCATTCATGAGTCAGACATTATTTCAGAATAAAGTTGGGAACTTTGAACACAGCAAGTGCCTGGAAACAGGGGACTTCCGAAGCACAGAGGCCATATCAACTGGAGTTGCTGTTTTTTCCTTGCCAGCCCAACTGCTGTGTGTGAATTCCCACCCAGACCTAGATCAGCAGTCAGATTTGTGCCATGGATACACAGATATTAATAGAAAGTAGTTGTAAAAAAGCCCATGAAAATAAACATCCACTACAATAGAGGCGATGAGCTCCTACAGTTTAACAGGTCACACAGAGTTCACTAAGTGAAGACAAAAGGTCTGTGTGAAATTGGTTCCAACTAGTGAACATATAGCCATGGTGTAATACCTGCTTGAATTCTGAACATTTTCATTCATATTTTGAGGATATCAGTCTCCACTACGTATGCACTGTTTTAAACCTGCTTGTGCAAATATTAACTTCTCTTTCCAGTTGTTGTAGGCATTACAGTCCCATGTGTATCATGCAAATGTGTCTTTGGTAAATCTGATCATTGCCACGATCTACAAACGTGCTTTTGTGATGCATGTTGTCTGATTATAAACTCTGTGGTCCTAATAGCAGTGTTGCCCTGCCTCTGAGAAGAGAAGAGAAGAGAAGAGAAGAGAAGAGAAGAGAAGAGAAGAGAAGAGAAGAGAAGAGAAGAGAAGAGAAGAGGCACACTTGAAACAATTGTAAAAGGCAACATGAGCTTGAATCCTATGGGGAACAGTGATTAGGGGGAAAACCCTTCATTCGCAGTCAAAAGGGGGAAATAAGAAAATGAAAAAGAAGCTGCAAATTTATTTGAGTTTTATGGTGCTACCTGTACTTATCGAGGGTCTTGCTATTCTGGTATTATACACTAAGTAATAGCATTTCATTTCATGCACTTGCCCTTTGTCTCAAGGGCAAGGGATTTTCCTGAGTAATAATACCATTGTTGCAGATCAATTGGTTCTTCTGACAGATTCTTAATTTTTTTTTTCCTTAGGGCATTAGGGAGGAGAGGATGGCAGACAGAAACATTTCTGTCAATTTCATTTTTCCTCTTAAACCTTGATAACTCAACAAAGTTGAAAGAAAACAAGAAATGAAAAACTTCCCTTTATTTGTGTAGCAAAAGGTGAGAGTCTGGCAAAATTCAGTGGGTTTTTGCACAGTGAAATCACCCCTGCCTAGGTCTGGTGTTTAGCTTTTGCTGCTGTAATTTATTTATAAGCTGTATTAAATATTTGTAAAGCTTGCTTCTGGTCTTGTGCTTCAAGGCAATAAAGAGAGAAAATATTTACTCCTCTCATGATTTACCATGAGTGTTGTTTATTTAATTTGAGAAGAGCTTCAGTCCCCATGTTTCAGTTATTTGACTTATAGCAGCAGTTTCACAGCTGAAACAATTCTACTGGAGTGGTATATTTTGCTAAAATAAGTGACTGTGAATATATAATCTTAGAAATTAGTCTCAAATAGTCTGAAAAGGAGTAATCAAAATGCTTCTGAGCCTGAAGCTTTTCAAAACTCCTGGTTAGTTAGGTGAATGGCTTTGACATACAGAAATCTCCCTCCCACATACATACATGGATCCCCACTGTACCTAAACACCACCTGAGCCCCCGCCACCCTCTTCCATCTCCCTCCCTCCCTCCCTGCCTAAACACCATCCTCTGTACTGCTATTTCTGTGCTTTACACACTATCACTGCGCAGTTTTAGTGCTCAGAAGAACACTAACAGTGGCTCGATGCCTGAACAGCCAGCTTGCTCTCTCACTCATTTTCAGGACACTCTCCAGGGCACAGGTTTTTTTGAAGAGTCCTGTTCTTACCAGTCCAGCATTTCTCCCAGTACTAACTAAACCCACCAGACACAAAACCACTGGGTGGTTTGGTTTATGCCAGAGTACTCAGGCTTATCCTGACAGCTTGGAGGATTTGCTTGGACAGCTGCCACTCATGAGAGTCATGTCTTTCTATGAAGACCACTGATATCTTTGCCCCACAGCTGCAGCCCTCAGCATCCACTGTTTTGCAAAGGCAGTCCCAGGCACTGGGCACCTCCCTGGGTGGGGAGCCCACAGGTGGGCCAGACTTGGTGGGGCCCATGGCCAGGCAGGACAGGGCTCCGGGGAGCTGGAGTCCACCACTGCTTCACTGTTTCTGGGGCAGGTGCTGATGGTTCCAGGGGGCTGACATGGGGTCATGAGAGGCTATGTATGGACAGGAACACCTGCAAATGCCCTCAGAGTCCTGGCAGCAGGACTTTGCTTTGAGATTGTCTCAGAGTTAAGTACTCCTGAAAGAAGGCCTGCCTCCAGCAGCTCACATCAGCAATACGGGCACAACAGAATTTGCATTTTTGAGGCTAGAACAGTACCAGCTCTGAAGCAAACACAGAACCAGTCCTAGTCACTCCTTTTCATGTCCAAATGCAGCAGCATGTAGAAGATCCCAAAAGCAAAGGCTCTCTGAAGACAGTGTGACAATCCCTGCCCAACATGGTCCTGCTTCGGCGCTCTCTGGCCAAGGTGAGTTTTGTCAGGCCTTTAAGATGGCCATGCACATGAGAGCTCAGAGTCTGGGTGCATGCAACTAGTGTGTCTGCCCTCGGGGATGAAGCCTTAGGCAGGAGATTGGGCTTAGAGCCCTGGTTGGGCTTGGGTCCATCCATCCTGCAAACATACAACAGTTTCAAGGAATGAAAATCCAGGAGGCGGATTGTGGTATTTTTCCTTCTTGACATATCAGGAAAAAGTTTGTGCAATTAGAAATGCTGCTATGATTTTTTTCATAGACCATGGCATCCTGCGAGATTAATTAGCAAAGGACAGAAATCTCTCTAAAGATTAAGATTTAAGAAAAGTTATCCTTTTCTCTGGTTATTTGCAGTGATTCAACTAGAAATTTATCAAATGGCAGGAAAATACAGTAAGGTGAGGATAATTCAGGTACTGCATTGTTGGAGTGAGAGCTCCTCTGGACTCAGGCCCAGAGGGAAGCCAAAGCACAAGAGTTGAGTTAAAACCTTTGGACAAGCTGAGATACATAAAGTCACACCAAAGTGAAACAGAAATGTAGATTTTTTAACTTCTAGTAGAAATACATGCTAAGTGCCTTTAACGTTAAAAAGCTGCAGCAGAGTCCTTGAGCATAGCTGTTTGCTGTAGCTGTGTTATTCTTTCATAGAGTTCTTTATTTTAGACAAAATATTGATAGAATGAAATTGTTCACATTTTTCAGATATAATGTTCACATGAACAATAAGAGCTGATAGAAACCGTATATGTAAAATTGGGTGATGCCTATGTAATACTTACGATTGTTGGAATTAGATCAGGATAGGTTAAGAAAAGAAAAACTAGGATCATGTGTTAATTTCATTGGTTAGTTACCAAATATGGTCTGCACTTCAGTAAGAAAAGTTAATTAATTAGTCAATCAATTGGTCAGTTGGTTAGAAGAAATCGGAAGATGAAGCTGCTTTCTGCCTGCTGCTTTGCTGCTGCTGCTGCTGCTGTTGGCTTTATCATGTAACCCCCTTGAACTCTGCCTTCAAGAAGCTATGAGACTGTGAAATAAAGAACTTTGCAGAACAGCAGCTTCCTCTGCTCTCTTTTGCCCTGGCCCAAGAAGGAAGGGCTTCCCATCAAAAGCACAACACTGCATGAAACCCTGCTAGTGGTAAGTTTGTAACTAGTATTGTAGGTGGTCTTAGCTTTATTGCCTTGAGTCTTTTTCACTCACTCTCTCCCTGTATACATGCCTGGAAACATGCCTTTCAAGCCATACTTGGTGCAGCTGCCAGATGAGACCAATATCTACCCTAGGCTTACATATCTACCTGTGGCATTACGTATTTTTCTTGAGGGGGCTGAAAATATTCCCCACCCATGCCTCCGAAATAAAACAAGAAGAGCTTTGGTAAAAGGTAATAGCCCACAAATGTTTATGGAAGTTATCCTCTATAATATCTGCAGTTCTTTATGCAGGAAAAGCCTAAGTTTAATTTAGCTCAGAAAACAAATTAGAACTTACCTCTCCAAAAAGCAAGTAGGAACATCTGCGAAACAGTGAAGTGCTGTATGGAAACCACAGGGATAACACAACTGCACTATACCTCACAGCAGCAATAAGTGACAAAGTACATCATTCTCTCTGAAAAAACATCTTTGAGTGGCTGCCTTACCCTCTCTATTTCCCTCCTTTCAGGATAAAGAGAAGAACATAGCAAAGGTAATTGTCATCCCCCATGAAAACAGAAGTAGAAGATTAAGATAATTTACTTTTGCCCACATTCCTTTAGATAGCCATCAACAGATACGGCAGCTAAAACAAACCATCACTAGAAACGCTCTAGGAGAAAGACAGCAGATAAAGCTACTCACAAATTTTCTTAACACTTTTATCACTTCCAAGAAACGCATTACCAATCAGATTTGGCTTACAATTAAGACAGAAAAAAAAAATAGCATAGAGTTTCTTAGGAGAAAGAAAAGACGGATGGACTATGATCTAATTGGACTTCAATACTATAGAAATACCAGAAGGCAGTGAACTTTGAGGTCTTATTCTCTCATTCCCCCTTCCTCATTAAGGTCAACATTTGCTGGTAAAAGAGTATGAAGAGACTGAAGAGGCTGAATCCACTTCATAATAAAATATCTTGCCCTCAAAAATAGGTCACAAAAAAAGAGAAAAAGAATAACGGCTTCCTTTTTTTCCAGAATGCATGACCTGCATGACCATTAACTTCTATCATTAGCTGTGCTTTTAGCATCATAGATCTCCCCACCACCTTGAAAGTTAGTTATTCACTTAGATCCACAAATTAGCTACACCCCCCGTTCCATGCGAGCTCTTGATGACTGCTCTCAAAATCTCTCTAAGTCCAATAAAGCAAGGTCTCACCCTTATTGATCTTTGGCACAAAATTGGAAATAGAACCACTGTTATATCTCAAACATAATAAAATTAACATCTTCATTGTCTTATTTGTCTAACTGATTGGAATGGAGTACTGGGTCCTGGTACAAAACAGGAGCCTGGCTTCAGATATGCTCTTGTCTTTGAAACCAAACTCCTTTGCTTATTATGCTTATTATGCTTATTATGCTTATTATGCTTATTATGCTTTCTGCTAATTACATAGAGATGTTACTCAAAGATATCCCAAAGTTATTAGTTTCAGTAAATATGGTTAGACTGTTTTTTTCTGACTTGCAAATTCCTACCACGGCACACTTGTCCATACCCCCATCTTTTATGACAAACCCAAGAAAACGAAAGTTTTCAACCTCTGTCCTAAGTCAAAGAAAATATGCTCTCCTTTGTTGTGAGCATCCATCTGCTTTGGAAAAGTACCTATTGTAACTTGGACATTATTTTCCTTTGCCCACAGATACATTAACTTCTTTAAGCAAGTTCTTCAATCACATCAGCAGATCTTGACCACCTGAATAGGAGCTGAACTACTTCCCAGTTCTGCAGTACCTAGGTAGTTCATTCCCAGTTTATCCTGGTCAGGTTTTGTTTCAGACTTCTATACTAGTCATAAAAGTAGTGCTTTTAACAAATATCTAAACCAGTGCCTTCCTGCAAGGCACATTCTCTCCTGTCTCACCTTCTCCTTGTACTCTGTGTGCCAGTGGCAAATCACTACAAGCTTCCTATAGCACAAGGCCAGTGAATGAAATGATTCTAAATTATCATATTATCAGATCATACATTTTTTCTTAACTTCTTGGAGGGTGAAGCAATAACAGAGATAACACTTTTTATCTTTTTGTTCTTCATCACTGCAGTATCTATCTATGTGTTCTTATCTTCCGTTTGGTTTCTTACTCATATTTTTCTCCTGGTTTGCAAAAGTACTTGTAAATATTTGGAAGAACTATGAAGCAAATAGTTTACAGTTAAAACAGAGTTTTACCCTGTGTGGTCGCTTTCCTCTCTTGCTAAAAATAGATCAGTTCTTCAACTACCCATTAATTAGATCCAAGACCGGAGTAGGATTACCTTCAACCCTTGAACAGAGTTCATAGATGTGGATTACTGAACAATGCTCCAAATTCCGGAGACACTAAAATATCGAAACAAAGAAGAGATGATGGGGCATTGAGAAATAAATATTTGGGTATATATCTCTTAATACAAGTTACACTTTAATTTTGGTACTGTGTGAAAAACAAGAAAATATGCTCTTGTTTGATCAATTTACTCTGCCCAGTTTCACCCTCACTTCAGCACATATAGATTAGCTGTGAGTGACTTTAACCTGTCTTGCTGGTTAAATCCATAAGGCCGGAGATTTTGTGGCTAACCATTGCGGTGGCTTTGCTTCTCAAAAAAAGGATAAGGTAGAGGAAATTCTCCCTCATGGTAATAATCATATTTAGTCCAGAGCTACAGCACTGTGTAGGTTGCTTAAGCAGTTGCCAGTGAATTCACTGAAAGAAATGAACAGGAGTAAAAAGGAACTACTCAACATAAAGTGAAGCACATTTAATTTATGCTTTGAAGATTATTTGGCAGCTTCTTAATTTTTTTGTTTAATATTGGTAACATTTTCTCCCAATGTGGTTTAATATATGAAGCTTACAATACAGCAAAGAGGTACAAAAAGGGAGAGGTGAGGATTTAAGGCTATGTCAGAGGATGATAGAAATGTATTGTACCAAAAGGGGTCATTCCCCACTGACCTCTGTGCTGAGGCAGCACACATAAATAAATCTAGGGTTTCTTAAAAAATCTATACTGTCTTTAAAAGCTTTAGTGAAGGGGATTATATAATCCATTTACCTGACAGATTGCTATACTAACAGTAATTTATGCCTTTAGAAAATTTTCCTAATATCTGACGTCCAAATCTGTCTTTGAGGAAAAGGAGAATGTAGTCTTCCTTGTAACAGATTTGTACATTTTGAAAAATTATCATCAATCTTCCTTCTTTTAGATTAAATAAAGCTAAATTAAAACATTCCAGTATTCTGTTACTTTCCTCTTGACATCATCCTGTGCTAACGAAATCTATCTGAAACCCAACACAAAGTGCCAGTTTAGGCATGACCAGAACTTAGCACACAGATACATTATCAACCTGCATTTTGTCGGAAATATTCTTTTTAGTATATCCTTCCACAAGACTTACTTTATTTAAAATGGTATCATATTGTAGATCGTTGTTGGTCTGTTGTCCTACACAATTCCCACACTTTTCTTATTAAACTGTTGCTTAGTCAGGTCTTTTGAATTTTGCATTTAAGCATCTGATTTCTCCTTTCTGTCTGCAAAGATTCACATTCATCTTTTCTGAATTTCATTCCCTTGATTTTGAGCCATTTTTCAACTTAAAGAGAATGAAAAAACCCCATTCAATCCTTGCCTCTAGATTCCCACCCTTCCTAGGCTGGTATCATTTACAAATTTGATAAGCATGCTTGTTTATCATCGTGCATGCTTTCAGTGAAAATATTAAGGACAACCTGGGCCAGGGCAGAACAAATTTGTTCCCCACCTGAGGGTTCTACAAGTGAGAGAGTGTCACTGACAGCCGTTCACTAAATATACGTTTTATCTGTTTTTTGTTTCAGATCACATTGGTCTTATCCATATCACACTTCCTTAGCCTGTTTATGAAAACTGCACATGAACACTAGGATCAATTGCTCTCTCCTTATATATGCTGCAGAAAACAAGATTAATTTGTTTTGGCTTGATTTGGACTCAACAATTTTTGATAAGCAGTTGTTTTCTTTTGTTACTTCACTATCTCAGCATTTACCAATGATTATTTAATAATTTCTTTCAGCAATTTTCTGACTATTTAATCTTAGATGGCTGTGAATTTCTCTGGTTTTTCTATATTCCTCTATTTCGAACGGATGTATTTTTTTATATTCCCTTTTGTCTTTCATGGTTTTCCAAAATGGTTAGCTGTATACGATGCTCAGTTTTGAGTAGTTCTTTATGCAACGTAGGGTGAATTTTTGAGGTGTTCCTGACATTCATTGACCTCCTTCACATAGATACTCTTTTTCTTGCCTAATCACAACTGTCTTTGAGAGAGCACATCATTATTGTCTTTAATGTCCTAGATTTCTTTCCCAAAGTTGATTAGCATAGTGAGTTGCCATTAAGGACACTAATATTTTGAATTATTAAAGATTCTTCACAAGCTATACTCTTGTTAAAATATCTGTCTTTTAATCATATAATGTGGGCCACTCCCTACAAGTCTTTAAATACCACTGGGCTGCATTGACACTGTTTTGAGGGTAATGCTTCCTACGCCTTAGGTCTTCTCCACAGCCATTCAATTATATCCAATGGCATTCCCCACCTCCAAAAAAAAAATCTCATTATGGTCTGGAGCATCTTCTTAGAAGAATGTTTACTGGTTGGTCTTATTTATAATTTGGCTGATTGCTCTGTTTACCATAGCTTTTATGACTTTCAAAAGTTATTAGGTTGCTAGGTTATTAGTACTATGTTCAATCCCACTTAGTCACACTTGGCTCAGCTCTATTATCTTATTTGATGCCTTTGACTCTAAATCTTCACTGGCATGATCACGGTATATCCATTTTCAAATTATCACATTAATATCTCCCATTCTGCAGATTTCCTTAAAGCAAATAATTGACTGTAATCAAGAGCCTGAATGTTTTTGTGCAGCTGCAGAGTCATCTGTCTGCCACAAGCTTTTTATTACAAGCCTAGGAAAAGCAAACAAAAACATTTGCTTTACGAAGTGGTTCTTTCATGAAGAGCTGTTTTAATTTGAAAAATCACCAGGTAAAGTTCAGTTGTACCCTCATGCCAATCACAGATTTCTGCCTCAAAAATGATACCATTAATATAAATTAAACCACTGCAAATACTCTGGTAAAAAAGTAAAACATGATGACAATTGCTTTTATAAATTTTATTCAAAAAGTATGCATCTGTCAAATTTCACCCATTGAATCTCTACCTCTACCATCAAATCTGATATTATAAAAGGACATTTTTATATTGCTAGTCTCCTGAGCATATGGTCTCAGCCCAGAGGAGATTGGGTTCTTGTATAAATTTTTGACGTAATTCTAAAAAGCCATTTATTTTCACCACATATGACCATACTTGCATACCTTGTTTGTATTTAGCTTCCAAAACATGGTTGGTGATATCTTTCTAAGTGATTAATTGGACAGACATCACATGTAAAAGTTTAAAAATTAGTACTTTCATAGATTCTTGTGTTTATGAAAATAAATTTTCCTATGAGTCACGTTTCTATAACTACTTATAATTTATAAAAATTGAGGTTTTTTGTTTAAATAAATAACTGAAGAAACACTGTGAAAAAATAAGCTACTCTTCCAAACCGCTTTCTAATTGGTGACTAATTTTTCAGATGAATAGAAGAGAAAAAGAGAGAAATTAATTTGCAAGAGACCATGATGCTGATACAGGACCCAAGGGGTCAGTGGCCAATAAGATTCATATACAGGGGTTCACTCTGCTACTACAAAACTTCTTTTATATGCAAAGTTGCACATAAACATTTCAAAATCAGTCTTACAACACCATGAACTCAAAAACCTTTTGAGACACCTTCTCAAAACAAACAACAGGAAAATACTTGTGTCTTATTCAGCCCATTTTCTCAGTGTCGGGTTGTTAATACACTGCATGGGAGTTTGTTAATTGATCCACTAAATTATTGGCTTTCTACAGTGACAGACACTTTCTTGTGTTTTTTTCCATTCTTAATTTTCCACAGTTTCATGTGATGGAATACTTTTAACCAGTATTTTTCTGTGCACGATATGCAGAAGAGTGATTTGGTAGATGGCATGACCTCCCGTGGATTAGCGCCACATGGAGTTTCTGTAATTTGTTAATCAACTACGAATTTTGTGGGGAATGTAGGAACACCAGCCCTTGGTTTTGAAAAGTTCCATATGCTCTCAAAATTTCTGCATCCAATACTGCGTACCAAATTCACATGATCTTGCTTTTAAAATGCCTTATAAATTACACCTTCCATTAAACACTCCAGAGGACTTCTAGTTTGATAATTCAGATCAGATTCTGAATTCCAGCCAGGTTTAATATTACTTATTTTACCTGGCTTGATTCCTAGGACTAAGTTCACAGTGTCCTTTGGTCTTGTTAGTTTGTCAAATAAGCATATACCCTCCACCAATGATAGTCCTGTTTCTTCAAGGATATTACTTCCATGATCCCTGTGACTCTAAACAGCTCTTGTTATAGACACAACCATTATTTTATGTAGGATTATTTAAAATTTGATAAACTACAGGTGTTAAAAAACTGAATCATGGACCAAATTGATTATTATCCTAAGAAAACAGATCCTCTCATATTTCTAGATTTGTCCGTTTTTTTTGACAAAAAATACATTTTTCCCTGGCTGTCACCTTTATACTTCTCCTTGATTCTCAGTTTATAGCAATGCATATTTTTTTACTTATCTTTCTTAGAGTGAGAAAGCTTCAAGTCCTTCTGAGCTAGATTAAGACCAAAAAGAGCTGTGGGAGATGAACAAAACTGAAGAATAGGTTGCTGTCAAAAGCTTCACGATAAAAAAAGTGCTCTTTTTTCAGCATTGGCTTATATTAGCTATATCTTTTTAGAGTATCCATTTGTTCTGTATTTTTAGTACCTCAGTTGCTAAACCTTTTTATCATTTATTTAATTGCAGCTTTTTCATTTTTTTTGAGAGCTTCTGTTCTGATAAGGCATCTTTCCCTCTAAAGTACCCACGGTACAAATATTTCTTCCAAATAGTTTTGGTATACTTCCTGCTGATTTTCATACTGCTCAATCAGAGGTATGAGGTTTTCTGTAAGCATCTCAGATTTAAGAAATGCTCATCTTCTCATAGCAATTACTTGCCTTGATTTAATAATTTTCTTAGATCTTCTCTCCCTCTCTGTTTCTTCTGAGAGAGTTCTTACATTCTTTAGTCAGGAAAACCTAGGTAAACTGGACTCTTTCATCCCTATATTGTGAATAGACACATGCAAAGAATACCCCCTGAAGTCTGAAACAAGATTCTGACTACTTCGCAGAGCTATAACACTTAGCAGGAGCTTAATAAGAGATTAGGTGAGTTCATGTTCTCCAGGGAAAGGGTTTGGAGAAAGACACTGAAGAAAGCCAGGCATAGGTGTCTGCCTCCATTGCTGATGTATATGAGAGGTTGTCTAAACAGAAGCAGAAGTGGTTTTCCCAAATATCTTTGACACTCAAAATCTCCGTGGCTCAGTTCAGACCTCTTCTCTGAGTCACTGTGATACTTATGGCCTCTCTCACATGTATTGCATCTCAGCCTTTGAAAAACGTTGTCAGCCTTTGGACAATTGCTTTTATTTTAAACTGCAGGAGAACCAGTAAATTTTAGGTCATCTCCACTATGCTTGCCTGAGATGAATCACAGGAGAGAAGCTGAATCTTGGTCTGTCTTAACCCTTGTTACCACCAGTCTTCATTACATAAACAAATTACGACATTTCTTTCTTCCATTCTTCCACTGCTTATTTTAAAATACTCCATGAAAACATTCAATTTTAAAATACTCCATAAAACTTGTCAGTTCTCATCTTTCTACTCCAACAATCAGATTATGGGAGTGAAGCACACAGAAATATAAGAAAGCAGTGTGTAGTAAAGTTGAAGAAATGGGATGTTTTGAACGCTGTTTCAGTAATTCATGTTAGTACTTGCTTGTCAAATGTCAGGTAATAACAGTTCAGACTTTTCGTTACAGGAAATGTTGAAGTGAACATTGACAGATAAAGGACCCAACCTAAAAACTGATGGCTTCTATTACCATATAATGGGAAAACATCTTTCATGAGAAATGCACCTAGTCATCTGGTTTGTCTAGTCACAAAAATAAAAACAAGACTAAAGAAATCCAATATATGGCTTGAATTCAGTTGCTCTGATTTATGCAATATACTGGTTACAGAGATGCACAACTTTACAGCATGAAATCAAAAGAAATCTGAACATCAACACGTGTAGTAACATTTGCTAATAGACAGAGACATAAAATGTTTTGTCTGTAATGTGTAGTCAATGTAATCTTGTTTTCAGGTTTTTCACGTTCTTATTTGTTTGAAATACCACTAAAATTTGAATGTGAACATATGCCCTGTTCACATTTTGTCTTCAGTACAGAGTGTATTATGTGCTCTTATTTACAAAGTAAAGTTACCAAGTAGTGGTATTATAGAAACTGGTTTACATGCATAGAATTTCAAAATAAAGTTCTGGGAAATGACTGAAAGGAGGAATGGTAACCTATGCCTTGCTTGTCTTCTCTGATCTCTCACTTTTTACAGCACATGAATAAATCATGCTGCGTGCTTTATTTCCTTTCTTATTTCCCCCTTATTTCTGTTTCTTTCATTTCAATTTATGCCTGCCTCTGTTAGACGATGACACTTTTACTGTGGAAAAATTTATTTTTACATCCACAGGATAGATCATTAATTCATCTGGTGACTGTACTGTACCTAAGCTGTGTGCTAGCCTGAATGCCTAAGGACACCCCTTGTTTAGTCACTGTCCTACGCTGTGTGACACGCTGGCCTCTGACAAACTCATTACCCATGACTCCCTTATTCTGCCATGTATTTGCCCACCTCAGAGTTTTAGAAAGCTATTTATGACCTAGACATGTATGTGTGTGCTGCTATCAGTTTGGGTGGAAGAGCACTGTAGGGAGGAGAGCACGAACAGATCTATCAGCATTTGTCTGTCTTCACTGCCCTTACACCTCTGAGCCATTGCTCCTTCCTCAAACTACTTTCCTTCTTTTGCTTGCAGCAGTAGGACACAGATTGTACTTGAAGACTGGTATGTGCTGGATTTCCATAAAATCTTGTCAATATTCCTTTTTTACTCTACACTTGTCATGCCAACATCCGCAATGGGGGAGCCCTTAGTACAGGATCTCAGTCTAAGAGCGTGTTGAGAGGCCTTTTCTCCACAGTTGCTCAGCTGGGCTTGTCATATGAGGCAGAAACTTTCTGATGGGCTGGCAGAATTTTGGTACCCACTGGTTCATGCATGCCGTACATGCAGCCAGGTGTGTTCCCTTGAAGGTCAAGGGTCCAGCTCTCACTCCCAGGAATACCTTATCACACCAAAGAGGAGGTCCACGAAAGGCTGTGGGCAAGAAAGCATCCAGAGTTAAATTGTCTTCTTCTCAGCCACACTACTTCTCTGTAAATCCACAGTCTTTAATTAGAAATCTAGGCTCTAGAGGAACTCCCAGACAGTTAATGAGAAAGAAATTATGAAGAAATCAAATGTCAGGGTGTTGTAATTCAGCCGCTTCAGAGAGGCAGAAGTAGTAATTCCCAACTGGGATTTTCAACCTGAAACACTGTCCAGGAGTGGCCCTCAGACCCTATTTATGCAGCACTGCCTGAGGAACCAGCTACGGTGAGCAATCTGTTCTGTGGTTAACACACTCAGCCAGGATGCATAAAAAAAGGTTTAATTTCTTCCTCTGACTAAAGGGAGTAAAAACTCTTCCCCTCCAATTGAAATAATTGAACATTAATTGGGCCATGAAGAAAGAACAAAAGGCCTGCACAAGGGTTAGAGCACTTATGTAGGTGTCAGAACATATTTAAATATTTTATAACAATTATCCACAGGAGCTGAGCATCAGTTTTCCCAGGTGAATACCCTTATCCTCCTATTCTCTGTGTGCAGCCTTCCACACCTTCTGAATCTAGCTGGCTAGATATGTTAGAGACAAAGAAAATAATGTGAAAAGCATCTGCAGAAGTGGGTTTCCTGAAGGACTGTAGTGGTTCAATAGACTGGTAGCCTCACTTCCATGACTTTTTCCTCATTGATCTCCTTAAACATGTGGCAGAAAATGTTTTTTGGTAATTCTTTTTTGTTTTTCTACATCTCTTCTTATGGAGAAAGGAAGCTACAGCACCTCCTAGTATTCCCACATTCAAGAACATATAGGAGAAAACAGATAAAACATTCGGAGAGCTGACTTTGGCAACAAGATACGTTATACATTTACTGTTGGAAATATCCATAACTCACCTGCATCTGAGGTACTTCCTTAAACAATGTTGAGACCCTAAGATTGTACCTAATAGATTGATAGATGAAGGTGTTAGCAATTTTTGGCAATTGATGCATAATCTTGAAAATCTTGTCCTTCCATGGTTTAAGGAGTCTTTCTATTTCACTGGTCATCTGTACAGAGCTAGAGCTTTAACATGAGGTTGGAGATGGACTGGGAGAGATGTTTTTTTCACAGAAACCTATGTTCACCCTGATATAAAAATTAGTCTTTCAGCAGAGAGAACCTGGAATGGGAGAATAGGAATAAAGTTTCTATGTTGACTGTGACAGCACATCCCTGCTTCTTTTTGTCTTATGCTAAAAATTAACCTTTCTTGTGACAGCAAGTTGCAGAGAGGTTGTATCAATCAGAGCATTATTGAAGGCAGGGGTGAGACATAATTTATTAAGCATCTCAAAAGAGAGATTAAAGTTCCTGGTAAAGAGATTATGGTTGTTACCAATAATAGAGAACAAGGTGGAAAGCCATAAGCAGCTTGAATGAGAGGAACTACCTTATATTTAACAATGGAAAATGGGCATTTTGCTTTGAAGGAAACCTCAAAAATTTGCCCTGAGGTTAGAATTGGGCAACCGCTTGGCTCTGTGGCAATGCTAAACTAATACGGCACTGGCAAATGTCCTTTCAGTTATTTTGACAGTCATGACTTTTGTCTAAATCTGGAAACTTCTGTTTCTCAAGTGATTGACACCTAGAAGTAGCACTCTATTATCGACTGAGAAGGAGTGATCATTTCCCCAGCAAAGCCTTATTGGCGTAAGTTTGTCATTACTTCTGTCCTTGTCTGTGTTCATCTTGAACTTAGTTCATGCTTTTTCTACATCCAATTATTTTCTTATCAATTATATTGGAAAATTAGTCTTTTTTTTTTAATGAGGGGCAATGGGAAGGGCATTGGAAAATTATTCATCTTATTTTTTACTTTTTTCAACTTACTGAAAATAAAAAATAATAGAGTAAGAAAAGCACAGTAACAACAGCAATATAATAACAAAAGTATAGAAAAAGAGAAGGTGCTTTACACACAAAAGGTGTTTACCACCTCAATGTAGTTCTGCGTGACTGCCAGAACAAAGACGAGACAGCGGACTCTCCCAGTAGGGTGTGTCCATGTGGTTCCCCTGGCCAAAGACAGGATGGTGGCTGTTCCCTGCTACTGCCTCCCCCCATCTGAGCCTGAAACAACAGAAAACAATGACAGACAAGGCTCCGAAAGCTTGGGGAAAGTCTGTGTCACACTGCACCTCTGCTCCACTGTGCTGGGGCTCAGGTCCCCATTGGTTTTGACTCCATGCTGTCATTTTGGATGCTGGACCCGATTCCATGTGGCTGCTACCATCACCACTGCTTTAACTGCTCAGCCCTGCTCCACCCAGCTCCATTCAGCTTCCTTTGGTTCAGCTGGACTGGGGCTCTCTCCTGCCTCTCTGTTCCCTGTGGTACCCTCTCGCACCAGCACCACCCTTCAGCACCGCATCAATTCAGTGTCTCTCTGCTTTTCAGCACCATATCTTGGAGTCACAGCTCAGATGAGTGGCTAAGGGATGGATGGCAGCAGCAGAGGGTAGGGCTGATCCTGACAACCTTCCTACTGGAGAGAGAAAGGCAAAATGACACACTTTCAGGGGTATGATCACTTTTTCTTCCCCCCAAAACTGCACAATATGTGTAGCAAAGAATAGCAAATTAGCCATGCCCAGACAGTGCTGAGCTCCACCCCCTCTGCAGCCAGGATACACTGCAGTGATGTACTGCCTCCCAGTTACTGCCTCCAGCTGAATTCCTCCTTGTTTTGCATGGTTCTCAGTTTCCTAACACTCAACTAAATAACACCATTAACCCAGAGTATTTTAATTTGAGACATAAAAATGTAGAGGTCAGTGCTTTTAGCCCAGTATTTCCCCTCAAATGATACCTTTCAAGGAAAATAACAACATAATGCACAACACAGCACTTACATACCAACATATTTTAATAAATTTGGAACACAAAGCTGCAAGAGTAGAAGGAAAGAGTTTTAGTTGCTGCCATTACTATTAACAGTGTACTATTATTTACCAAGGAAAAGTGGCCGAGTTCAGTCCTGTGCTTAACTGGTGCAGTTCTGTAATTGTTGTGTTAGATATTTTACCTCACATAACTGGTGTTAAGCAACTGAAATTGCTCAGTTGTAAGTATTACCTTCTTTTTCTTCAGACAATTACAAAGATTTAAGAAAACTGTGAGATAAAAATCACATGCAGCAACGTTTGATCATTAACACACAGTCCAAGGCCAGTGACTTCCAATCTTGATCCTGATGTTGGCTTGTTTGACCTCCTTTTGTTCACTTCCTGACCTGTAAAACTGAGATAACATTTTACTCACATATTAAGATCCTTAGATATAAAACACTGAATAGTATAAAAAAGAGCACTCTTATATGCAATATGTATCACTTTTGTGATATTATTTTTAAATTTTTTCCCATATGCAAAAATATAGAAAAAACACGGACTTTTTTTAACCAGACTATAAATTCTCATGTACATTCACAGTCATATACATTCAAAGTAGAGTAACTTTGGTAGCTGAAAAGAAACTCACTCATTTTTGCTCACACTGAAAAACAGATTTTACATCAACAATGATAATTGAGTCACAGATTTGAAAACTGACACAATTTTCATTTAATATATAAGTATTTTTTTGTTATTATGTTTATCAGCCATTTTTTAGGGTTTTTTATGTATAAATACTATAGCAAAACCATTCCTACAGGAACAGTTATTAGCTGTTCCTGAATGTTAAATGAACTCTGTAGCTTAGCAGGGCACTTTTATATTAGTCAGATGTGCTAAATGTTCCTATTTTCCTGTGAAATGTGCGTTCATTTTCTTGGTAGCCTAAAAAATCATTAAGAAAGGCACAATTTACAATAATGTGTAAAAGAACAAAAAAACACAAATGGTGGCTGTATGTATACGTTCCATTGCTAGTACCAGCTTTAAACAATTAAATAGGACACCAAATCCCACTGATACATGAGTTCTCGAATTTTGACTTTGTCCCACTCTCCCTGCTCTACTAGAGGGAAGAGATGGCAGCCTATATGGGGCAGAGATGCTGCTGCTCCCTGAGTTGCAGCCATCAGCAACCAGGTAGGGACATATACTGGCTCTGTACCCAGCCATAATTACAGTGGCTTTGCCAGAAGTATCGCAGAAAATAGCCACCAGACTAAACATTTCAGACACGGCAGAGGGGTCTGCCAAAAAATCTGACAGATGTCAACCATGAGACCATCACCTTGTGGTCTGGCTTGATCTGTGCTTGATCTGACAGAATTACGATAACCAAGCCTGATAAGTCTGGGGAGGCAAAGGATCTGGGTAGAGGGTCTCCTTGATCAGCTCTGAGTTCAAAGTCTTCCTTATTCTTCCTCATTGAAGTTGTCTGATTTATGAAAAGGGAGTGAAATCCTTATAACTGTTACGACACTTTACTCTGAATGTAAGAAGCTTCCTACATTCATTGCATGCTTTATTTTGGATAGTTTATGTGGTGATATTGAAGGAAGTGTTATGCACTCTAATGTAAGAAATTGATTTGTTAATTCTGTTCTTGCTGAGACCTATAAACAGACCACACACTGAACCACAAAACATGAACTGTTGGATGATCGGATAAGTCATAAGGATTTGTTACACAAAATTACACACAACCCTACCAGTGTGGTTACGAATTTTTTTTGTTTTATACAGCTTCAAAAATGATAATTAGGATATAAAAATGCTATTCAAATTGGCAGAGAACTTTTTATACAGGTAACATTGTTTGTCCAGTAAAACTGTGGCAGTTTTTCTTGTCTGAAATATAATTAAACTTTTTAGGTTGGTTTACTGTTGACACCTTCCAGTTTTACTTTTACTTTCAAAGTCAACTCAAACATGCAACCAGAAAGCTTGCAAATTAAAGGCTCTCTTCATCATATGTCACTCCAAGGATTCTCTTGGCAGGAAAAGAATATAGGCTGCAAAAATCTGATGGGTCTTAAGAAAGGGGCAGTGCTTCTTCAGGTGTGACTGGGACACAGGCAGGAGGGTTAGGAGACACTGATCTTTAGTTGCACCTGAGGGATTCTTGGAGAAAACCCAGAGGTCACAATAGAGATAGGCTTATGGTTGCCTACATTCAGGTGACCGCTGCCAACAGCCTCCCACAGGTAGAAATCTTACCTAGAGAGGGTATAGTAATGCTGACAGAGTCCCCATTAGTGGAAATCCATCAATTAGGCATTTTGGGAGTTTACAGCTCATCTGTGGTTAAAAAATGAAGCGCAAATCTGTTCCTTTGCCTGCAGGAAAATCAATATTCGATTGTTCAAAAGATTATAATCTACCATGAATTCTGTATTTTTGCTGATTTTTAGAATGATCTCTTAGGAAAATATCACCAGAGGTAGAGTGAGAATACCTATCTGGAACTAAGAACATTGTAAGAACTGTAATTGATATGTATGAATGTAGAGAAATTTTACACAAATGTAAGAGAGAACATTTTACCTTTCTTTCTTCTCATCTCCTTGCAGCTTTCCCTCTACTGCACAATGGTCCAGGCATTTTGGAAACCCTTTCAGTTATTGACTGAAATAAAATGGTCTGTTGATATTAATGTTAGATTCCTGAAACAAAATATAAAATATAAGAGAGCTATTACATCTTTGCATTTTTATTTCTTCACTTGCAAGACTTGACTTTCAGCTTATTTCAGGCATTTCACTTCAGTTTTAAAACAAAAACATATGAGCAATAAGTTTAATAGAGCATAGAATGCCTTTGTGTATGAAGCATCCTCAGAATTGCTTTTGTGATCTAGATTGCTCAAATGATGCTTTCTCTAATATAGACAAGGCCTGAAAGTGGGAGTTATTTATGCTGTTGATATATTCTACAGTTTGCTTTCTTAATTTTTGAATATTCTGGTGGGAGGGAGGACAAGAGAAGTTCAAATCATCAGCCAACCACTGATTTCATGGCTCTGACACACTTTTATGCGTACAGTAGCTGTGCCGGAGCTCACAGTCTTCTGAGTCTTGGATTATGATTTCTCAGAGCAGAGCTCCAGCAACACACAGCAATCAAGAACATCCACCTCCAACCTTAGCTCCTCCCAGGGCTAGATTTATAGGGCTTGTGCCCGCCCTGCAGCTACAGCTGTTTGTAGGAGGTTAACGAGCACTTTAGGTTGAGGTAGTCCCAATTGGATTCAGGTGTAGAATCCTGGTCCTGAGTGAGAGTTTGGCTAGTGCACACCATCAGGGCTTAAATATATATTACTACACAGTAGCTACTGAATTTTTTATTTTGATCATCTCCTGCCCTCTCAGCATTTCTTTGCCTGCAGTACCTCCCAGCTGGTTGCATTTTATCTTAATACTCTGGGCAGAGAATGAGGTCTGATTCTTGAATGGCCTGGTAACAGCACCATTTAATACAAGGCTGCAAGTCCACAGCAGACTTCAGCACAATGCTGTTGGCTTTTGGAGAGCTGGCAGCAATCACAAGGAGATGGAAAAGAGGTCAGGATTCTCTTAATTTGTGGCCAATATGCCATGAGTGATAACTACAAGGCTTGAGCGGACATGCACAGCATATGTGCTTGTCTCATGGGCCTCATACATTGGCTGACACTGCTCAGTTCCTCAGACACAGCAAATCAGAGCAAAGCTTATTTTACATGTGGAGGTCATGAACAGAATAACTCTGAATAGTTTCCATTAAAATAATGCCAAGAGCAGAAAAATTGAGGATCTTATGCACCTCTAAGAGAATATTTCACTTGTCAGTAACACGGAAGGGTGATGGTAGTTAAAATGAGTTTTTCTTTACTGCGAAGTGAGAATTGGTCATTGGAGAATTAGAAGCAGTAACTGCTTTGAGACAGAGAAGTTATTTATAGTTAGATGGTTGGTCCATTATAGAGAAGGTGCTTTAGGAAAAAAGTGAAAGCAAGCAGGATGAAATAAGATGGCAGTATCCAATCCTGGATAGCAAAGGAAGATAAAGGAAAAATGCAGTGGGATAGAAAGAAATCGAGATTGGAGTTTAATTAGGTCAAATCAAGGTAAATAACCTATTCTGACTACATACAGGACTCTACAGGACTCATACAAGTCTTCCTTTTTCATCAATATGTGGCACTTCCAAATACTTAATCATGTTTCCCCTGCTACAATACATTAGTTGAGATAAATTAGATTGACTTCGTACAGCCCATACTGTGCTTTCTTTGATCCTGTCAGCCTAAAGTAACTTTGTCAAAGCATAAATATCACTTAGGGAGCATTTTAGCTCTGCCAGCCTGGTCTTCCTCCTGAAGAATTTCTACTGTTATTGATCTTAGGGAAAAAACCACTATTTTTACTTAAGATAAATAAAACCAAATGCAGTTTTCAACTTTTCCTGGATATGCTTGAGGAACTTGCTGCATGAAGAATCTGAAGAAAAGCAAATGAAAAGTTAATGAGATCACTGATGCTTTCCTAGAAGAATGAAGCAAAACGAAGAAAAGCTAAAAACACTGTGTTGTGGAGGTTTAAGATGTAAGTAGAGAGGTTTATCACTAATAAAGTGATTCCTCAAAAGAAAGAAAAACTAGTCTGATGTAACTACCCGCTAATACCAAATAGCCTTGAGTCACACCTTCCCAAATACCAAAAAATGAGTGACCTTACCTCTGGTTTAGGACTAATGTCCAGCTGTGGCATAGAAATATCTAACACAAGTATAGCTGTTTAAACTTCTATAAAATAAAAATTCCAACAACAACAAAAGGCAAAGAAAAGCTAGTTTAGAAACTACATTAACATACTGATGAAGAGAATTTTATCATTATTTTTGCTTCTCTTTATGTTCCTGAAACAAAAAGAACCTGAGGGTTTAAAAATAGTGGTTTTGAGAAAGATGAACTGTGTGCACAAAGGTCAGGTGTTCATTACTATGAGTAACTTCCATCTAGAAAAAGTATAAGAAATGAGAGAGTGTGCAATTTCCACAATATGTAGCATCTGTACTTCAGAAAGCTTGTAAAGAATGTGCAAATTATGCACACCTCTAGTCCTTTTTGAATTTACAATAGTGAATAACACTGCAGGAAAATGACATACAAATGAAATCCATATTCATACACAATAAAAAAAGGTCTTTTTATTTCAGCAGGAGGAAAATGAGCTTCGCAAGAGGCACCACCTCAATCACCGCTTCAGTTTCTACACTAGTGCATGCAGCATGAGGAACAAACAAGAGGAGCTCAAGACTTTGTCCCAGTCCCAGAGATTTGACATTATTTCTGTAAGTGAAATCCAGTGGGATGAATCCTGTGACTGGAGTGTCCTGTTGGATGGTTACAGGCTCTTCAGGAGGGATATACAGGGCAGACTAGGCTGAGGAGTGGCACCGTATGTAATAGAAGGGTTAAAATGTATGGAGCTCACGGCTGGCGATGGCACAGTTGAGAGCTTCTGGGTAAGAATCAAGGGGCAAACAAACAATGCAGATGTCATCGTGGGAGTCTACCACAGACCTCCCAGCCAGGACAGTGATGCTGGTGATTTATTCTCCGCAGAACAAAGGGATGCTTCCAAGTCAACTGCCCTTCTCTTTATGGGGGGTTTCAACTTGCCAGAAATTAACTGGGAGCATCACACAGCTGGTACAACCTGGGCCAGAAGATTCCTCAAAAACCTGGAGGACAACTTTATGGAAGAGGTCCTAAGGGAGCTGGAAATCATCAGCCATCACTACAGAATAAAGCAAAGTCATCCACTTGATCTGGATACGCAAGAACAGATGCTTCCTAATTAGAATAGAATAGAAACTCATCAGCACTATGTACCTCTTAGGTTTGCACCAGAAGACATATCCCTCTTTGATATCTCTGAATCATCCAAGTGTATTAACAATTAGGGCACAGAAAATATTCACAAGACTTGGTGGTAAAAGTAAAATAATTCTGTTTAATAATGCTAGTGGAAAGGGAAACAAGTCAAACTCATTGTTTCACTTAGACCACAAAGGCCTACAAGAAACATTAGAAACAGATACAGTGTTTTCTTAGAAAACCAATTAAATATTACAATATATTAAATATAGCATCCAAATCCTCACCATACATCACCAAGCAGAAATACTTATTGTTTTGTTTTGCTGTTGGCTGTTTTCTTTTTTAACCTAACCTAGTTTTCTATGTGGTGTTTTAGGAACCAAAATTTATGCATCATTAATTGAGTGCCAAAGATTTTGTGGAAACATAGATAAAGAAGTGTACACTGGTGAATTGGAGGAACATCCTCTGTGTACACAGATGCCTGACAGGCAGGTGGAATACCTGTTTGTGCTAATAGAGGTATGCATTGTGGACTTAAATGTCTGTTTTTCTTGCTGTTTCTGTGTTACATTTATTAGACTTGCGGTTCTGAAGTCCATTTTATTTAACATGCCTTTTGAAACTTGTACCTAGTAGAAAACAATCTGAGGGACACAGAGTTATTTTAGTGTGATTTTGTCACACTGCATAGTAAACCAACACATACCCATGTTACTGCTGCCTTTCTTTCCTTAAGCCCATCCCTTGTAAATCACCATTATCACGTGCCTCTGGACAAATCCTTAATGTCTGCCTGAGGTGTGGTTTACGGGCTTGAAGGAAAAAGTTATGTTGAATAATGGGGGGTATGATCTGACATAACAAGTATTCCCAAATTGAATCTAGTATTGGATATCCCTGACAGATCAGGAATCCATAATGAATTTAAGACCCAAAAGACATTTTAAGATTAATCACCAATGGTCAGATTCAATAACCTGCTGTTCAGTTTGTGACATATATTAATATTTTATGCGTATATACAGGCTAAAATATTAAATTAAACATTTCCTAAACAAAATTACAATATCCATACTTCAGAAGGTAGCATTTTAAAACTAGTACATCCATTTTATCTATTTTTAGGAGGAAACATTAGAAGAGTAATGCCACTTCAACGAAAAATTATTGCAATAATAAAAATCACATCCTTAAGGACATTTAAGAACAAAATTTCAGGCAATCATAGAATCTTCAAGGTCAGAAAAGACCTTTAAAATCACCAAGTTCAGCTGTTAACCTAGCACCACCACATGTTCTCCACTAAGTGCCACATCTACATGGTTTCTGAAAAATTGCAGGGACTGTTACTCCATCACTTCCCTGAGCAGCCTGATACAATTCCTTTCAGGAAGAAATTTTTCCTAATATTCAGTCCAAACCTCCTCTGTGACAACCTGAGGCCATTTTCTCTGTTATTTAAATTTTTTTGTGTTTTACATGTACTATATAAATTAACTTCATATTTTTATAATTATAATGTCACCTAAGTCAACATTACATAGATGTATTCAAAGTAGTGACACTCTCAGACAAACATCTCAGCCTTTCTTGCAGGCTGATTTACAGTTCTTCTCTTTCAGGTCAGATTTTAAGATGTTTTAGCTGCTGTCCTAATTCTCAAGAGCTAGTAATTTCCTCAATTATTTGGCTCTGCAGCCTACTTAAGATGACAATAGAAGAAGGCTGTCTAAAGGAAGATAGGACTTTTCAAAACAGTATGACATTCACAGTCATACTGTATTTCTGTATTCCACCCAAAAATCTGGGGATCAGAAATCAGAAGCAACCAAAGACCATGGACCTATCCAGTTTTTGCACTAAACTTCATGTATCAAGCAGTTTCCACCATTTGCCGAGTTTTCAATTTCAAAATTTGTGAGGCTGCACTGCAGTGACCCAGTCTTTAGATGAAAAAGCCTTGCATCACAAAAAAAAAAGCTGCCTATGGACGAAACACTTCCCTCTCAATTAGAGTGGAGAAATGAAAAACAACACTCTTTACCAGTGCTGCCCTGCAAGCCTCCATCCTCCACAGAAAATACAGCAACCATTGTGAACTCTAGACAGAAAGGCATGTGCTTGCACCCTCAGAGTGGTGTGAGGTGCTTTGCAAAGTGACCTCAGTCTTGCCTGTATCAACTCCCCTTCAGTGCCCTTTATCCACGCCGAAGCACCAGAACAGGTTTTTAGTATCACAGACCATGCAGCTCACACAAAAGCTGTTGACTTCCTTTCCCAGCACTCTGATGAGGCACTGGTGCCGCTTTAGCAGAGTTCACAGAGGATTTCTGGTTGCAGTTGTGTTGCAGCAGAATAAGAGGCTACTGCACATACCTGTACCCTGGTTGCATCCTCTTTGTTACTAGTAGTCCCTGCATCCTCACATCCACTGGCAAAACTGCATGTGACAGTTCCTCTACCTTCATTCCATCTAAGACATCTGGGTGAGTCTAAGTTCTTTAAAGAGGGAGATTGATGCTTTTGGTTCTTTTGTTTTTTTGGTACTTTCCCACTAAGTTCATTTGAGAGCAGCAGGTTGCAGAAGGGAATATATGTGATGATGCCAGCATATCTGACTGAGCAATAATCTCACTGGAGAAATAGTGATAATTTACTTAGAGAGGTAGTGTTTTATGTTCTCAAACAAAACCTGACACACCTTAGAATGTTGCACCAGTTCTTGCCACAGCTACCTACGGCACTTGCAGGTAGATATGTTTATTTCCATCACCTCCCTCAAAACCCCCCAGTAGTATAGCAACATGTAATTGTCCAGCATTAAAATTTTATGTTTCATGACAACTTTAGGAAGAATTACACTTCTGAGCCCCTCTAATGTTTTTTTCCCCTGTCAGTTACAAGCTGTCCCCAAACAGTTCATCTACTTCTTTCCTTACTTAAAAATAAACCAGAAAATAAAGCTGGATAACTGTTCAAATTTAACTAACTTGCTTTGATATCTAACTTTCCTATTATTTCATATTCAAAAGCTTTTCTGTAGAACATAACATATAGAAAGTAATGATTTTTAGTCTTAGAGGTATGATATCTGTGGTCCTTGTATGTAGAATAGAATGCAAGGTTAGGAAAGGATGGTTGGCCAGGTGTTGAAAGTAATGTATATTCTGTCTGTCTGAGATTCTTGGAGCTTTATGGTTTGAGGAAACACAGTCTTTAAATTGTGCTTAAGCATTACAAAGGCTTATTCTTTTCTTATCCCTACTTCTTTTCACGAACTCCTTCACTGACTTCCATATTATATAATTTGCAAGCAATTCAGATGAATGAACTTGGAAACAAACAAGAAATGAGAGAGGGAAAAATGCATGTGAAGATGTTTTACAGTTCCTGAAGCACTGTTATTCAACCCTCAAATTCCTTGGTTGTTTGATGACATGATATTAAAACCTGAGAAGAAGTAAAAGCTAAACCTAGGCTTTTAGTGCTGTTACTGCTGCACTGCATTCCCCACTGTGTCTGTAGGAAATATGCCTGAACTTTAAGTATCTGATACTGAAATTATATTAGAGGCATAGGAGATCAAGCCAGGATACAGCTGCTGTGGGAGCATTCCTTTCCAGCTTGGTTTTGGGTGTCAAGGAATTTTGTTAGAATTGTTTAGACGCGCAGTTTTGATATCTAGCTCTACTGCTGACAGCATGAACAGCCTGAATCAATATGATGGTCAAACCACAGAAGACATCACCCACCCACTCATGGTCCTTAAAGCAGAAAGGAGGGAACTTCAGTAAGAAAGGAAAAGCTTTCTTAATGTGTCAAGTATGTCAGTTTTCTCTGCAAAGAGCTGAGGCTTCACAGGGTAAATGAGTTCGAAAAATAACAAAGAGGTCTCATTTACTTTACAGTGAAAAGAAAAAGCAGACAATCTTTTTAAAGCATAGCTTTGATTCAAGTGAATCAATTAGTAGCTAATCACACACTTAATATTAAAATATTGAAATGCAAATAATTGCTTAATATTACTTGAATTTTTAAAAAGTATATTAATCAAAATTCCTGTCTTGGATTAAAGTGTTAGCTGAAAATTCATGCCCACATGCATTTCCATTCTAACAGTCATTATTTCCCTCTGTTCAACTTTGAGCAGGCTCTGACTGGAAAGATTGCATGTGACAGTTAAAAAAAAAAATCGCACAAAAGGAAAAGTTCTTCTAGCTGGCCCTAAAATACTCCTAAACAAAAGAAGAATTTCCTCTCCCTAAATCTAATGAGCATGCATGACAGCTAAAAGAGGGTGATGTGTTTGATACAATCATTACTCCCTCCCTTATTCACTATGCAGAGGAAAAATTGGACAGTAAGTTTGCATAGGTCCTTAATGTTCAGGGTGTCAGGAAAGCATCTGAAAAGTGACCTGTGTAAAGTCATCTGTGCTTCATCATGAACTGAACTGACATGATTCCTTCAGAACTCACCCTTCTCAGGCAGCATTTTTAGCAGTGGGTCAGTAAATCACCCTCTGGAAGAGCACCCCCACTGACTGTAATATCCTGATGGAGACTGTGTTTTTTCAGGAAGGTTACACAGAGGTGTTTGAAACTCCCTTCTAAGCTGTTGCAAATACCTCACTTTTAGATTTGGAGTAACTCCACATGACACCAGTCTTACGATGATGGTAGATTTTGTGCTCTGTGTATGTCTGAGGTATTTCCACAGAGTATTGATAAAAGGAGACTTTCAGATCTGGAAGAACTACAGTTTATTTTCACTCCTGTGATAACTTACAGTTCCTACTTAAGATAAGACCTCAAGGCAAACCAGTGTAAGAATCTGCACTGATGCCACTAAACTACTCAGTTGTGGTTTTTCCAGGTAGTCAATGATTTGGTAGTTTAAGATAGATATGAATCTATAATAAATAGTTGTTCTGATCTGATGTTATTTTTCCTGACAACTTGTAGACATGCTTACAAAAATGGTATTTGAGACGTGTTATTTTACTGTCATGAGAAAGCAAATGTGCTACAAATACAGCTTCAAGCAAAATGTAGTGTTTTGAGGATATGTTCACTGAACTTACTTGTTAAACATCCACTCAAAATATAAACAAATCGATACTTGAAAGACTGCAAAATTTGAATTTGTATTTTGTACTTAGTGACAATGACTTCCTGTTGTCAGTGGCATTTCTTTTCATTTATTTTATTGTTTAGTTCTGTTTGTATTTTTGCTTTCCCTAAACTGACATGCTTTCAAAAGTCATAGTTTGGGGTTTTTTTCCAAATGTTTCTAAAAAGAAGCTTTAATTGAATAATGTAAATGGTGTTTCCCTGTCAGGCATAGACAGTCACGCAAAGGGCAATCAAAAACTATTATATAATTTTTAAGGAGTGATTTTATATAGAAATAAAATTTCTAACTAAAAGACATGGTAAGCAAACTGCAAAGTGTCACCTGTGTCTACTCATTTAGAAAAGAAAAGATAAAGAAAAAATTATGAAAGAAGACAGGCATCACTTAGGGCTACATTTGTGTTGTGTTGACCTTTAAATTTCAAATGGATAAGTGTATTTATAAATATGTGCACATTCAACAACATTATGCCACAGGATTTACACACTTGCAATTCACTGGAGCATTTTTTTAAGTCGCTTTAGTCAGTTTATCTCAAACCTGTTCAAAGAACATGTGATAACTGTGTGAAAATCGACACCTTCAATAAAAAGTTCAGGAGTTCAATGACCAGAAAGAAGACTTGGAGTTCATAGAATGGCTCAGCAACTACTTAACAACTTACCCTTAAGGTGCAAGATAAAAGTGAAGGAGTTTAAGATAACACCTCCTTTTTTACTGCATACAAATGTCTTGAAGCAATTTCGTATGTCCCAATGTGATAGAAAACGGAAGCTGAAGAACATGAAGTGTCATGAACTAATGTGTTACTTAAAAAGGTTTCAGATTAGTTTTTCTCTAATTTTTAGATAAGCAAATGTATTTAATTTATTAAGTGTATTGAGTTATTATGTGACTACTTCATAACTATTTAATGGTTAGAACAGACCAGGGGTCAGATTCCCTAGAAAGTTATTGTGTTTGTGAATTTAATTTTGGAGTCTTTTTATTTGCTAATGTTAAATTTCTTCTCCCTCTAATTTAGAGATGTGTGATGCATCTTGAGGGAAAAATCATCATTATATTGTTGTACCTTTCTTCTTCATGAATTTTAGTATCTTGACCAAAAGATAGGTATGTTGCAAGAAAATAATTCCTTTTATAAGTTGATGGAAGCTGCTGACTTTCTCTTGATAGCACAGTAACTGCTTCAAAAACAAAACATGAATAAAGGATGCATTCTCCAAAAACTTATTCGGAAAAAAGTGTTTCTTTAATTGAAGGTTAAGCCCCACATATTAAAAATTGTTAATGGTACCACAATATGCTTTTCCTTTCTGATTTTTAGTAACTTTTCTAATTTTAGTATTTATTTGATTTTACTGTGTCATGTCTTCAATAGCTTCCACTGAACTGCATAAACTCTCATAGGTTTACCTATGATGAAAGCCATGGCTTTTTCTTTTGTATTTTATCAGACTTTAAACACAGTTTTAATCTCCTAACATCAGCTGAAGACAAAAGAGAAACTATGTAAGAAAATGTGTGACTTGCTCCACAGCCTATTATTTTGCCCCTATAGAGTTAGTGTGAGGGTGTGGTACTCGCAGGCAAATCAAAGGGTGAAAACATGTGAAAATGTGTATAAAATAACAGCTTAACATTTTACTTATTTAGTTTGTTTCCCATTTCATGTCCTGGGGGGCATCAAGCACAGCATTGCCAGCCAAGCAAGGGAGGGGATTGTTCCTCTCTGCTCTGCACTGGGGCAGCCTCACCTCGAGTGCTGGGGGCAGTTTTGGGCACCACAACATAAGAAAGATATTAAGCTTATTTTTTTTTTTTTTGCAAATGATGATGGATTCCTTTATCAGATTTTATTCTGAAGTTCTTTCTTTCATCCTTTTAAATGTAAAAATTACATTTTGAACTTCATTATTTAGAACAAGTTTAGCTCTCGTAATCTTTCTGTGCGAACTCTGGTTCTCTTGTCTTTTTCTGAGCACTTGAATTAACCCGTGAGAACTCTCCATTTTGTCTTCACCTTGTGCTAAGAATGACACAAATTCTGTGGAGCAGAAACGTTGCATCCCACCTGAATCTTATGATAGCTCTCTGCAGAACCCCGTGTTGAATGTTTTTGCCTGCTTAGCACAAGCTCACATAGTTTTATGCTGCCAGCCTACATTGGTCATGGATCATGTAATGGAAGAAATGGAGACATCCACAAGGCTCTACATGCTTTTAAACAGGACAGTGATAGAAACACTATTTGACAATGTTAAATTTTATGCCAGTCTGTTTTGGATTTCTTGACATGGGCAAGATTTTATTATTCCATTGTTATTCCTTTAGTATTGTGGTTTTGACTTTTAGAGTAAGTAATTTCCGATTCTTACACATTTTGCCCGAGGAATATTCCAGTTCTGTATTGCTTCCATGGGAATGACTTGTACCATATTTATTTCTAGAATAAAAGAAAATACCATAGAAATGCCAAATGCCCTTTTGCCCTTGACCCTTTGGTTACAGTTTTGAAAAATGAGTTTATTACTTATTAGGAGGGATAAATAATCAACAGTCATGAAGACAAAGAAATATGTCTTGGTGAATGAATTATGCTCACAGCACAAAACAATAGCTTGTTTCCCACAAGAAGTTCAGAAATACAATTCCTGTTGTGTTTCTTACTTCATGATAAATGCATCTGTGACCTACTAGACAGTCACACAGGACCAGGTTCAAATGTGAGATTTTGCTTCATTTAGGAACAGCAGAGCTGAAAGTTTCCCTCTCAGATACTCTGTCAATGCCTAGATTTGAAGGCTGTGAAAACTGTTCTTTTTATTACGTGCCTTCCCTAGTTACTACAGTCGAGATAACACTGGAAAGCTTGGGATGCATTTCACATTCAGAATAGCTGGGGCTTCGAAAATAGGCATTCTCTGAGCAGGACAGTCCTGTAGTTATTTTAAGAGCATGTCTAAAACATAAGTTTGGGATCTGTACAAAAAAATTAATTGCATTGTTCACTATCACTGGCATCTGAGAGAGAGTAGTCAGGGATGTCTTTGAAACAGATAGAGACTTTGGTGTCTATCATCTCCTTGGAGGGTGTACGAATCAGCAGACTATTAAGGTTATTTTCCTTTTGTTGAAAAACTGTTTTTTTGCAGCAAGGATTGTTTGCACTACCTAGAAACAGAAACTCTATCAAAGTGAATCCTTTCCCCTGAGTTATGATTCTGAATTTAAAGAGTATATATGCTTTAGCTTTATAAACTAGAAAAAAAGAAAATCTGATTCAGAAAAATCCACTTTGTTCTTCCTATTTCATGGAATGTAACTCTTAACAAGTCAGAAAACACCACACGGAATTTGAAACTATCACTGTTTGTGCAAGAGGTAAATCATGAAGCAGCTTCTACACTTTGCTATTATTAACAAGCGTGTTTCTTATCTGCATCTTTCATAGTCAAAGATGAGTTACTACTGTTTTTCAATACAGAAGTTCCTTACACATTTATTATCTAAAGATTGACAAGACTTCTGACAAAAGGTCACAGCCTTCTATCCACAGAAAGTTGAGCTCCCTCAAAGTGGGGAGCATGAACACTGCATTGGACACCACCTGTGCCAAAAGGTACTTCACTGATGAGTCACATTTTCTGTATGAAGTGTATCACCTCTGAAATTAAAGTAAAAGAAAAAACACAGTAATTTTGTTCTTCAGAGCAGTCACCATATCTTGTTTTCATAGTAAAAGATGCACTGCCAGTATGACAAATCATGGATTTGTCAGTCCCTGTGTGGTAGCTGAAAATTAATATTCTTTCACCAGATCATGTTTCCTTCTTATATTTCATAATTTTTCTTTGCTAAGAACAGTTTTTTTACAGGTATAAGATGGGAGTAAGAGGAAGGGTTCACTTTGTTTTTTGTAGTAGTATTTATTCGGTTCACTACTGAAGGTTTACCTAAAGGCTACATCCTTTCAGAAATCTTCAGGGAAGGATGGGGTGAGATTAGAGTCAGATAATGTCACCGACTGCTAAAGAGGAATGTGATACCATCCACTACAGAGCAAGATGAAGAGGAAAAGTCATGTTGCTCTGTTTTGTTTGCTATTAAAGCCACACTTGATTCTCAGTTTCAGTGGAAAAAAACTCAAGTTCAGAAAGATACTATGAACTGAAATCATGTGCACAACCACATCCCCACACTTTATTTCTTGGTTAAAAAAAAAAAAGCAAAAAAAAAAAGCAGGGCTTCATTTTTAACATTTGAACTCTCAAATATTAATTCAGTGAGTGGAAAAAAAAGTTAACACGGACATTTAAGTGACTGATATTTGCAGAAGAGTGACATAATTTTTCACTTTATAAGCAAGTATGTGTCAGAATCCTGATTGTATTATCCAATCTTGAATCCAGTATTCTTTGAACTGAACAGTGAATTTGCCACTCTTTAGTTTGCAAATACTCTTCCTTCAGGTGTGCTTTCTGTGTGAGAAAAGAGCAAACAAACAAGCTCTCTTTTTAGGTGGGAAGATAACTCAGTTTCTCTGACTTTCTTATTTCTTGCTAGCTATGAGGCTGGCAATATCAGGAGTAATTAAGGTTCTAATATATAGCCTCAGACACCAGAGAGTTGATGTAGGCTAGGGTCACTTCTCATATAGATCAGCAAACAGCAATTGACTTAAAGTGGTAAATATTACTGAGAGAGTGACTTCAGTTGGTGACCTGGTGTGGAGCAGTCCTTATTCCTGAGATCTGAAAGATGAAGTGACAAGGAATCTGATGCAAGGGAATTTTTCTGATCCCTTCATATTACATAGCTCTGGGGCTATGATGAAGTACAAAAGAATGGCAAGATTATGAATTATAGAAATAATGACTCCAATAGTGACCGGAATAATTGCATTGAGGTTTATTACCACCAGGGAGAGAATGAAGGAAAAACAAGGGGAATGGAACAGCAAATGAAACAGGCAAGAAGAGAAAAGAAAATTACAAATATAAACATTTTACATGGCTGTGAAGTAGGACCGAAAAAAATTAAATACCTTTCAGATTGAACAAAAAATGTTATTTCTCACTTTTTCTTGTGATTCCTGTTGCTACCTCTCTGACTTCTGTGTGTTCTATGGTTACTTGTAGGTAAGGTGAAGAAATGTGGGTTAGGTGAATGGACAGTGAAGTAGGTCAAGAACAGTCTGAATCGCACAGCTCGGACAGCAGAGTAGAATCTGGTTGAAGGCCTGTAATCAGTGGCATTCCCTGGAGATCAGTGCTGGATCCAGCCTTATTCAACTTATTTATCAATGACCTGGGCAAAGGAATAGAATGCACCTGCAGCAAGTTTGCTGATGATACAAAACTGGGTGGAGTGGCTGATTCGCCCGAAGCCTGTACTGCCATTCAACAGGACCTTGATAGGCTGGAGAATTGGACGTAGAGAAACCTGGTGAGGTTTAACAAGAGCCAGTGCAAGGTCCTGCACCTGGGGAGGAATAAACCCAAGTACCAGCACATGTTGGGGGCTGACCTGTGAGAGAGCAGCTTGGCAGAGAAGGACCTGGAAGTCTTGGTGGGTGAAAGCTGACCATGAGCCAGCAGTGACCTTGAAGCCAAGAGGGCCAGTGGTGTCCTGGGGTGCATTGGGAAGACTGTGGCCAGCAGGTCGAGGGAAATGATCCTGCCCCTCTACTCCACCCTAGAGAGGCCACATTTGGAGTGCTGTGTGCAGTTCTGGGCTCCTCAGTACAACAGAGACAAGGAGCTCCTGGAGAGGGTCCAGCAGAGGTCACAAACATGATTTGGGGTCTGGAGTCTCTCTTATGAGGACAGACTGTGGGAGTTGGGCCTGTTTAGTCTGGAGAAGAGAAGGCTGAGAGGGGAGCTCATTAATGCACATAAGTATCGCAAAGGTGGGTTTCAAGAGGGTGGTGCCAGACTCTCTTCAGTGATGCCCAGTGACAGGGCATGGAGCAATGGCCATAAACTGAAACACAAGAAGCTCTATCTCAACATGAGGGAGAACTTCTTTACATTGAGGGTGGCAGAGCCCTGGAACAGGCTGTCCAGGGAGCTCGTGGAGTCTCCCTGTCTGGAGACCTTCAAAACCTACCTGGTTGTGTTCCTGTGTCACCTGCTTGAGGTGACCCTGCCTTGGCAGGCTGATCTCCAGGGGTCCCTTCCAACTGTAACAATTCTAGGATTCCATTTCATGCTGTTTTTTCTGCTACCTTTACCTTTTTGCTACTCCATTTGTAAATCAGTGAAATGCACCTGAGTGAATGAACCAGTTTTGCCTATAACAACACTGAAAAGAAATGTGCAATGCAGCAAATTAAAATCTAATTAACTTAAGCACTGACTGCTCTGCTCATTTTTTGTTAGCTTTGTGATTTCGAAACATCATTCATTCCTAAGATGAGAAACAGGCCTAGGATAATATGGGCAATATGCAGAATAGCAAGTTCTGTTGAAACCTGTGATACCAGCTGAAATAATAATGAATACAATTGTGCAGATAATATTTTGATGGAAGTAGGTGCAGTTGAATTATCCACTGCAGATGAATAAGAATGAATCATCAGAATGTTCTAATTCTGCCACAAGAATAAAAGGGTAAGATAAATATTTTAAATATATTAACTATTTTAAATAATTAGTAGTCATTAAAGGAGGTATTAAATAGTCAAGTTTGTTTTAAAGGTCTTGCTTAGATCTGCAGTTCTGTCAGAGTAAAAATCTTTTGGAAAAAAAAGGTTTAAACCCCTAACTACCTCACAATTTTGCCATGTACAATTTGGTTCATTCTCAGTAGAACATGGGTAGGATTTAAAAACAAACACACACCCTGAAAACAACAAACAAACGAACACAACAAATCCCCCCCAAATCACAACAAACACATAGTATGGTTGGGGTTGAAAAAAAAAGTCGATTTGCATTCTTTTGTGCAAATCTTTTATTCTTTTATAGTCAGCTATGTATCTGAAAGCCAGAAGATGACTGAATATGTTTCGGCTGCTCTAGCTAGGGCACTTCAAGGTGTATGAAATCTCCCAGAGACTGAAGGATCCTACCGGGAGATGAATGCACTATCACTTTGAAAACAAGTACAGTATTTTGTGACATTACCTCAGAACGTTAACTTCACAGAAGAGCTGGTGGACCAACATGCATAAGTGTTCATTAGCCACCACAAGGCAACATGAGGTGCCTTAATACCAGGGGAGTTTGAGACCTCATGGAACTGTCTCACTGCTTCTTCTGTGAAGATAAAAATCTCTGTACATCTTTTTCTTCATTAAAGATGTCATAGGATAGATTATGCAATCGTTACTCATGCTGAGTAACAGACTGCCATGTGAACAGCAATATCTTAAGTCGAAATGAAGTTTGTGATGGGAATTTCTTTCAGTAAATCATCCAAAATTAAGTCAAGTCTCCACAGGATGGTGTCCAGGGATGCCTTAAGGGAGTAAGATCATCATCTGCAAGTGTACCAGGGAAAAAAAGCAAATCTCCTACTTGCTTAATATGAATGCTAGTGTAAATTGGATCAGTGAAGTATCAAATGTTTGAGATGAAGGTGATGCAGGTCAGTGATGCAGGTGATGTAGCTTGACCCCACTCACACCTGAAAATGCCAAGCTAACAACTTCCTTCAGTGTCTCACTTTTGTACAGGACAAAAAAAAAAGTTCATAGAATTAGAACATTCAGAAACAGAACACTTTGAGAAATTAATGTTGTTCTGCTGATGGCTGCTAGAATTATTAGACAAAAATTTTGTCCACTGACAACTTAGGTTATTATTCTTAAATTTAACTTTTGGAACACTTTGATTTGAAATCAGTCTATCAATCAGTGAACAATATATTTTGTTAAGACAAATCTGCCATTGACATTCAATCATCCAGGTGCACTGTGTTGATGGACCCTCAAATCAAATGTGTGGATGAGATTCGAGACTTAATGAGAATAACAAACACCTTTATTTGTTCTCTGTCAGATGAACCATCATTGGTTAAGAGAGCTTTCCTCTGTACTTGAAGTAAACATCTACCAACCCTGGGAGGAGACGATGGCATGTCCGAGTTAATTTTTAGGTTTTTGCACAGAGCAACATTTTTGGACTGAAATCGCTTTATCTCAGGTCAGTGTAGCACTGATTTGGAGCTTAGCAAACTACAGCTCCTATGGCAGGTTCAAATAGAGGTAATTAATTTTTAGTTTTAAACCAAGACCTGGAGTTTAAAATCTACATGTACGAAGCCAAAAGACAAAGCTAATATAAAATTCAGCAACGAATAATATGCCAAGTGTGTAACATTTATTTCTTGGCTCACATAGACAGTTGTGGCAAGAGGTTGTGTAAAATATTCCCCATCCTCCTAGGAAATTAGCAAGAAGGATTGCCTGACATTAATTTTCAAATAAGCTGCAAAATGAAAGCTAATCATTGTCTGCCAATGATGAGTGTAATTTTGCAGGGCAATTACAATCAGTAACTATTTTCTTCAAGATATTAGCTTGCAAAATAGTTGTGGTCTGGTGCACATTCAGGGTAGTGATTTCTGCCTGCTTGCTGGATGTGGTGAGCTCACCCTGTCGCCTGCGAGCTGCAGCAGAGCTCTCCCATCACTGCAGGGTTTAGCAGCATGACAGGACGTTTCCATAGAGCCCGAGACGCACTTTCGCCGTCTGAAATGTCTGTGTGGGTGTTTGTCTCCTGGTTCATTGCTTCACCAGACACTGTGCCTAATTTGGAATTACTTTTGTTTCTACATGTTCTTCACTTCTTGCCTTTCTATAAACTCTTCACTGTGAGCAGAAGCTCCTGAAATCTCCTAAGTAAAACCCATGTCCTGTGCTAGTGGTGCATGAGTGTTTCCTCTAGGCTGTTTCTGTCAGAATAAAGTTTTACAGACATTTGTAATCTTTGGATTTCTTTGATCAACTGTTAGTATTATGTATTTGCAACACACAGCACGCAAAGAAAGTGTTCCAAATTGTATGGGCAGTGGCTGGGGCTTGCTGGCATTTGATTAGATTTTTTCTTGTTGTTGATGTGACTGCTTAAATTTCCAGCATAACCTGACTTATAGAAGCTGAATTGTGACAGCATACTGGGGTGCTGCAGAAGAAAAGAATGTTACAGTGGAGTAAACCACTAGTAAACTTATGTTTATGAATATTCTTTAATTTTTTTTATGAATCAAGAATACAGGGGAAAAGTGCTGCGTAAATGGATATCATCTGTAGATCACATAGCACTAATCAAATTATTACCAGTTGTGAATCTGCAAAATTCCTATGAAAAAACCCCATCATTGCATAGCAGCACATGAAGCTGGGAACTCATGCAGCAGAAGCCAGCTGGGATTTCCCAGTCAGCAGCATACAACCTGCACTATTTGACAACAGCAGCCTCAACAAAGTGCCTGTTGCCAGATCCAGCCTTGAAGGATCTGTGTCTGAAGGCTGTCGTAGCAGTGTGTTTACAGAGAAATGAATGTGAAATGTGTTGCCATGTCAGTGTGACCAGCTGTCTCCCTGCAGAGAGCTAAGACAGGCATTTAGGTTGAGTTCCAGAGTGTCTTCATTACAAAGATTCTGACTCTTTCCCCATGACTGAGCAGTGATACTTCAGCAGTGATACTACCCATGTGTGTTTTCTATTTTGAGCTCCAGCTGGGGCTGGCTGGAGATTTTTGGTACTGTAATGTGCATTTTTTTCAGTGAGTGGGTGTCTAAAGCTAACTAAAATGTGAGCCTTCAAATAAAGATAGAAATCACCCAAATCTGCAGTCAATTTTGGAAAAATATTGTTGTGTATCTTGTCAGTCCCCTGTATCCAGAGGCAGTAAGTTAAGTCCAGCTTGAGCACAGCTTAGGTCAGAATCCAGCTGATTCTACATTTGCATACTCGTATGCAAGAGAGAATTCGAGCCAGCTCGAAACTTCCGATTACCTGAAAAATCTCAGTTCAAGTAGTCAGATAGTCTTAAGCTTTCCAGCTGCATTTTTCGAGAGTTCAACTGCTGACTGTGCTGCGTCATGGAGCTGCGAAGCATTTACAGTTCAGGTGTCATGTGGTCACATTGCCTTTGGATCAAAAGTTTGCTCTCTGTGAAACAAGTGCCAGCTGTGTCTCACACAATGCAGAAATTAAGGATGCACACCAACAAAAACCTTTGAAGGTGGTTGGCTAAGCACTCCTTGTAAAGCATATTGCTCCAAATGCTCACTAAGGATAAAAGCAAGTCTTCACATTAGATGGATGCTGGAAAATACAGCTCTGTGTGTGAATCCCATCATCAGTTGCTCTGATGAGTGCCGTAAAATCCCATTGTATAACTGACAGAATTTAGATGATGACTTAGACATAAAGGACATGTTGAATGGGGAATCCAAAATAAAACAGTGGAATTCTGATCATGAAATAAGTGCTAGAGATTTTAGGCAGTGTTTATAACAGGAATTTGGGACATAGTGGAATATGTATGTGGAGTAATGAAAATAGTTATTGAAATGGCTAAGACTGTGCCACATCAACTTCTCATAAGGAAAATGAATTAAATATGTGTGTTTGGCTCCAACTCTGATATTCAAAAATTTCTTAATATTTTGTTTAATATTTATAAAACAGCAAACAAAATTTTTAAACATACTCTTATTTCCTTCGCCTTTTATATTTTTCATTTCTATTGAAACATAAACATGCTCTATTATTAATATATGCAAATATGTTTGTGAGTGGGAGGAGTGTTCAGAATTCTCCTCTGGGCTGCCTGATCTCAGAAGTCACTGTATCATGCCAATTCCTTCATTATTCTCCTGGGTCTCAGAAACATCAAATGCTCACAATCTCTGATGCTTACTTTCCTTTATCTGCCACTTCATGCCTCTGAAGGCAAAAGGAAATCCCATACAGATTCCAGGTCAAGGTGCAGGGGATATTTGGTTTTTCCAGGCTCATTCTGGAAGCACAGAGTATTCTGACATTTACAAAAATGCTTGAGGCTTACAGTAGCTTTAATTTAATGAAGGTTGATGTGATTTCTTGGGCAGATTTCAGGATACCCTCATGCATCCCGTATCCAACAGGAAAGGAAAATCATGGACTATTCTGAAAACTAAATGTGTAACAGATACTCCTATACACAGTGCTTGATTTTATTATTTCACCTTCAGCTATTTCAGCCATGGAATAATAAATGTTTGTGCCTGACACTGCAATATTCACTGGCAGAGCTCAGATACTGTTGCAAACAGAAGAAGACATAGCTATTACACATTACAAATGGAAATAGTGGAGTCAAAGAGATGAGATGTCCTGACAAGATACACAATAAAAAAAATGTGATAAGGTTTGTAGGTTTCTTGTGCAGTGCCACGACCCCTCCATTGCATCTGTCCAGAAATCACTGAATAAAGAACAACAGGATAAGATGCAGGCTGGTGTCATGCAATGCTCAGTGGTAGGAATAAATTTGAAAGAGAGAATAAAAGATGAGAAGCAGTGAAGAGCCTTTATTATTTTTGAAGAGAAGCAACTGGATAGCTTAAATTTATTTGAATATCCTCTGTTTCTAGACAAAAATTAATTAGCTCTCAGAATAACATTTGCAAAACCATATTCGGTGGCTCTTTTTCAGAGGTCAAGCTGACAATGAAGAAAATCCAAATTAACTTGATGGCTTCGCCCTCCTTCAGTTGACACTCCAGAAGAACTGGGTCATTCCCACCATTGCAACATTATTCTGTCCTTTGTGAAGAAATTAATTCTTGATAAGAAACTAAAATAGTAAATTAAATAAAATTTTTAAAGCAAAAGAAGATTAAATTATTTTTTAAGAAAGAGGTTAGTGAAAACTGAATTATTAAGGGTTGGTCTGGTGACACTTTATTTTTAAATTAGTAAATTTGGAACACATTCTCATTCCCATATTCCATGTGAAGTCTTCTCAGAACAGACTTGATCCTTAAAATTTTATCACAGCAGAAGGTAAACAAACTATTTGAATAGTCTTAATGACTTTTAAACCAATGGAACTGTAAGAAAAAAATGTTTTGTTTGTACTATGAAACAGAAGAATTTGATTTCCATATTTTAGCACTCGCAGGTCTATACAGCTAAAGGCAAAGACCAGTTTTCCTTTTATTTCTTTGCCCTTATTGAGAATATCCTACTAAACAGAGTTTAGCACCTTCGTGGAGTTTACCCTTTGCTTTTTCTGAATCATGTTCTTAATAGGTGTTGCAGTGGTGGCTGCTGCTGCCCACGTTGTTGGTGAGCCACAGGGCCAAACCGCAGCATTAAACTCATGGTGGGCCAGCTCAGAGGTTTGATATCACCCCTGATGGTTAAAGTGAGCACCCACAGACCCGTGTGTTAATCGCTCAGCTATGATTGGCTCAGCATTTCCCCACCCTGTTTTATGCATGACCTCTCGAATATGCATCACCCTGTTGAATATGCATAAGTTCTGGAAAGTTCTCTGTTATTCAATACCCCATTGGTTCCCCCCTCACTGCTCCTCCCACCTTGTCTCTGGTTGGTCCGTTTGTACTCTCCCCTCCCCTTTGCCTACACCTGATTGGTTAACTGCACCCCTATAAAACCCCTGGACCCTCGCCTGTAAATGTGTTTTGTCACTGGACTGTCTGCGGGATTAAACTCCTCAGAACCCACACAAGAGACCCGTCTCTGTTTCTTTGTCTTCGGTGTGCACTCTTGGACAAAGCTGCTTGCACTTGAGCCTGTCATCGCTCCTGGGTCAGTGGGTGTTTGCGTGGTGGCTCTACAGCCCATCCTGAGGGTCGCCAACCACAGATAGGGACTCCAGAGGTCTCCAGATCTGCAGCGGACACTCGGGGAAGGCGCAGCACTGGTCCTCTCCCAGATCCAGTGGCTTGCGTCAAATAGGTACAAATGCATGGGTAACTAAAGTAAGAAATTATTGCAAAACTATATATTAATGTAAATGTATTAAGAAGATGCAACAAATGCTTGCCTATGTTTGATGTTTAACCAGCCTACCACAGTATTACTGTTCTTATGAATGTCCCCAGGGTGCCAGTTTCAAGATGTCAAAACAGTAACATTTTGTGAACACACCTAGCTTCACAGATTTCCAGGTGAGGAAACATTGAATTCAAGTAATCTGTGTACAAAACTCTCTTATTTGCTTTAGAGTTTTGTTCGTTAGTCTACCAACAGTTATCTGGATTAATGTCTTTCAAACCAGGTTATATGGAGTAATTCCCTAATACTAAGGATTCAAGTTTTTGCTCTCTTTTGTAACCTGAAACTGTCATCTTTAATAATATGCTTGTTTCTCATTTGTTTTAAAAAGCAGTCATATTATTTGTATTCTCTAACTTCAAGCATGTGCATACATTTGTTTTGAAATTACTGTTTAAACTTTTGCTTTTGACTAATTCTATACTGAAATAAATATTATGCTAATAACTTTCAAACGAAAACAATCAATCTCAGACTGATTCTGTAGCTGTAAGTGTATTAAAAGTCTGCACTGGAATTGAACAGCCCAGACAATTACGTCTTTTATCAGATGAGAGAAGTCTGATGTGTCTCAAAGGAAATGGTGTTACTTCTTGCCTTCAAAGACTTACTGGATACAGATTAGTTTTCAGTTTATTATTAAAAGGAATCTTTATGAATGTAAAACACATCTTTCAAATATTTTATAAAACGTGTCAAGGGAATTAGTTCCAGAAATATTATTCCAGATATTTTACGTCAGGATGACAATTATGGTAGTGGGAGTCTGTCTTCTTCAAGCACACATCAGAAGTGAAACTGAGGTTATGTGCCCTTATGACAAAGAAAGGAAAAAAAGGATGCTAAAGTCAACAAAATACAGTGGCTTTGTGTAATTCTTTGCCTACACTTTTAAAGTTTGATACCGTTCACTTCTGTGGAAGACTTACTTTGATAATAACCTACCAAGCCAAAGAAGATAACAATTTTTGGAACAAATATTAATAGGTCTCACTGAGAGTTCACCAAGCCCAAATTGCCTCTGAAGTACCTAAGGAAGGAATAGGAAAGGTTATACATTCCCTGTCTTTCTCCTGCAGTCTACAGGTAGTTTTCTGGGGCTTTCCTGGGATTCGTATGGTTGGCTGCTAGCCGCCTTTATATCTCTCTTAAAAATATTTGTTTAGATTCTCCTCAAGCTCCACTAAACATATTGCAGGCCTAGAAGTGAATTCCAAAATTAGAGCATAATAACCACAGAATCACACATAGCACTCCAGATGTGGCCTCACCAGGGCTGAATAGAGGGGCAGGATCGCCTCCCTTGACCCACTGGCAATGCTCTTTCTAATGCACCCCAGGCCTTCTTGGCCTCAAGGGCACTGTCGGCTCTTGGACAGCTTGTTGTCCACCAGGATCCCCAATTCCTTCTCCACAGAGCTGCTTTCCAGCAGCTCAGCTCACCAGCCTGTGCTGGTGCAGGGGTTATTCCTCCCCAGGGACAGGACCCTGCATGTTGAACTTCAGACAGTTCTGCTCTGCCCATCTCCTCAACCTGTCAAGGTCATTCTGGAGGAATGCAGGGAACTCTGGGATATTGGCTGCTCCACCTAACTTTGTGTCATCAGCAAACCTGCTGAGGAGGCACATAACCTTGTGAAATACTGCAAATTGGCTCAGGGGAAACTTCTCCATATAATTCACTCCTTTCTGCGCTGGTCTCCCCCCACAGAAAATCCTTCTTCACCACCAAGGTCTTACGGTAATGATTCCCTTGGTCTATATCATATCCCAGGATATCAGCTTTCTCACAGCTTCTTTCAAAATGACGACAACTTGGAGGGGAGAGAGACACATCTGAGCATCATTGCAAGCACTAATCAAAGTTTCAATCCTATTCTTGTCTTCAGTACAGCTGTCTTCTCCCTTTCTTTACACATGGCTGTTAAAATAGATCCATCATTTACTGAAGTCCTATCCTCAGGTTACTCTTGAGCAAAAGTTCCCAACGAATCCCTATCTTTACTCTTACGTAACTAGCCACTGTTGTCCTTCAATTTCATCTGTCCCATGCTATTCATGGCCTATCTTTAATTGTTTCATAAACTAATTACATGCATTGCCACAAAAGGATGGAACCAAGTCCTGTTACTACTTCTTTAAAGAAATTACAGACATGGACTGAGGAAAATGAATATCCTTGAGATCAGATCTCATTAATCTTGGGTGTGGAAGAACAAGATAGACTTCAGTGTGGATTTTCTGTAATCTGTCCATGTAGGTTTAGTCTTTCCCTAAAAGGTTCTAGTAATGGGAAATAGCAAAACTGATTCAGAAATTATAAAAAATTTTAAAATCTTATCAAGATATAACTTAATTATAAAGAAGAAAAATATTATTTTGTTCTCTAAGCACTTTTTAAAATTTTGATTGTATCTTTAGGATTATAAAAATCAGTATTAGTATAGTTGACAAATAGATGTCAATCTCCTTCTTGAAGATTTTTGATAAACAATAAGATTCAAGATATATTAAAGAAAAAACAAAGAAGAACAGTTATGTAAGAATGGTCAAAAAGAAGAAATACATGGATTTCTATAGAACCCTTTAATTACATTTCTAAAAAAAAAATATAATTGGCTCTGAAGTTTTTTTTTTAATGTATATTTGTCTTGGATTGACAGATGAAGATGTCTACAAATTATCGTGGACAGCAGACGCTCTTAGTTTTTTTCTTCAAAATGCAGGACAAGACCATGTGTCCAAATTTAATAATATAAAACTTGGGTTTGATGCAAAACTAAGCAGTACTTGATCTCCAAAATGATTAGGAAAGCCAATTTACTGTTGCTGATGAAAAAAAAAAGATTTTAGGCTCATATTTTTATTATTTGATGTTATAACTAAATATATAATGCAAAATAGTAATAGAATGAGCCCAAAAAAGTACATTAACATTTAAATTTCTAAGTAAACTATTCCAGACATACAATATGTCAAAGATGAATGTTAACATTTTTCCATAGTAAAAGAAAATGAGCATATGCTTTTTGAAAATTACTTGTTTGATTTCCTGAACAACAGAAAACACATCAAAAAAAAGCAAACAGATTTTATTTTATTACAGCTACATTATGGAAGTGTATGTGTGAAAGAAATATATGGAAAATCAAATTTGTCATGAGAAATTCATTAGATGACAACTGTGCTAAAAGTAAATCCTGATTTTTAACATATCTTTTTTTATATAAGTTGATACATCCACCTTGCTTTCTACAGATATATGGATACAGTATAATGAGTCATAAACACTACAGATACACATTTTATGTTTTCATTTCACAGCCATATTTTATAGTAACATTTTCTAACTCAGAGCATAGCCAAAGCCTTTGACTAGATCTCTTTTGGGCCACTGTCAAAAGTGATGACAAATCTCACATGTATAGTTACATGTACATCATCCTCAAATTCATTGTAATTTTATTCAGGATATATGTTCTGCAAAAATATAAAAAATAATAAAACCATAAAAGTACAGTATCACTTCATGAGAGGGGTGTACATAAAGGACATAAAACCCAAATAATATTGGAACTTAAGATTTGAAAGACAGCAAGATGCTAACAGAATTTTAATGGGAATAGAATATCTAATTTCCTAGTAGAAAGCAGGAAAAGTATATATAAGTTTCATGTAAGAATGAATGATTGAATAATGCAAATATTAATCTGTATCTTAAGATTCATAACCCTGTGAAAAATTATTTCTGACTCCGTACTTTCTCCTCTGCTACCTCCTTTTGCTTCCTCATTTGTCAGGAATGAACCTGGGCTATCACTGGAAGGAAAAAGTAGAAATTAGAGATACGAAACACAGAATTATTTAGTTGTTAGGGCCATGGGTGAGTAGTTAAGCCATTGCTCTTCTGATTCCTATTAAAGCACTTACAAAGTCATATTTCAAGGTGGTTCACAGTCACACCTTGACAGGGCTATAGGGAAACTTAGATGGACTCAATATGCTGTGAGGGCAAGGTCTTCCCAAGGCTTAAGCAGAAAGGTTTACAAAGGTGCCGCTTTACACGTGATCTGGAGATACATGATATTTCAAAATCATATCTGGAAAGAAGTTCAAAGCAGACAAACAACAGTGTTGAAACATGAATTATGTATCATCCTCCCATGTATTTCAGCTACTTCTAAGCTTGTCTTCCCTTCTCTTGTTCCTTCCATCTCCCAGCCCAGCCCAAACTCAGATTCAAATTCTCATATTTCAGAAACATATTGGGGCAGGTTATACTTCTGTCATCTCACTTTTCTGACATTCTATTTTTGAAAAGAGACTAAATTGATCCTTTAAACATGGAATAACAGGATTGAGAACAAGGAAGTTCCATGCAGATGCAATTTAGTACTAGACGGCTTGCTAAGGATAAAGGTTTTCCTGACCTTGGAAGCTAATTTGAATTAAAGAAGGGTGTGTGCATTTTACTGTAAGTGTGAATCCAGGCTAGAATGAAGCAAATTTCTATATTCAATATTCATGAGTAAGAACATCTGTTACCACGATTGCTCCAGAATAGCTGTTCTCTACCAAGTTTTATTCTGTATCTGAAAAATAGTACTGTCAGCATATGACCTTCTAAAGGTCAAAGGCTGCTGGTCATTCAGGTCTAAAAAGCTGACTTAAAATGAACTTTTTCACACTTTATGTTAGTGTACCATTTTAAAATCAGCGTGGCTTACTGCAGTTATTCCTGATTTAAACAAGTGTACCAAAACCACAATTACACCTTACACTTCTAAAGCCTTTCTAAGATGTAAATATACAGCTGTAGAAACACATGTCATCTGGGGAGTTGTTCGTAGACATAGGTAAAATTTGCCCACTTCAGAGTAAATTTGCTTTTTTTTGGATTTGGGCAAAACTCTGAAAAGTTGTCCAGAGCAAGGATTTTGTTAGCCTTCCTGAATATGTACTGTGTATAAAAATATGTACCACAAGTACATATGTAAAATATATACACATATACATACATGTATACATGTAAGGTATATTATGAGAGAAACAATTTTGTCTAAATTGTTGTGGACAGTAACCTATATTTCCTTGCGTTTATACGCATTCCTACAACTTAGTTATGAGTACTGAGGTGACTTTTTTCCTGGGCTGTGTCTTCCTGTGGAATATCCAAATTTTTGTTAGATTTCTTCAGGGGTGGTGTATATATTTTGAAAATTGGTAACTATTTAACCACACCCTCAACTTGACTCTCTTTTTTTCTAAGAATTGATCAATTTTGTTATTGCTCTAGGCATTTGTCTCAAACTTAGAAGACAAGTAAGGAAATGTCATGCAAGAGAAAAAAATCTGTGCAGATATTGATGAATGGCTAAGTAAGTGGCAAGTGCTTATTTCATCTAGTTGTTTGCATGCTGTATTTCAATTATTCTGTGGGTGGGACCATAGGACCAATCTGAAAGTATGGTAGCAAGCCAGCTCTTCCTAGCCCATCCTGAGAGAAGTTTCTCTAGAGAGGCCTTATCAAACACCGTACGATGGCTTACTGCATTGCGGCACTGGTGGGGTTTGTATTGTTTAGTAGAACAGTCTGAATTGTGTGATAAACCCTGCTTGTTTGTATGAAAACATGTAACACAGCCAAATGAGAAGTTTTGCGTAATTGAAGAAAAGAAAGAAAGGAAAGCATACAAATAGAGCAGGAAAATAGGTGTCTTGGAAAAAAATGTCTCAGAGAAAGTGATGTAGGGATTCTCATTTGATAGACAACTCAATCGGAACTGCCTTTATAATGCTGGGTCAAAAAGGCCTAATGCATTCCCTAGATAAATACAGAGAAAAAGAGTGAATAGACGGAAAGAAGTGATTTTGCTTCTGTATTGGGAAGTCATGTAGGATTTTTGTCCAACATTTTTAAAAGCTTGTTAAAAATCTGAAGAGATGCCAAAAGAGATGCAGGAACGAATTCAGCGGTATAGGAAGTTCCTTTCAGGAAAGTAAGAGCTTATTTTGTTTCAACTTTCGAAAAGAAGACGTTCACAGTAGAATGATGGATATAAGCCTGTTTAAAGGCAAAAAACTCTGGAAAGTGAAGGGCTCACTAATACAGGAGAGAGAGGAGGTGCAAAGATTAAGAGCATCAGAGCAGGCCCAAGGCAAGTGAAATACATAGTTTTAGATAGTGAGTATGGTTAATCACTGGACAAATTGTGAAGGGGAGTAGGTTTCCCGCACCCTAAGGTCTTCATATCTGGAAAGGGAGTCTTTTGAAGAAGGAGAAAAGCAGCAGATGAACTGACCAAATTTGAGTCAACCTGAGATCAGCCAGGAGCAGACTCTATGTAAGTCCATAAAGTTTATTGCAGAAAGTAAGAGCAGAAAAGGAAACCACAGTCTGCAGCTCTGCTCTGGCTGTTCTCACCTTACCCAAGCCCTACATACTATTCTGGGGTTAGGAAGCATGACAAGAGCCTGGTGTAGGAAATGTGAAAGACGAGCTGGGAGTAGTGTGGGTTTAGATACCTGCTTCTGACATAAAGTTGTGGTTCCATGGGCAGAAAGAGGGAAAAAAACACCTCAAAAAATGCAGAGATGAGCCTGAAAGGGAGCGTGGGCAGGGTCAGCCCTCGGTAGTGCCTGTGCTCGCAGCCCAGCAAGGCTCCGGGACCCTGCTCGGTGTCAGTTTGTTTCTATGAGTCACAGTCACATGTATGCTCATATATATGTACTCACATATACTCCTCCATTCACTAAAATAGCCACAAAGCCATTTATTATTCATGAAAAGTCCAATTTCAGAATTGTTGCCTCTACCTTTAGTCATGGTCTTTTTCTTTACAAATAAGTCAGTTGCAATTTTCATAAAAAGTAGTTTCTAAGGAGTCACTCTAAATATTTTTGCATGTGTATCCTAAACTAATTTTCTCTAAATATACATTCAGATTCATACAGTAAAATTTAATTTGAATATGAAATAATTTTTCTTAATTTTTACCTTGCTGAATGGAAGGATTTTTGTTTAACCAAACATTTTGTGGTGGGGTAGTCATAGTCAAAAAAGGGAAATTAAATATCTAAAGCCTCTGATGTAGTGGTGGCATTCCCTGCCTTCATTTTGGAAAGCAGAATATTGAAATAATTAACCTGATACCTCTTGTATTTCAAGCAGATTTCTCATTCTAAAGGGTAATCTACATTTGGATCACATTTTTTTCCTTTTCTCTGAACTTCTCTTAATTGATTTCTGCATGGATAGGAACACATTTCTGGCAAATGTAACTGTACAAAGGAAGAGGGAAAGCCTCCTGGAAGATTCTTTCCTCTGAATATGTCATTAGAAATATAAAGAAATGTGACTCAAACTCCAGCATTTAAACTTTAGCCACAGACAGCTTTTTTTTGAACTTTTCTAGTTGCTATTTTTTTCCTTTTCCTGAGGGATCCTTATGAAATATACAGAGAGGAAGTCCCACACAGTCTCAGATTTTATTTCTCAGAGAAATCTTCAGTGACTGTAAGTTCTGGAAAACTGCTCTTAACGAGGTACATGTCCTACAATTTAAGAATACAATTAATCCACTCTTCTTTGATATTCAGATTCTATCACCTTATTTTAGTGTTGTTAAATCCTGAAAATACATTCCCTAAATACATCTTTGAAATATATTTTACCACAAGGACTCATATATGTCATCATATAGAGAGTGCTTTCATGGCTTCATGATCTTACTGCAGCTTGGAAAATCCTGACAGGCACTCTGGATTAACACTTTAGCTGTCTGTGTTGCTGAATCTTTGCTGCTGTTTTCACGCATAATACCAAAATTCAAATGTAACTGCTTCTGCTTTTAAGCTGAAAGCTCATTTCATATCTGCCAATATACAGCTTTCAGAAGGTAACAACACATTTTAATTTTTTCTCACTCCATTTAGATTTGAACTGAAAAACTGGAAGCAGATATCATGTATCCATTTACAGTGCAAATACTAATTACCCATGTAAAAGGTTCAGGGTTTTTAATTATTTTAAAAATTAGCTTGTTTAGATAAGAAAACTATTCAGCTTCAAAACAAAATCAACAAAGCATACAGTGAGTGTTATAAAAATATTTTTTTACCATTTACTTCTCCCGCTCCAAGAGAGGAAATTTGGGGGGCTAAAACAAACTTTCAGTTCCTATTAGAGCTGCTGAATAGAGAACAATATCAACTTTGAATACTATCCTCTTGCAATTGAACAGTCATTGCAAAGTTTTCGTCCGTGGTGCCTTGGCAAAGACCAGACAGATCATGAGGCAAGCTGTGGGGGATTTTAACTTTTTTTTTTTTTTTCCCCCTGGGAAGTTCATCAGTTTCAGTTTGTTAAAAAGTTGACTAGAAACCAGCTGGTCAGTTTGAAGGCTGGCAAGTACCTAGTAATGGATCTCTGTTATCCAGACTTGATTAGTAGTAGAGACTCTGAAAATATATCACCATTCTTAAACTTCTGGTAAAATGTTTAGACATATATTAGTTTATCTGTCTGAGCAAGTCTGTCTGACATTTGTCAAAAGTGGCAGATTCCTGGCTCCTCATAAAGTTACAATATCCCATCAAAATGGGAAGACAGCAATATTGCAAGCATGAAAGGTGTTTCAATGAGTAATTAGTTCCTCCCTAAAAATATATGTATTTGCATTAGGTTCAGAATCTGCCATTATTTGCTTAATCTGCTGTTAACATTGAAGGAAAGTCAAGATAAATTTCACATACCATAATATTTTGCCTTTTTGTTCCCAAGAGATGAAACATGAGAAATACAGTCTTTTTGCTGTAATATGCATTGCTTTTGCCTACCTGCAGTCCTTACTGTAGTTGTCTTTATAGGGCAAATGCTTCCTTGCAATGACAAAGAGGCCATTTCAGAAAATTGTGGAGCAAGTTGATGAAAGAATTGCAGCAAACAGGTAGTGCTTTACACTCTATGAAAAGTGGTACGATGTATTTCCACTTACCTTGCTGAGAAAATAATGAAAGTTACACACTCTTCTCTATAATATCTTTTAACAAGTCCTCCTACCTGAGTAGTTGCATGCAGTAAAGTCCAGGATAACAAAGGTCTTCAAATGGAAAAAGGGAGCTTTTTTGAAAAGTGTTCCTTTTCTGAGACACATGTGTTTTGTGTATTAATCTGATCCTTGTACTGTGATACATATCAGTTGGTGACTAATTCTAAATCTGGGAGAAACAGATTAGAAATTAAAGATCCTCAGATACATTTCCTTTCAAAAAGAAATGCTAAGAAGAGATTATTACATCTTCCAGAAAAGTAATTATCAGTCAGGTAAATGTGCGTTTATACGAGGTTGATTAGTGTTAAAAGAAAAAAAATTAAAGAAACAACACTAAATAAATAGGAGCCCTGATGCCATGACAGACACAAGAACGGATTAACCAAGGCTTAGGTAGTTTTGAGTAAGCCGTTTTTGAACTAAAGGTCCTTACCTTTCTCTTGTGTTTTGTGTTCTGCCAAAACTATCAGTCTTCATGTAATTCAAAGAGAGAGGGGGAAGGGAACATTTGAAAACTCAGACTCTTGTGTGAAAGTAAAATAATCTATAACATTTCCCTAACTGCTTAATTTAAATAACCATTCTGTGACAAACTCTTTTTATTCCCACAAATAGAAGCAGTAACCTGGCATGTTTTCCATACTTTAACTAACCTCCAGGAGTCAGAGGTGCCATAGTCATGTTGTCTGATATTTATACACAAGGAAGCAGAAGGTGAGTAATTGATTGTGGGTCATTCATACAAATAATGTATTTCTGGACTGAGGAAGATGATGAAGATGAAGCAAGATACCTGTGTATGTACTTCACTCACCTAGAAGGCAAAGGCATGCAATTCAAGGGTAGAGGTATGTCTATAGGCAGCATTTCTAGGCAAAAAGACAGAGTGTTACTTGTAGAAGGAAGGATGCATTGAAGAGCCTCAGGAAGATTTCAGGCGCGTCTGTGGATAAGGAAGAATTACTTATGGGGTTGTGAGGTTTTTTTTGCATTTTAGGCTTTCTGAATTAAAATCTCTAGATCTTACATTTTGAAAGAGGATTTAACTACATAGCAGTCCCTGCAAATTCAAAGACTATCACTTCTGTTCAGAACAGCAAGAGGGACATTTTAATAACAAAATCTTTGTTGTGCTCCAAACACAGCTTAGGAAACATGGTACAAAGAGTACAGCATAATATCTCCTAGATCATCATTAGTGGTCCAGCCCTATTATCTGTAGAATGAAGTCTAAACACCAGCAAAGAGTCTAGAAGCTGAACTCTGGCACTTAAACAAAGAAACAGAAACTTTATTTGAATTGAGCAAGTTCTTATCCGCCTCACATCACAGTACCTGCCAAAATACAATATTATTCTGTTGAATTTCAGTGTTATGTTCCATTCTGGCTGTTATTTTAGATGAGATTCTTCACTTCTTTCCATAATTTTCTTTATTTTCTATGTTTTTAAAGCCAAAAATAAAACACATTACCCAACCCTACATATAAAGAGATAAAACTATGGGAACCAACTAAGATTGCTGAAGGAATGAACATGATAAATCCATTTCAGAGGAAAATAAAGAGGAAAATGATAACAAAATAAGAAAATCAAGTAGCAAAAAACAACAGGAAATTCAGTAGCTTTTCTCAACAGCTTCCTGTTGTAAAAACTTCTCATGTTAACCTAATTAATAAATTCCTCTATTAATTTATATTTTTTCTGCCATTTTGATTTCCATTTTCAATGCATTTTGATTCCTGATAATGAAATGGTAATTTATAAATACTTTGAAAAGCATTTAATATGGATGGCATTTAAACTTAAAGACAGAAAAGCGAAGCAATATTACTTGAAACTGCTCAAAGTTGAAATAGTCTCTAAATGATTGATGTTCACTAAGAAGAGGTTTAGAAACAAGATGTTCTCTGGCCTTGAATTTTTGCTAAGCAATGACAAAAAAATCAAAAGCCTGTACTATAAATCAAATGTTTTGTGCTTCACAAAAACATGGAATAAATAAGCATTGAGCATTCTGATTTTCTGCTATTTTTAGCAGAATGAGCTGCTTTCTCTCCATGATCAACTGTGGAATAAAAGGTCAGTATTACAGCATTCCAACAAAGCTTATAAGGCTGTAGAAACAGAAAATGATATAGCACAATGATTGATTGCTAATAGTGACTTTCCTAATAGTGCAATAAGAGAAAATCTTTAGTGCAAGAAAGAATTCCATACTTATAATCCCTTCTTACTGCTATCCTTTACTGACCAAACAATAAGAGGAAAGAATGAAGCGGTTCTATGAGAATGTCAGAGTGGGAAAAGAGGAGTTCTGGGCAAAGAAAGCAAGGAGATTTATTTTCTGAAAAGCAGACACTTAAAAATTATAAAAGGATCCAGTACTCATTTGGTCTAAGACTGAAACATATTTGAGAATGCTATGTAAGACAAGAAAATGAGAATGAATATCTATAGTTTGTAGCTGCATACATATTTTTCCTCTCTTAAATATGCGATTGATTACAGGAGCGCTAAACAAGGGATATTTCTATTTCCACTAATAGGTGCTTCTGAAATGGAGGAAAAGAATATTCTCAGAGTCCTTGTAAGGCTGCCACATGGGGAAAAAGTTTCAAATTATTTGAAATTCTGGGTTTGATTCTCTAGGGAAGCCAGGATGTAAAATCCCCTCTGCTGATGGGGTTATAAAGTTTGTGACTGTACCAGGCATCCATTGAGATCAAGGAAAATATAGGAACTTGTGATCTTAATATCATGAGGTTCAAAAGATCAGCTCTATGAGTATCCACCTGAGGGATACTTTTGTTACATAAGCTAATTACATGAAAAGAGATTATTAAAAGGACATGATTAAAGTTGCAAACTAAAAATCAGGGTTATTAGTTTCTCTACGATTTTACAATTGGGCTCTTAACTGTTCTATAGAGGTGAATGCTCCTATTTCTTACATTATCTTCGTCAACGTAGAAAAGACCTAAAGGACACAGTCTAAAGGACACAGACTAAAGCTCCTTTTAAGGGAGAAAATAAAAATGAATTAGGATGCCATATATTAACTCTCAAAGTTGTTAACTCTGGGGGAGCAGTAGCGAGAGAGAGGACACTTGCTGCATGATTAAGCAGAAGTCCGCAGTTCTGCATCGTTCTGGTAGGGTTCTTCAGCAGACGTGTAGAATCCCCTGTGTAACCTCCTGGGTCAATACTGCCTTTGGAAATATGTACATGAGGTCCATCTGGCAAGAAAACAGCCAACAGTCCACGAAGTGAAGAGCCCTCAAAGGCAAATATGCACAGAAAAGCTGAAGACTTGGTGAATTTAAAATCAACAGAAGGTAAAGGTGTTAGGCTTGAGCACTAGCTTGTCAAGTGAAAAAAATTGATTTGTTACTCTTTGAAAATCAAATTTGAAACCGAGACTCCAAATGCCCTATTGGGAATTCAGACCTGGGAAGGATTTAAATCTCTGTTTTGCCTCTCTGGGCTAAAGACGGCCTCCTCCCCCTTCCACTGGATGTAAAGTCTGAGTCTCCCCTGAAGTAAGAATAGCAACTCAACATTGAAACATTTAAAGAGAGATTACCATTTTCTTTTCTTTTTTGTTTGTCATGTGTGTTCTCATCGTACTACAGTCTATCATTTATTCTGTGGAACTTGTCTGTCCAAAATCTACAGCCAAATTCCGTTTTTTTGAACTGTTAACAAGTCACTTAAGGTTTGAATCACATTAGGTTTGAGTGGAGAAGTAATTTTTTCACAGAGGTGAATTTATACAAACATGTAGATTTTTCTTACAATGAAACTGAACCTATATAATACACTCACAATGTAGCTGATTATTTCTAGCTTTCAGAATAATTTTAAAATCATGCTACTTTTATTAGAATTGGAAGTAATGAAATCCAAGAGAACCAAACTTCCTGGAAGCACAGGCTGAATTTTGAGTTTTGAGGACAAGTGAGGCCAATTATATGGTCAGATTAAAATAACTTGAAACTGTGTGGTTTGGTTTTTGTGAAAGTTTTTCCCAGAATTTTTTCTGGTTATTTTCTTGTTTTTCATCAGTGAGATACTGATTTACTTCACTGAGAAATTAAATGCAAAACTCAAGGAGTTAAATTCGGGCTTGGTTGAAGACAGTAGGACTTTTATTCCTGAAATGAATATCACAGTGACCCAACACTTCCTCCCTAATAAATTGCATTAGCATTTGGGGAAAGGAAAAAAAGAAAAAAAAATAAAAAAGAAAAGGAAGTTTTGCCTCTGTCTGCCCAAGAAAACCGGAAAGTTTCATGCTTAGATATGGTTGTTCCTATGAAGTACTGAAAAACTCTTTTGGAAACTTTCCCATAAAAGCAGCTGTGCCCTTTTAACTTGAGTCTGACTAAGTACCCTGTTTTTCATTCACATTGCAAGTAGTACTGAACGTAAAGACATTAAAAGGAGCTCTCAAGATCGCTTGGGCGAATTTAACATTTTTAAATGTTAAAGTATTAAGTTTTTGGTAAAAATATCTATTTAAATTGAATTTAATCTGTAAAGCACTTTGATAGTCAATGATAAAATTCTTTTCAGTCCGTTAGTCTTACCAAGTATGTCTTAATAATTCCTGTGTCTTCTATCTTGGCTTTATTTTCTGTTTTGTTTTGTCCTTTTTTTTGATGAGAGTTACACAAAATATTATAGATATACATGTAAAAAATATATAAGAGATAGATAGATAGATAGATAGATAAATATTTATTTTTATATATATATATCCTTGTTCTGATAAAGGCAAAAACATTATATGGTACTGAAAAGAAAGATTTTACAAGGAAATGATGTTTTATAGAAACAAGAAAAATCTAACAAAACGTATGGGACATTAGTAGAATTTTCTAAGCATATTAGGGCTTTGTCATCATGTAATGAAAAATGGATCTCTTTAGTCACCAAGAAAACAGGTGTATTGTGTATACTAGTAATAGCAGTTCATGTGAACTTCAGCTAAACTCTCTGCTGGATCACGCACTCAAAGGGAATGACTGTATCAATCAAATCACAAGCTACTGGACTCAGTAGAACTTCAGGGTTGAATACCAGGACCAAGGTTAAGATAAGAAGTCAGGTTGAGTGATCATATAAGGTCTTTCTATGACTGATTTTCAATAAACCAAAATTTTTCTTAAAAATTTTCGTACTCCAAAAAAGCCAAGTAAGCAGTACTGTGAGCATATGAAGCTGATCTATTAATAAAGTAACTCATCATTTACTGATATTTAAGAATTTGGTGTTCCATCAGGAAAAGCTAGACACAAAAATTTCCATATCCTTGACTCATTGTCCTCTGCAAATGAAATGAAATAGTCTTAGTGGTTAAAGAGAGACAGAACAGAAGAGAAAAAGGCTTTTCTCTTCAGTGATAGCAAAATAAAATACCATATTGATAATATGGAAATGAGAAAAAGAATATCAGCTATGAAGCTCTTGTTCCAGAGGACTGACTCCAGGAAATTAGAAAAACAGTCAAAATGCTATTGGGTCGTATTTTATTACTTTGCTTCATACATATCAATTATAAATTTTAGCTCTTTGTCAGGGCTGACTCACTTGAAAAACAGTGACTTTCTCACATCTGATTTCTTAACACCTGAAAAACTGCCATTCATGAGGTTATAAATACTGAAAAAAACGGATGTGAATTAATTACTTTTTAATTTAAAAGACAGAACATTCAATTTCAAAAAAAAATTTAAAAGGAACCTGATAGAAATTCTGTTCTTTGCAGGTAATCTACTCCAATACACATATTTATTGTTCTTGTAGTAAAGAGTGAACTTCTAAGCAACAGAAGAATATATGTTTGCCAAAGGGAAATATTTCTCAAATTTCATTGTGCTGTCATAGGCATCCAAGAAGAATTAAGTGTTTTTCATTTATTTTTTACAAAACCTTCTTTTTACATTTCTATTTGACTTCTATATTTTTTCTTCTCAGAAATCAAAAAGATGTATGCAAAATTAATCCCAAAAAATACTTATTTTGATTTTTTATGAGTCTGTTTTTTGTCATAATAAATACCTAGATGGGTACTGTCACATTTAACATAGTTCTATAACAGTTTTCTTTATTACTCTATAATGTGCATGTCGGCAGTTTTCACATGTGATTGCCTTATACTTCCTGCAGCAAAGACTGACTTCTAGCTTGTTTCTCATCTAGAATACTACAGACTGAGAAAATGGAAAAAAGTAACTGTTACTTTCAGAGGAGTTCTGTGCAAGATTAGTCAGTGCTAATACTAATGGGGTTTTTTTTGGAAAGCTGGTCAGCGGAGCTGTCAGAAAATTTTACATTTAAATAGACATTTTCAAGGATAGGGATCACTCTAACAACCTCAAGTGGATTAGGCGATTCAGAATGTTGCATTAACTTAAATGTTGCATTGAAATATTTAACCAGTATTCCAAGGAATCGTGTGTCTCTTACAGACCTTGGTTATATTATTTATACCTCTTATTTGAGCAAATGTTCTAGTTACCTCAAGTATGATCAATGTCTGTCACCAGAAAATTGCCTCAATGGATGCTGGTTTTTTGGGGGTTGCTCTTTTTATCAATAAAAATTTATGGATTTCATGTTTTCATTTTTCCACAGAAATTTCTTAGAATCAATATAGTAAAACAGGAAAAATATAGCTATAAGTAATAAGATTAACAAAATGTTATAGTGTGGAAATGCTTTTGTATTAAAGGTGATTAACTGGAAACTTCTGCTTGGAAAAAATGTTCGGCTGGAGGGAGATCTAAGAAATTATACAGTTGTGAATGTTATGGTAAATGTAGGTAAAAAGGATAATTTTTTTTTTTGGTAAACCGAGTGTTATAACTGGGTACCAGACTGAAATCAAAAGGAAGCCTTTCTTTTCCCACAAGAGAGATTATTTTCACACAAAGTTTTTAAACACATCAAGTGCAAGGTAGTTTCAGCTGTGGCTATCGCGTGTGATGACTTGAATTCAAATTCTAGGCCAGGAAATTCCTAGAAATCTTTGTACTGATTGCTGGGAAGATAAAACGAGCTGAAGATTTCCATTATTTGTTCTTATCCTCTAATGTTATGTTAGCAGACACTCCCAGGTAAATTACTTGCTGCACCTTTAATCCAACCTGGTTTTCTTTGTGGAGTAACCTGTCAAACAAAAAAGCACATTAAGAGATAAATTACAAAATCCTTATAGGAAATGAGGTGATGATAGTGGTGGAGATGTCACTCCTTGGCGGGGTTGGGTACATAGATGAGTTGCCTTCACTTGCCAGGTGTAGCCCACCTGAGAGTGTGTGACAGCTGTGAAACACACAAGACATACACTTTCTTTCAAACCTGTCTGAAAAATTTACCTGACTCTAAGCCTCTGAGAGGATATGCACTTTTGCAATAGCATCATGCCACGTGCTGCTATTTCTCTTAGGAGTTAAACTACATTATGCCTCCTTGCGCATGTATTCCACTTGTTTCAGGTCATTTCTTGAAGTGATAAATAGATCTCACTCCAAAATTGAGCATGGGCTTGTCTTCTTGAACATTGCTTTGCCTCTTACATTCTGTACCACAGATGAAGCTATAAATGATCTGGCTCATTTCCATTGCCTGACACACTGAAACCGGAGAGGCAATGCCACTAGCCACTAACCATATGTGAGACTGAAAGCAATAATAATCCACAGCAAAAACAGATGAAAATTGGTGACGAACATTTTCTGCATCAATTTCTAACTCTTCCAATTGAAAATTAAATATTAAAGAAGCTCTTATAGTAAAGTTTAAGAAAAAATATGGGGTGAGGGGAAATAGCAGAGATACAGATTCTCTTCACTGTTATTTCTATATTCTAGGGTTTTACTTTTCGAGTCAGCTATTTCTGTAAACCTAGTTAGACAGAGCTGCCAGGAACTGATTTTCCATGAAACACAGATATGAGGAACCCTTGCCAAAGACTCCAAGTGATTAATGCACATAGGACTATTTCACAAGCAAATGCAAATTATGATCTATTTTGATGGTATGTCACAGATGATTTCTTCAAAGTTGTCTTTCATATCTTAGTTTTCTGTCTTGGTAGAAGAAAATCTGTTGGTTAAAGGAAACTGACTACAAATACTGTAAATTCAGGTGTTCTTAGCTGTGCCATACTGACAAATATGATTAGTCTTATTTTTCATTTAGTCATTTGATAAACATCCTTGCTACTCTCATGCAAAGATATATGTATTTGGAGATTATAAAGATCAATTATTTGTTGTGCAAATGTTATAAAATTGTACAGCAAGACTTACCTTTTAAAATTTTCCATTCCTTTTTGCTATATTTATAAAAGAACCTTGAGGTTTAAATATTTGGACTCAGATTGAGTAAGAGGTTAAATGTTAAATGTTATACTCATTACAGTAAACCAAAGAAAACTCTCCCCAATAATTTCAGTTTTCACCCAAAATTTTATATACTTTGGGGAGAATTCGTGAAGGGTCTATGAGTCAGGCAAGATAGGCCACATGAATCATCCCATCTATGCTTCCTACACGAACACCCTGGGGGGAAAAACTCTTGGTGGGATTGATCTGGCGCTCAGAGCTTCCGAGATAGTGATGAGTATGCCAGTTTAGAAATGCCTCCCTCTTTCCTTTAATGAAGCAGAGTTTGTAGACAACAGATTTAAACTAAATAATCATTTTTAGCTGTCTATATTCAGGAGAAATAAATGCAGAAGAAAATAAGTACCACTTAAAGTTATACATTGCATAACTTTAAGCAAAATTAGTCCCCCTTAACATGAGGGTATCCATGTAATAAAATCTTTCCTAAACTCTATGTATATTTACCTCTTAAATTCTTGGCTGAAGAGGGAGGTGGGTTGTGGTTTGTTTTGTTTTTTCTTACCTTTCAAGCAATCAATCAACAGATTCATTCATTCATTCATTTGTAAAATAAAACTAATTATCATATTTAACCATCATAAAACTATATTTACCCAATTATACCCCACAATTATACCATGTAGAAAACACTAGTTACTAACAGACTTGAAGGAAAACTATTATGAGAGTATATGTATTGAAGTACAGGGCACCTTCAGACAAAAAACCCTCCACTTGAGTCACTTAAAACTTTCAGGTAGGTAAGTCAAAAAGGCAAAAAGCTAAGACTGAAGAAGTCAGAAAAAGAGAGAACAGAGGGCATGGATGAGAAAAGTTACAGCAAAGAAAGCTTGAGTATTGATTTAAATCACACCTTTTACTTCAAAAGAATCAGCCAGAGGATTTCATTGTCTGGCCCTATGACAATGCAGGTAGGCTCTTGCAACAAGGGGCAAACTACTTTGAGTTTACCAGACCTAGAAAACATCTGCAGAAACATAAATTCCTACTATTGTAATGCTCTGAGGTTGTTTATATACTAAAATGTAACTGTTTGCTTTTCCTTACAAAATAGGAAAAGAACAGAGAAATCTAATAGTCATTTTTGTGGAGCTTAAAAAGGGACACTAGGCCAGATGACAGTGTATTATTGAAAAAGTAATTTAAAGTGTTTCCTTTTGGGCAGCAATGCTGGGATGTTTTCTGGGATGTGTTTTCCTTCCAGGAAAGTGATGGGCAGCGCATCAATCAATCAGAAGCTGAGTCTAAGGAAAAACCGAAAAAGAGGTGAGAATTGACTGAGTAGAAAAAAAGCAACCAGCAGAGATCCTGCCCTGGAATCAGCATGGCTCAAATGAGCTTCCCCGCGCTGCAGTAATTACTGACCTTGCTTCTCAGCAAGCAGTTGCCTCCACTAAAGATGAAAAAACAGAGGTGCCTGAGCTAGGGAGGTGCTTTCACTTAAGCAAAGTGAAGAGGGCCAGAAGCAGGTCCCACAGCAAAGACACCCTGCAGCTCCTCTCAGAGCCTCTCTGCATCACCAGCATGTGGCTAGATGCTTGGGTGGTAGCTGTTTTAAGGTATGAAGCCAGAGAAATTTTCCTGATGCTGCTCCAGGAAAACCTCAGCAACAAAGAGAAAATGGTTGCTTTCTTGTTTACAGTAATAGGAAATGTGAAATATATAAAAGCTAATATTTGTTTTAAGGTTGATTTAAATCACTTGTTACCACACTAGATAAACTGCAAGCCCCTTAAGAGGATGGAGACAGATTATTTTCCCTATGTTTAAACCTTAGGAAATTATTTTGTTGAATATTTATGTCCCTTTTCTTATGCACTACATAGATGGTATAGAAAGTGCTAAGGTGGATGGGTTGCTTTTCAGTACCTCTTTTCTGCAAAATGAATAGTGGTTATAGTGTTTTTATAGCAATTTCAATTAGTTTTTTGAAGAGCCATTGTTCTGTTGATACTAAAAGGGAAAAAGTAAGCTGTCTAATCTCATCCTGTACAAGGAAATGACTTTTATTTTACTAAATTACGTGCATGTACAATGTGTTCAGTGCAGAAAAAGAGAAGTCTTAATAGCATAATACATATTCTGTTTGTATTAGATGCCACCAGCTGCTTGAGGGACTAATAGAATAGAGAGGATAATACTCTTTAATGCCTTTCTGATGGATTCCACAAATCCTCTTGATATCTTCATGTGAGAAGCAGTTTACATGATGCTGCAGGCTGGCTTTGGCAGAAATTGCTATACTAACTAGGTGTTGGCCTCTGCCTGCCTCAGACTATGTTTGAGGTTGGATGGGATCCCAGAAGTTCACATTTTCCAACCCCCCTGCTCAAGCAGGGCCACTTAGGTCTTGTTGCCCGTGGCCGTGGCCATATCCAGACAACTTTTGAATATCTCCAAGGATGGAGACCTCTTCAATCACTGTGGGCAACTGGCGCCATTGTCCAGTCACCCTCCTAGTAACTGGGTTTCCTGAAGGTCAGATGGAGCCTTCTGTATTTCAGATTTTGCCCACTGCCTCTTAACCTGCCACTGGGCACCACTGGGAAGTGCCTGGCTTTATTCTCTTTACTGCTTCCTACAGGCATTTGTATACACTGACAAGATTGCCTTTGAGCCTTCTCTTCTCCAGGCTGAAAAGCCTCTTGACTTTTCCTTATTGGAGAGATTCTCCAGTCCCTTAATGACGTTCACAGCCCTTCACTGGCTCTCTCCTGTAGCTCCATATCTCTCTTGTGCAGCACTCCAGCTATGGCCTCTCCAGTGCTGAGTAGAAGAGAAGGGCCACCTCCCTCAACCAGGTGGCAGCCCAGGCCTTCTTTGTAATTTAACACAAAGCTAATCAAGAACCTTTCTTAGAGCTGTCTGATCAGTCCTTGATAGATGCTTGGATTATGCTGCCTTTACTTTTATTCTTGTATTTATGTTTCAGGGAAAGGGAAGTTATGTCAATGCAAACTATTTAAAGCACAGACTTAAATATTTTTAAGATTACTTGGTTGAGAATGAACATCACTCAAGTAATGTTCCTGTCTCCTTTGTGCTTCTTTCCAGTATGTCACCCTAGGAGAGAAGCAATAAATAGACAAAGAAGGACTTTTATAGGGACTACAGCTACTATTTCCTTCTGCATGCATTTAGATAAATTAAACACAAAGCAGGTGAAGCACATCCAGAAACCCTATCACTCTCCTGCAGATCTAGGAATTGCAATGATATATCAATAGTTCAGTCACTGTCATGATCTTTGTAGTAGCTAAAAGCCATAGTAAGCACGCGTGGTATTAGACTGCAGCTTGTATAGGAATGAAGTGTCAATAGTTACTCTAGATTCATTACAAGAGTTAGTAACTGCATGTTTTTCCATATCTCCATTTTCAATTCTAAAAGTCCCGTCTCTCTTCTTACTGCATTAATGCAATAAAATTCTAACTTGTGCTGGCAACTTACATACAGGTTTTAATAAGGTAATTTGTTAAGGAATATTTTTGAAATATTAGAGCTCTACAGGTGCAACAGAACAATGAGAATCAAGGCTTTTTGCTTTTCCTGAACAAAGGCTGTTAGGCGTTGTTACAAAGGAGTTGTCATCAAATGATGTATTGTGTGTTCATTATGCCATTCACTATAATTACGATCACAATTAAACCTCAAAAATTGTTACTGTCAGTTTAGGATGTATGAAGCTGAAAAGACAGTTTGCAGTGCAACGTATTTCATTATTATTAAAGACTGGTTAATCGTAGCCAGCTGCATTTGATCGGTCTGGAAATCTCACACATTTAAGAATGTGTCACCAAGTTGATTCACTTAATTTTGGGGTTGTTTTTGCAGTTACATTTTAACTGTCTCTGCGGAAAGAGCAATCTTAAATGTCTTTCTTCCTTCACTGTCCTTGTCCAAACAGTCATGATCAGATTACGTCTTCTCTTAAATGTTTTTTAATGCAATTGGTAATTTTTTGAAATCAGATTGGACTGCTGTATTGTTTTCATTAAAAAGACACTTCTATGGATTTGGAAGTAAGATAAAAGTGTTAATTTTACATCCTCAGATTAGACCTTGGACTCAGAAAGTTTTCATTTGAAATTTTCTCTTGTAGTATTAGTAGATAAAGTTCTTAATTTATAGAATTAAAGCATCTTCCTCTAGACTTTCAAATTCATAGCCTTTGAGTTTGATATACAAAACGCTAGTGTTTTAGTTGATGCAACAGTGTAATGATTGGTTATATATGGACATACAGAGATTATAATTTAACCACAAATCCCTATGAAATAATAAATTAACCTTCACTCCTTAGTGGTTTGGTCCAATTGGAATTTTGAATTGAGTGCTTGAATTACTGGAGGTTTGTCCTTGCAAGAATTAGAACAGAGGCATTTAATATAATCATCATATGTTTCAGTATTATTTGACTTAATAAATAATAATAAAAAAATAAAAGTAAATAAAATAAATTTTCGTATCACAAGTCTTTCTGATCTCAGGGAGCAGGAGTATTTCAACTGCTGTCTTTGACCTCCCCAATAGATTAGTGACTGGTTTGTCACGAAGGACTCAAGCTCTTGACACATACTAAGAACTGCTTTCTCTATTGAACTATGCAAATTTTGAGTATGTATCATTTGACATTGATTATAGCAAAAAAGCTCTTTTGTGTTTTCCAACTCATTCCTTAACTTGTAACTCAACAAGAGGTCTTTATGTCTGGGAGAGCTAGAAAAGTATGGGCTGGAACTATGGGAAATTATGATAAATACTCTCTCAAAAAGTAATTATTTTAAAAAATATGTCATAAAAATTTAGTTGAAAGGTATGAAAGGGCAGCACATATTTCAAATTGATTTCTGTTGTTACTTGAAAGCTAAACAGACTATTCCCATAAATGTTATGCCACTGCTATTGTGATATGCAGTTCTAAATGTAACATAAATTAATTTTCAGTTTTTCACATTCACCTTATAAACAAAATCAGGGACTTGAGAAAATAGCATCTGTTTTTCAGCTACAGAACTTCATTTGATTTTCCTGTGTTACACTTGATGCAGCTATGTACTATGCATATGTGAGAATATGTAAGAAAGTGAGGGTCTAAAGTGAGTGAGAATAGGAGGTAGAGAATGGAAATAGAGACAAAGTAATGTCAGGAAAAGAGGCAATTGGACAGAATCTATATATGCATGAGTATTTAAAGTGAAAAAACCTGAATTTGAGAAGCCTGCATGGGAATATGAATAGCTCCTCAAAGCACTCTGTTGTCATGACATTTAGACTTAAGGTAAGACTTAAGGTGTTTACCTCTGTCCTGCATTACCTTCAATAAAGTATTAAAAAAAAAATTATTTGTGAAATTCTAACTGCAATATAAAAATGGAATTTCTTAAATTACTTCTCTTGGTAAATCAAAGTACTCCGGCATTCATCAGTATTCAGAATCCTGAATTTTTATGTCACTCTGGATCTATGTTTAACAGCTGGACTCAACAGTTCCACCTGAAGTGATAATTAAATCAGGAGTTTTTTCTTTCTCACAAAGTTCATTGCCAAATATTCCAGTGGTAGACTTATTCCTCAAGACACATATGGGATCTTGTGCTGATTTAATTTTAAAAGGGGCCTTTCTTTTTGCAACTGACTCTTTGTTCTGTTCACTTTCAATTCACTTCAAATTTATCATTGCACCTGCTTATAACTATGGCAAAAGCCGCAAGCTTTCTCTCCTGGTTTTCTTTTTCAGTACATACATCAAATGTTATGCCAGTTTTTGTAACATGGTAGACACTAATAAAGACTGTTTTCAGTGTGTTTCCTTTGGTGGTTAGCTTTTCCACTGCTGTTAAAATGAACTCACTGATAGTTTTGAAGTTCAGGCCATTATTAGTTGTTGTTTAATATTTTATATAAAAACCTAAACTTATGTTGTAGAGAAGAAAATATCCTCAGTTCTGAAGTCTGAAGTGTTGTGCAGTTAGTATCACAGCAATGGAGGACTCCATGTCACACTGCTTAAAAAGAAGGACTAGGTTTCTGTGTCAGTAAGAAAGATAATTTCAAAGTATAAATCATTTTTAGTTGGTATATTTATCAGTTTTCATGAGAATATGTGGTATTATCGTACAATACAATAGCAAAAGTATCCTCACCACAAAGCATCAAGGTCAGGAATTTGAGAATTTCTTCAAAATTTGAATCTAAGACATAATCCAAAGTTTTGTATTAGGAGTATTCCATATTGCGCATAATGACCATAGCATGGTCATTACACTTTATCCCACCACATGCAACAAGCCCAGTGACATGTCTGACTGAATTAGAAGTTGTACTTCTGATGGCTCTGTACATGCTCCTTATATTAGTGCAATTTTTGTAGTTAAATATCATACTTCAAACCTGACAATAAATATCTTCGTGTGTAATTCCTGAATTTCGTAGTAGTTCAAATACTGTGTTCCTGAAGAATATTTAAAGCAAAGAGGTTGAAAAGCATGCATGAGGATAATGAGCAATAGGAATGAAAAGATAATACCATATTCTTAATTTTTCCATGGACTTCAGATATAATAATAATTTTCATACTCAGATATTACAGAATAAAACTTTTAAAATGCCATTAGATACACCTGACTCCTTTTAAACTTTGTGTAATGACTATAGTTCTCAGTCTTAATTCCGGAGTTAACAGGTTTCAATTTCATATCAGTATGTTTACTCTGTTCACTCATAAATGAATTAGAAATTACTACGACTTCATCACTGCAGATGATTCTTCAGGCATATATCAACAGTGTCCTTAACAGCAAGTATCAGAATACAACTACAAGAATCCTTATTATGCTGCTTTTATTTGTACCTCTTTTAATTTCATGTGCTATGAAGACAACTGTTTTTCAGTGAAAATATGGCCCTGGGAATTATCAAAGCTTTATCGCAATTCAAGAATCTACAATTGTAATGGAAATTACTGGAAAAAACATTGAAAACCTTGGCAAATATGTTTATCATATTTTCTAATCCACTCTAACTCATTTCTAATCCAAAATATCTCTTATTGCTTTACAGAAAATAAAAAGTAACTAAATGATCTCTTTTGCTATTCATAAGATATCTGCAAGAAAAATTGGAAATAATTTCCCCTTACTGATGTCTTTCTCTGAACATAACCAAATCTACATGATCATTGAAGACTTTTTCCACAATTATTAGTGTGGCATTTGTAGGAATATAGCACACTCATTTTCATTCTGCGGTTCTGGTTTATAGGCATCTACAGAAAATACTATAAAAGCTATAGATAAATATTTTTAAAGCTATAGATTTACTTTATTTATTATGGGTGTTTCAAAAGAAGAATCCAATTTATTAATCCCTTTTCCTAATCCAACTAGAACTGGAGAGAGAGGAATAAAGGCTATTGATACATTGTGAGTGATATATGGCTTGTGTCTTCTCTACTGTATAGTAGGCAAGTGAAAGTGTTTGAGCTCTTTGAACTAGCTCTGACAAAGTTTTGAGGGGAACAGCATTGTAGGAGCTGCTCTAATCCTGCAAATGTGCAGGGTTGGTGCATCCCTCAGAGTCCATCAGTCCTGGCTGGAATGCAACGAGAATTACTGGAGGTGGTTAACGAGGACTGCAAACTCAGCCTTCTTTAAAATTGAAACCTGACAGTTGTAATGCTAACCCGCTTTTCAAAAAAAGGGAGAGAAAATTAATTATTTGTACTTTCTCTCTTCCTTTGTTCTGCATGTTGGTAACCCTGAAGAATCTATCAAAGGTTACATTAGTGCTGAGTGCCATTGCTTTGCAGATGGAAGCCCTTGGGGAAGTCCTTTGTCCATGCTGGCTGCTCAAGCTGCAGATGCAGGAGCAGGAGGGAGTTGTTTGATGGCAGATGTCCCCAGCATGACCCCACACCAGCTCCTTCTGCAGAAGAACAGCATTCCCTGACAGACAAGAGCAAGTGACACTCTTGCTGGGGGTGAGGTTCTCAGTTAACTCCTGCTGATCACATTATTGCGTGTTTTTTTCTTGTTACTGCTGTTTGAGCAGGGATAAATTGCATCTGCAGGTTTCTATTACCCTTGTTGGTCGGGTAAACTGTTATCCACAGATGCTCATGAAAGTCAGGAATGCAGTTGTGTAGCATTAGTAGGTGGGAAGATAGTGCCAAACACTGATAAAGCAAATTATTTAATACAAACTTTCTGACACTTACAAACGTATTCTGGTATAACTTCTTTATATACAATTACAAAACTAATGTACTGTAACTTATTATAATTTTCTAGTCCCCTGTTTGCAAACCCAAACTGTTTTCAACTCTCAAACTCTTCCCCATGCAATTAATTTTTCTCATGGATGAGTGGTGTAAAAATAACCAATTTGGAAAAAAAACATAAAAAACCTCCTCAGTTACTGCAGTATTTGGTTTTGATTTTACAGAATTACTTACAGTAACAAGGTTACTGATGACATTTCACAGAATTAACCACACTTGCATGGTTTAGAGAGAAAATAGAAAGTGTGTACCCAAAACACTCTTTACTAATGGATCTCCAGTTCACACCTTCTCTAACACAGGTGATCATACTTGCAATTATGGGATCTATATGTGTTGATAGAAGCTGCTCTTTCTCGGAGGAAAAGCAGTGTTGCCTTTACAAGCTATTAGTTTTAGCACGGAGTTGACTGAACAGGGGGAGCCATCTCTCTGCATTTACCACCATCAAACCAAGGCGGAGCCCTGCTGGTAACTTCTGGTGGGCATCAGCAGAGCTCCACAGGCAGAACCACAGCCGGCTGCTGCTTCAGCTGGCATCTGAATTCACCCTCCACTCTGTTCCTGGGCATAACCTGAAGGCGGGCGCTACTTCTTCCCCAAGGAAGCTTCCTCATGTGCATCCCAGCTCACCTTCCTAGTGCTTCACCAGGCTGGGACACAGTTCTGTCTGCTTCTGTTACAGAAGTACTGTAAGTGACATGAGGGCAATTATCCACTAACATTTTTTTTTAAGCTACTTTCAGACCAAGGGCAGGACATTAATCTATCTTAAAGTTGTGCGTTTATACTGGGTAAAGTGGGAGGCTCAGCGTGGGAGGCACCCAGAAGCCCAACCAGTATAGGCTATGTATCTGCCTGATTGAGAGGAAAGTTTTGTGCTCCTTTTGTAAGATAAATTATTTTCCATCTCCATCACATACTATAGTTTTTACTTTTCTTTGATTGTGGAGAATATAATGACCTTTAAACATTCTCTTCCTCTGAACAATAATTGGAGTTTTTTACTGTGAGAACTGGACTGTTGCTATTATTTTATGCATCTCTCTGTTCAACAGATAAATTTTATAAATAGCCATAATATCAATGGAAACCCCTAATTAACACCTCGCTATGTGAATAATCCCTTTTCATTTCAAATATCAGAAAAGTTGAACTTTACAATAAGAAACATTATTATGACTTCGAAGTCATAAGTACATTATGAATGGGTACATTTGAAAATTCACTTTCTTGAAGTTGCTGGTGGATGAGTTTTAACTTCTCTGGTAGATGCCCTGATAATAGAAAATGGGAAAATAAAATTAAAAATGCTAAAAAATAAGGTTTTATCCTCTACTTTAGGCCTATTTTTAAAAATCCAATTTATCTAAAAAGCAAATAAAGAAACAAACAAAAAGCCAGACACAACTTTCAATCTGAGGCTTTATTTTTACAATTCCTATATTAGATTTCATTGTGAAGAACTTCAGTTTGCTTAATGCATACTTACACCAACACTGAATCTTTGGGATTTTCAGAACCTTTTTTATGTAATTCCTAGAAAACAATAGTTTTATCACAAAGTGGCGTCTGGAGTAAGAAGAGTCCTTCAGTAGACCTTATATTGAGCTGATACCAAGGTACAAGAGGTCATAATATGCTTTGTTTTGTTATATGGAAAAAATATAAAATGAAAAATTTTCCTCTTTCTTTAAAAAGGCAGTTTTCAATAAAGGATAAATCCTGAGCCAAATCATTTGAGGGATATAACTAAAGAATAAAATTTTTAATTGTGTTGTTTCAGCGCACTTTCATAGACATCCAACAATGTCACAGTAAACCAAGAATAAATTGTAAGCAAAACCAGTTATAATACAATTTAAAGGAGAAATACAAACAAAAGGAAGAGGATGTTTATAGCAATAAACTAAAGCTAGGAGCTCAGGAAACTGATTAAATTTCTAGAAAAGCATAAGGACGTCTATAGACAGGTTTAAGGGTAAAGTATATTTCAAAGAGCATGAAAAAGAAGAAATTGAAGTGAGTTGTATTGATCACACTTTTGCTTGATTAGAGGGTTCATCTTTTGACTGATTAATCAAATCTAGCTGATCAATGAGCTTTGGCAAACTCTACCCTTTCGTTTCAATTACATGACAGGTTAAAGCATTTAGAAATAGATATTGTGGTAGAAGTTGTCAGAAGAGTACTTCATTTGTACCATTTGATGAACTATTTTCTATGGCATCAGTAACTTTGAAAGGTTTAAACAACAGTTACAGGAGCTAGACATATTTAAATGAGGATTTCTAGAATAATTGGAAAACTTGCATAGTTCAGGAAGAATCCCTCGTTAACATTAGCTAATGTTGATTTTCAATAGCTCATGGAACAGCCGATATGGAAAAAGGACAATTGGGATGATCAAACTAATTATGTCTGTCAGCTTATCATAAACCCTGAAGAAAAGTGTGGACAAACTGATAATAAGAATTTATTAATAAAGATTTAAAGGAAAGTAATGTAATTTGTGCCAGTAGGAATAACTTTATGGAAAACAGATCTTGTCAAACCAGCTTTATACCTTCTATTGCTGAAAATAAAACCAATTATCTACGGAAAAAAAAAACAAACAGCAAACTGGGGATCCAGACTACAGCTGAGGCCATGTATTGGTTGTAGGAAGCTGTTAGCCTGATGCATGCAGGATGCCTGCTTTAACAGGCGATCCCCCTGGAGTAGTCAGACCAAAGGAGCAGCTCTTAAAATATTCTGTCTGCTTTGCCTCTATGTCCCTCAACCTTCACAGGTGAGGAAGGAGCCTGGGACTATTCTCAGTAGGTTTATTGTAATGATTAAATTTCCAGGGGAAAAAGGGTTCACTGAAAAGAGGTTATAATGGTATGAATCTGTGTACAGTTTGTGGAGGTAAAGGCAGTCAGAGTATCTGTATTTGGCACCGTTTCCATCTCACATAGGAATTCTTTATATAGACTGTAAGTTTCCGATTAAAGAGGTCACCAGGAAACTGAGAAGATTTCGTGGACAAGCCGCAAGAACAGCTGGCAAGACTGGAAAGATGCTTGAGAATTTGAGAAGTCATTCATTGATTGTGAAGTCTTAGCAAATATTTATGTGTGATTTGATAACCTCTCATACATGCCTAGTAAGGAAATGGGAATTTGATAGTGGAGAATAGATGTCCCATGGTTGTGAATTAGTGTAAAAGAGTTCAGAGTAAAGAAATAGGAAGACATAATTTTTCAGCAACAAGAGTTATAATAATAACCGCTTGGCAAGGACCATTATATTTTTTCCATTACTTGTTTTAAAGAATATGATAATACACTTTCATTCAAAATAAATTTTATACAAAAGGAAATGAAGCCAATATGACTCTAAAGCCAGAACAGTTGTGTTAGAGCAGCTGATTGTGATTCAACTCACGGGTTTGATACAGAGTCTCTTACTATCACCAGAGGTTATACGCCATAAACAGCTGCACAAGTATTGCTGAGAACAATCTCTTATTTTGAGAGTCCATTAGCTGCCCAGACTTTCAGAGCTGTTCTCCAGCTGGGAGGCATAAGAACTGGCTTCGGGATGAAATTCAGAGTATGCTATGGCTAATTTCTGAGGTGGAATTTCATTAAGAGACAACAACCTGGGAGCAAGGATACAATTACCCCATACCTCCAGGTGTCTCACTGAGGTACTGTACCTTTGCAGGCATTTACTATACGCTGTGCTCCTGTCATCTGCCTCACGGGAACACTTGTCAGAGCTAACTTAATTATTCCACAGATAGCTTAGAAAGCAAGACATCTAACTTTCTGTGCTCTGGACTACACCAAATGTAGGTGCCTACAGTAGGGACACGAATATCTTCCACTGTGGGCAGCTATAAGCACCAAGTGAAAACAAAAAGGAATAAATAGGTGTGTCACCCACCACAGCATGTCAAAGGAACATACAGAAGTACTGTGCCTAACTCACACTGGAAGTCAACCATGAGGAGATATGTAAAAGCACAAATGGAACTAAGGTCTTAAACAACTTTGACTTACATAGGGATTCAAGCAAGAATGCACAGCTTGACTCTATGGATTTCTGCAGCCCAAGAACCTCACTTCTCTCCAAATCCCAAATTTAGGACTAGGACTACAGTGTAGGTCTCAGACATAGCTGCATTTCTGGCCACAACTGTTTCGTGACTTACGTACTGTTGGGCAGTTTAGAGCTGTTAGTATCTCTCAGGAGAGCTGAGGAATGCTATATATATATATAAATGTATGTATGTAATTTTATGCTGTTGTTCTGAGTGAGAGCCTTTTAAAATGCCCCTAAATATGAAAAAGACAAAAAGTAAGGGAAGTCTTATAGTCCTGTTGAAAGAAAAACACAGTCAAGACATACTCCAAAGCTTACATATCTAAACAGCTTCACTAATTTTGTTAGGCAAATAAAAGTTTTATTCCTTTGATGTGCATATGTAATTCCCACTGGTGCTAATGAGAATTACGTGCACAATTCAACAGAATAAGCCCTATAATTTAAGGGATATTTGGAGGGGGACTTCAAAGAGAACATTAAATACTTGATAAGCAAGTGATAAGTCTGTGAAAAGTTTGAACATTTGAATAGCAATCAATTTTTTAAATTATCTTGAATTTTCTAATATATGTCAAGAGTTCTAGTCTACAGAAGTCCAATACATAGATGTTCAATCAAACTTTAGTTTGACAAATGTTTGAAAAATGACAAAAAGTAAGAACATGAACATATTCCAGACTTACTGAAGTATGGCCATAAAAAAGGAAGTTATTAGATTTTTTTTTTTGGTAGAAAACTGTAAAAGACAAAAAATGTGAGGTTTTAATCTCAATCGTCTTTGGTATAAAAGGAATTATTGAGTCCTAGGTGCACCAATAAGAAAGAAAGGCAGACAGATACACAGAGTAAATTTTACTTTTCCATTGCTTTTCTTCTTCCTCCTTTTAGGTATAGAATTTTGACTTATTATGGACTCAGTCATATATGCGTAATGATTACACCAGTAGAATTTTCAAAACTTGGACTGCAAGTGAGAGCAAAAGCTGAGCAAAGGCACCATGCTCTCCCCTTTCTCGCTGCAGGAATGGTTCATGATGGGATAATACAGAACACCATGAAACAGAGACACAGCATGCCTGGCACCCAAGCTGTAGGCTTAATTCTTCATTAATACTGCTACTACCTGCATGGACCTGCTCGGTGGGTGTACCAGAGCCAAGCAAACTGACAGGCCTTGTAACAATCTGAGAAGAGGAATTCACAATTTTTGGGTATTTTGAGCACAGATGTTTGCATCTGTCTCATTGTCTACAATCTCCTAATCATCATCAGAACAATCCTGGAGAGAAATCAATCTCATCCTGAAGTAAAGGTCTACAATAGAGCAGATTAATTGGTAATTAAATTTGTCCACTATATTTTGTTGAGTGCAGATAGTAGAATCTAAATAGCCTATACAGGTGTCTAAAGGTAGGTGAGGAGATTCCCACCTCCAGTTTATCAATTGATGTAGAAGCTGGTCTGACCTCCAGTGATGAAGACTGTAACAATCACTTTAGTCAATGTATTCCTGCATTCATTGTAATTTCAAAAGCATTTTTAATTAAAAGCTGTAAATTAAGCCAAATATTTTAATGCAGTCTGTCACAGTGAAGTAGAACAGAATCATTTTTCTGTTTTGAATCTTTTTTTACATACTTGAAGAAAGGCACATCTCATTTTGCTTTTGCCTTCTCCAGGTTAAACAAACCCAGTATTCTTGATACTTACCTGCACATCATGCTCTCTACATCTGTGCTCATCCCAAACAATATTCATTTGAGCTAAGATTTTTTGCTGAAGCATCTAAGGACAGCTGCAATATTCCAGCTGAGACCTTATCATAGTAATGTAGACATCAGAGAAAATCTACTTTAAATATCACAGGCACAAATTTTCTGCATGGAAATTGCTCTCTCCACTCCCCCTCCACCTGCTTCCCTCAGCAGCAAAAAGGTTACTTATTCTTGTTCTCTTTGCAAATCAGGTCCTTTTGCAGGCATTTTTTCAGTCAATAGCCTTTCCTGCTTATTCCTGCCTGAATGCAATAACTTGCACTCGAAAAATAGCATGTTTTTCCTGAGCTCATCTAAAATCTAACAAGATTTCTTTGAATTTCATGGTAATAATTGCAATTTTCTTGCCTTGGTGGTCATTCATACTTAATGAGCATACCTCCTGTTCACTGCTCGAGGTCATTCATACAAGTATTTTGCAGTTTTATATCCTGCAGAGACCTTTTGGAGAGTGGAAACCACTAAGCTTTCCATTTACCTGTGGTATTGTTATCTAAACCATGGTTTTCCATATTTCTTCCAGGAAAGGCGCACAAATCTGCTTTTAAAACCTTACTGGAACTGCGATTTGACATGTGATGTTTCTCAGATCTGTATGACGTTTACCTTTTGTAGGAGGAAATGAAGCTACTTAGGCATGGTTCATTCCAGAGACGCTAAAGTTGATGGTTATTCATTCCTCTGCTTTACTCAGTGTATTCCCAGTTTTCTTGCTTGTTGGCTCTATGTTTTTTTAAGGAGTGGGAGTTAGGATATCTGCATTTTTCAAGAACCTCCTATAAAGAAATGCACCACTTTTGCCTTTTGCTATTTTTTTCATATCCATCTGTCATAACTTCTCAGATGCAACCAAACACTGAGCTTTTATGTATGAATTCTTTCAGTACTCTGAGAAAAAAAAAATCAGATGAAGGCAGTTTGAAAACATCTGATTAAGTCAAGTATCAATTTGTTCCTTGCTACACCAGGCTGAAATCTTGATCCTTCACGCCTGATATTAACTATGATAGCAAATGAGCTTTTTAGCGAGAGTGGAAAAAGTCATTAAGTGTTCAGAAATTTTCAGCATCATATGCCAATCACTTTCAATCTCTGCAGGAGCAGACTAACGATCTTTCTTTTTCTCATCCTACTTCTGGAGTACTTACTTGTAACTGGTTTCTCTTGCAATTCATTTTCTCTACGATTTTCCTTTTCTGACTTTGTTTTCCTAACCCAAAGTTTAACTGTAGCGCTGCGTTTTTGCACCCATCCTCAGTAGTTTGACCTGGGGTCTGTTTTCTAAGCTGTTCACTTTGTGATTAAAATGACAACGAGATTACATTTTCTCAGCTCGGTGCCCTTGATATTCTTGTAAATTACTAAACTCTTTTACACCTTCTCCTAATACAAGCCATTTGAAAAGTTCTTTCCTCCAGTTCTCTGATTTCAGTGAAGTCTGCCTCTCTGAAAGCTGTTGTTTTCATTCTGGTTGTTTTGTGCACTCTGTTAGGGTCATGAACTTACAATGCTATGTTCACCCTGACCCAAGTTATCTTTTAATCTGATGGCCTCAGAATTCTTTCCTCTTAGTTGAAATAATCTGTAGATTTTCTCCATTATGCATTCCATACAGCTTTGTTACTAATTGGAAGAATTTGCAGAGTAGTCAATACCTAGCTATGTCTCTGTTTCTGTTTGTTATTAAACATTTCCACTGATGACTACTCTTTAAGGGTTTTAAAGGATCATAATGACATAACCTACTCTGGTTGACACTTGCAGGAAATACTTCTGTTTGAGATTTTTCACTGGATAATTCTATATTTTGTGACACTTTGCCACTTGAACACCTTTTATTTCCATTTCTTTCTATTTCCATTTTAGGGCCAGATATGAGCTTCAGCTATGGCTGAGAATTCAATCTTTTGAAATAACCATCCCTGAAACATTCATGTCCTTTAACAATGCACTTATTTCTATCCAATTCCTTTGTTTTGCCTGTGTTGCCATCTTGCCTCTAACTACTTGTTCAGCGCAGTGAACCTGTGTCTGTGTGTGCATGTATGTGTCCAGGCCTGCACTTGTTTGCATATTGAACTTAGAGAGTGATTTTGCATTAGGAGGCTAAGTAATAATAGACAAAGGAGTGTTTGATTTCTAGAATTAAAAGTGTCAACTAACCTGCCTATAATATGCGGATTTAAAAACCTTTGGGAACAGCAGGCAGCTCCATGAGAACGGTGTAGTGATGGCAGCAACCTCAAAAATACTTCAAATATTCCCTGTTATGGAAATAATGACAAAGTTATCTTAGCAATATGTTAACAGAGTCAATTTCATAAACCCCCATAGATAATAATCTGTTCAACATTCAATTTTAAAAAACATTTAATTTTGCTTTTTCCTTACCATATATGGCTTTAGTTATATCCTTCCTTTTCTTTAGAGGTTTTAGAACTGGAATGAGACAGTTCGATTTACTTTGGTCATGTTTCCTATAAGTCTGCATTTAAGCATCTTATCCATGAAAGAGAAATACAAAGAAAGCATATCAAGGATGCAAAGGACTGAGAAAAATGTAATGTTTTTCTATCCTGGAATTAGAGAGCCTAGGAATTATAGTTTCAATCTGCATTAAATGTGAACTACAATTTTTAATTCTCTGTGCCCTTAAAATCATGATTAAGTGAGGCTTTTAAGCACCTGCTCTACTTCAAAGTATGCTCAAAATTACTTTATTGGATCAAGTCCTAATTTGCTCAAAAACATAAATGGACCTTATCAAAAGTCAACAAGCTTGTGCTTTGTGGCTTACTTTCAAGTTATTTCATTTGAAGCATAGGATCCAGTTAATTCCAATAGAGCTGCTTTACAGATATTAAATTTACATATTAAGTATTAAATTGAGACCAAATGGAGGAATACCGATAGTCTAAAGGCTTTTGGTTCTATAGTTGTCTTCAGTGCAAAGCTATACTTGTGGAATAGTTTCCTGTTATTAGACAATTTTATATATTATACAGATTCAATTCTCTTCACCTAACATTTAGTTCATAAATACATGCACCTTTCTTAAACTGCTAGCAGACAGTCATGGAATGATTTTCAAATATAGATAATAAAATAAGTTAATGTAAATAAATGGTAGTGTTTATACATCGGACATACTACATATTGAATTCCTCAGAATTAATTTTTGGAACACTTTAGCTCTGTCTTGTTAAGACGAAGTTTGGTTCTGATTTACAGGATCACTGTGGAGTTCCTTATTAAACTGTCACTCAGAGAGTGTAAGAGTGGAAAACTCATTACCGTGTTAATTAGATCTGTGGTAGTTTTCAGTCTGGTGGTGACAGCTGCCCGCATGTGGCCCAGCATATACATTGTGCTAGTGGCAACCCTACCTCTGCTGTGGTGGAAGACTTTTCACAGCCATGACAAAAGGGAAAAGGATGTTGCTTTTCCCCTTAGGGGGCATGTCACAATCCAGGAAAAAGCTTCAAAGGTTAGATTTATTTTCTTGCAAAACACTTGTGGTGACAAAACATGCTGCAGATTCATTGCACTTTGCTCTTTTTAAATTTATTTCTTACTTAAATATAACAGCCTTGCACAAACCCCCAGTTGCATTCAACTTAGTACGAATGTTACCAAGAAAAAATTAGAGTTATGAATACTAGAGGACTATATTGTTCAAATATGTTGTGCTTCTTTCATGACTACAGGATTTCAGGAAATTATTCCATGATAAATTAGGTGGTTTTACTTTTGGACTATACCATGAAGGATCAAGTGATAGGTAGCCCCCTACATCTCTTAGCATGTTTCAGCTGTTGATTATTTTCAGTTTCAGAAAATGGGGTGAGACAGAACATCCTAATGTGCCTTTGTGACATGAAGACTAGTCAAATTTTCAACAGTGTTCGTAAAAGTAATGTCTCAGGACTGTCAATCAGCCTTAGGCTGCAACACACCCAGCTGTTCCAGCAATGGAAACTAAGGTATAATATTCGGAATTTTGCCTGCTCTGGAGCAAACTTATGTAGGTGCACACTTACCTCTGGTAAAAGTGCAGTAGCAAACCCCACCTCCATTGATAGGAATGTGTTTGGAAAGGCTGGTGAGCTCCTTCGAATTGCCTTGAATTTGCTCAAAACTGGTATCAATTAGTAGCTAATACTTCTCATAAACCCTAAAACTCCACATCACTAGTAAGCATTCACTCGCTCATGTGGTCAGCATGTTAAGTCACATTTGAGAAGCAGAATATTCTTCGTCAAGCCAGTACAACATTTCTTCAAGAGCAGCTCAAAACTAGATACAGTGAGTCAGGTCAGGCCCACCAAACACAATAGTACTGCCTGCTGAACCCAAGCGATTTTTCCTTTCTTCTACTTTCAAAAGGAAAGCACTCTCTCTTTTTGCTCCTGTGGTGTGCCAGGAGATGCTGCTCAGCAGTGTGGCAAGCAGATATGGTACACAAACTGAATCATTCATTTAGTGAGTGTTCCTGGGCTGACACTTACACCTGTACTTGGGGAGCATGCTAAGTAACTATTCCCACACACGCTGCTGTTTCTGTGCATTAAAAAATAAACCAGTCCAAACAAGAATCTGCTGTGCATCCCTTGAAGTCAGTGAACAGTCTCTCCTTGCCCTTTGTGCCAGTGTCTCATGCTGTGCCCTGCTGAGAAAAATGACTTAATGGATTTTTCCCCATCTCTGACTTTGATGACTCCCTGATGTTAACTTCTCCAGGTTTCCTCTTCAATCTCATTTTCTTCTACATACCTTATCTCATTGTATTTTCTGTCTCATTTTTTAAATTCAACATTTAATGCTGAAAATTATGTAGAATTTTTGATATTTAAGGGATCATGGACTGCTCAAAAGAAATAAGCCAAGTCTGCCAATCAGAATGCAGGCCACAATTAGTGTGGAATCAAAACTTTTCCCATGCATATAAATTATTCCTTTTCCCAAAGTCTTACAGAACAGGCGGATGAGATTTTAGTATCATAAAGTTTTGTAAGCAGTAATTGGTACAGGAAAAATCTTTCTGTTCTTCAATTTTTGGTCTGAGATCATGAACTTGCTTTCAGTCAAAGGACAGAATCCAGAGCCATTTCTCTGGGAAAATAAAGTTGTGGTCAGCTAGTATAGCAGGTATTTCAGCCGGAATATTTACAAGACTGAAAAAAATATTATCTACATTTGTCTGGAAGCTTTGTGATCACTGAAGAGGATGTATGACTGAGCTACTAAATTCAAAGCGAGGACAGCTAACATACGAAAGAGAAAATAGGAAGTTTCATCAAGATTAACTGCTCAGTGTTCACAGTCCACCTTTCACATGGTGCAAGAATATAATGGTAGGTTAAGTTTTTTCCTCTCTGAATTAAGGAGTATTTGCTCATGGAAATCACATGCCATTTTCCTTCCATTATAACCTCCTTTGGAGATCTCTGTTGGTCAAAGGTTTAAAAAAGTGGTGGTAATCCACATTAGAATAAGGAAATCAGAAACTTCTTGTCCTTTTGCCAAAAAAAGACAGTTTACATTAGTAGATTTTCTTGATTTACCTTTTGATGATACAGGTGAGGCCTTCCAGACAGACAGTGGATGAAGAATAACACTTTATATTAATCCCCAGTGAAGCAAGGATGCCAAGAAACTGGATTTTCAGAGGAAGGCGCAAGAAATCAGGAGCCATTATGAACATTTCAGGTTTTCTGCTGATTTTATCAAATATATTTTAATTTCTGATATAAAAGAGAAGTAAAACATGAAATCATGATCATTTTCTTTGATTGTGTTCTCAGAAGTAGTGTCTGTCCCCCCAAAAAGAGTTTGGATTTTTTTATCAGCTTCATATCATACAACTTGTTTGGAAAACAGGTTCTTAGAAGCAGCAACGTGATTCCATGTGGGGTGAACCAGTAAGAGTATAGTACATTATCTTAATTTGACAGTTATGGCTCTATACCAGGGTTGCTCAGCTTTATTTTTATATCCAGTGGAAAAACAAAGTGGCGTAACATTTCTGATTTTGAAATGGAGAAGAATTTTTGGTTCAGAAATCAGTCAGATTCTCTTCTTGTTTGCACCTGAACAAAAGCAAAACTGAAAATTTCATTGTCAAATGAAGATTGCTACACCCACAGGTATTCACTTCAGTATGAAGATTGTTCATGAACATGAATAGGTGTGTAAAGGCAATGTTACTTAAATTACGAAAGTTTTCTGAAAATATCATAATCCAGGAATCCATTCACTGCAGAATTCAGTCCAGCAGCTCTGATGAAACTGGCAAGATGCATTGGCTGAAGTTATCATGAGTCACAATGTACGCAATAGCACTAAATTTACTAGTTTCTCTCATGCTTATAACTACACTTATTCCAATAACGACTCTGACTATTTTGTTTTTGTGTAACACTGACTATTTTGTTTCTGACAAGAACTTGGCAAGGAAGATGGAGAAGTAAATACCTTTATTGCATACACTAAGAAGAAAATATTAAAACCTTTTTTTTTAACAACTTGGGTTTGCCTTCCTAAGTTAACTGTTCTCTTGCCAACAGAAATTTAGATGTTGCAGTATAATGCAGCAATGCAAACCACCAGTTTCTCATGCCAATACATTTATTTCCATGAGAGAGGCTAGAGGAGTATTAGGTTTGTAACAGCTCTGCTATAAGGAAACACTTGGTCTCCTAGCTGCCATAATTATTATCAGCTGCAACTTACTGGGTTTCCTGTTATTAATGTTATCACTTGGCACTGAATTATAATGCAGGTTTAGCCAGTTATTTAGCCATCTGTGAAGTGGCTTAACTCTGTAAGGCTTGGTATTAAATAAAAAATCTTATTAGTTTTGAGGAATATGAGTTCATGGTATTGTCTGCAATTCAGTTAAATAAAAATGAAGTCAGTTGGGAAATTGCTATAGTTGAACTAATTGCATATAATAGCCTAGAAAAATATGGGGATTATAGATGAAACTAAATCCTTCAATAATGCCTCCTTATGCTAGACAGTTTTTGGATTCCCTTTTCTTGCAACAAACTATGTAAAAAATTGAACAACTCACTAAATTATCTTCGTTTAATTATTCAAATTTCAAACAGAATATTTTTCATCCCTTGTCTTCATTTCCTGGCAGAGACCAGAAAAAACAAATTAATTTAATTAAGAGACATTAGAGGTACATTATAGAATGCTAAATTTGGTCAATAATACACTGACTTATTGAATCATCTTGTAGTAAATTAAAAATTATTTCAACAGCCCACAGGCTAAAGTATTAAAACCAACATCAAACCCCTTTCTCTTTCACATATAAGAATTAAAGGAACCAAAGGGCTGGAGTCTAAACGCAGAATCCTCTGCTCATTTATTCCCAGGGATGCCACTAGCAATATCAGGCTTTCTGCCTACCATTGATACACACAAAATTTGCCAAGACTTATATTTCTATACCAGCAGAATATCCTAAGCTCATCTGCGTACCCCAGCCCACATTGCTGGAGGACCAATTTTCTGAGTAATGTCCTAGAAAGATCAGAATGTTCAGAAACCAGTGCCTACACTGGTATGAAGAAAGTTGAAAATGAGGTTAGTTATGTTGCTGGGAAGCCAGCATATTTTTATTCATTATGTCACATAGGTTCTAGAACAAATTAAAACAAAACCAAAAACAAAACCTAAACAAAAACAAAACCAAAAAACAAAAGCAAAAGCAAAAACAAAACTTCTTTTTATAAAAAAAATCAAATATGCTCTTTTTTTAAAAAAGCCCCACCATATAACACTTAAGAACACAGCAAGAAATCATAGAGCCTTGTTGGTGGTTTGATATGCAACTAGAATTTATGGGACATAATTATTTTATCAAGGAATCAAGTAATTCCCATTTTCCATATCTTTGCTTGGATGAATGGGAGTGCTCATAAATTTTATGTTTCTTTTTTGAGCTAAAAATATATGAATATATACACATCTGTACATGCATATGTATACAAAGATACAAATTAAATTCCCTCCAGACAAGGTATAGTCTTCAAGGAGACGGAAGCTAATTGCAAAAGGGAACAGGTCAATCTGTGTCTGTGGTGGATTTGATGAGCAGAAGTGGATTTAACAGTGTGAAGGAAGCCTCAGCTTAATCCTTATTAGAAGTGTTTGTACAGCAAGTAATATCCAAGAGGGAACAAACTAGAATAGATTATGTGGGAAGTGATAAGTCTACATTTTTGGACTTTTTTATGAGCAAGCTGGAAAATACCAGGAAAAATACAGTTAATCTTACATTAGGGGAAGAAAGCAGATCAGTTGATCTCTTTTCAGACGCCTAGATACACAGAGTTGTGTACATCCTTCTGAAGGGCAGAGATTGGAACTTCAGCACAGGTATTTAAGCATGCATCCACACGACTCTTAATTTGGCTCAGGAAGATGCTTTCCAAGTGAATTTTGCAATGGTTCTCTCACTGCACCTTGGTTTGCATATCAGGGGGGGCCTCAGGAGGCATGAACTCTGCTCCCTTTAGGCAACACTAAAGTGAAAGCTGCAATCTGGGATCACACTTAAGATATTTTAGCCACTGATTGGCAATCATTTCATGGGGTCATACTAAATTGGTCTGGAGGAAAGTGACTGCAGCGCAGACAAAGTTCCTCACAAAATCTGTGTTACTCTACGGAGCCTCTCCTGTTAGAACATTCCTCTTGCTAGTGTAGACATGATTTAAGGACTTTACTGGTTATAACAGTAAGTTGCTGATGCAGCCAGGGTCTGTTGAACTTCTGAATCCTGTCCCACACATTCATGGAAAATCAAGCTGAGGAAACTAAAAGGCGAGGCAGAAATTAAGATAAGCAACTTTTAGTCCCCTTTAACAGCAGAAATAATTTTATTAGACAATATTTATACTGTATTAGATCATCTCTATGCATCTCTATTTCTATATGCGAAAATACATTCATAACATTGAGATTCAGTTATTGGAAGACAAGTCAATAGACGCCAGGATTCTGCTTAGGCATCAAGTTCTTCATGTTTCCTGAGAGTACTTTCCAAAATAGACATTTCTAACACAGATTGTAAATGAAATAAAAATCTTTATGCTAAAAGATCAGGCCTTTTATTCTTTTTTCCCAATTCATATCTGACCTATTTTTTATCTCAGGAAGACACTCTTTTGAAAATAGTAAGTCACTGACGGAATATAAATTAGCAGATCACCTCACAATATGATGGTCTCTCTCCTGTCATGGTCCCCCATGTTTCCAGCTGTCATCCAGCTACCAACATGCAGCTGCAAAAGACCAGGAAAAAATTGTGAATATCTGGAGAATAGGTTTCTGATTTCTCTAATATTAGAAACTCTTTCTGTTAGACCTCAAACTCATTTCCAAATGCTTAAATGGGTCTTGTCTCTCTTGGTGGTTTCTCAGAGTGTTTCACGTTACATTGAAATCCACAGAGAATCATGATTACAGATAGTTTATAGCTAGAAGAACTTGTTTGTAATTCAGAAAAGGATCAGGAACAGACACCAACATTAAAAATAGGATGCTAAAAGGATGGGCAATGGACTTTTTCCTGATGGTTGCAAACTACAGGGAGCTGCTGGAGGCACGGAATGAGAGACAGCAATATGCTAAATGTCAGTAAGCAAAGATTAGCCAAGGAGGGTTGTGTTCAGGTGTTCGGGTTGGATGCTTTACTCAAAACTGAACTGCCCTTTTAGGCTTTATCACTTAAGCAAATGGTAAAGTTAAAAGAGGTCTTGTGAATCTTATGTCTGATTACTTTTGAAATTGAACATCCTTGGAAAGAGCTAAATGGTGAACCAGAGTGCCTGTGCCTTAACTGAAATGCTGATGGAGCATGAAAGAGTGATTGTGGAGGTTTGGGGGCAGCTGTATTCATTCTGAAATAAAAATATTTGGTCTACAGGTGACCTGACCTCCAGGAGTTCTCACAAAGGCTTGAAATTCTACTCTGAAATGGGCATGTTAAAGCTGGAGGATAAAATCAGACCCAAAATTCTGTAATAACCTGAGATGATGAAAAAATGGGAATTTCTCTCTATATATACAATATATATGCATCTTTGAAGCACAAACACACATACACATACACACCCACATTGTAATTACCAGTAAGCTCACAAGAAGTTCTCACAGCAATTTTTAAGGAAAAATGGCAAAAAAATAAAATGGTGAATTGTCTAAAATGCAAGAAGTGGCTCCTCTGACCAGTTGCATAATGGTAAGATTCACAACTTGAAGTCTGCAGACTTTTTATGATCCAGCTACAATGTGTTGCGGATATGTCCTCTCCCAGATGCTCTCATGGGCAAGACTTCAAAGTAGTCAAGGCAGCCAAAAGAAGAGGGTGGTGGAATGCTATTGAATATGCATATATTTAGGAAAACATAAACTCTTAAAAATTTCCCAATAATTGTCTTTCTGTCTTACAAAGACATTTTTTTTCTCCTACAAGAGTGCTACTTCTGTTAGCTTTGAGTACAAAAATCACTTATTCAAACAATGAAGGACTGTCTTCTCTTCTAAACACAGACTGAGTTCTGGTAGGCTGCAGTATTTCACTAAAGACTGAGGCTAGACTGAAGATAGGAGACCAAGTAAGGAAGAAGATAAAAAGGGCAACACATTCCTGTGTGAAATGTTATATTCATTTTGTCTCAGAATCAGACACCGACTTCCACCTCTGTGTGCCTGCAAGTGGGCGCCGCCGGCACCACAGGGTATCGTTCGTTTCCTCCTGCCCAGCAACACCAGGGCAAGATTTTGAAATTGCAGCTGAGTTTAACTCTCTCACAGACACATGGTCCAACCTCACAATTACCGACACCTGTACAGCTGAATTGCAATAAACATCAAGGAAATGATAACTCTCTATGGCACTGACCCTGCCCAGTGCTAACTTTTTGTATCCCTACAGGCTCTTGAGGTCCATATATCCAAATATTAAGAAGGTTTAGCATCCAGACAGATTTCTTCCACAGAAAATATTAGGCTTTGGGAATCATGTTTTTTGGTGAGGAAGAGATTTCTAGCTCTAACCATTGGATAATAAACCTCACTATTTACAAAAAACAAAGAAACCTCTATTAAGGCCAAAGTTAGTGCTCTTGACTGGGTTGTATAAGATGGCATTAATTTCATAATCTGTCCTTTTTCCACAGAAAGAATGAATGATTCCTCAATCAGGAGCTTATCCTAAAAATACTGAGCCTTGTTCTTTTTATGGTCTCTATCTGAAATAATCTTTGGAACTAAATAATAAATTATTTTCCTCTCATATTTCACACTAGTATTGATTGAAATGAAAGCTAACTTTGACAAGTGCAGTTTTGCTCATTTACTTAGGGAAATGTCGGTATGGTATTTAGAGGCATGGCAAAGGAATGATACCTTAATGCCTGCTTAGGCCTTTCCAGACATCACATCTCCTGAATTTTTTAAGGAGAGAACAAAAGAAAAGTCAATGCTGTGCAGTTGGTGTATAAATAATCCTTTGGATATTGTCCATGATAGTTGGCTCTCACACAAGACCAGGTGAATTCCTCACAACCATTTTAGTGTTAGAGGAAGTTGACAATTCCTGCAATAACTAGTGAATACATAGTTTAGGTTAGAAATGTGTACCAGGAGACAAGGTTATGGATGTTTTCCAGAAGGCAGAAAACAAAAGGCCAGTTATTCAATTGTTCCAGTTGGTGGAGGAGAGGAGAGTCAGCCTGTTTTGTGACTGTGTGTATGTGACTTATCCCACATAGCTCCTGAAGGGAGCACTTTTTGAACATACAAAAGCTGAAATCAGGTCATTCAGAGCAATCCAGAATTCTAGAAAGATTTTTTCCACTCCTAGAGTAAACAGAAGTTTTTCTCCTGCTGAGGTGAATTTTCTATGGTCCTGTTGACACAGTCTCTAAAACCAGCAATGTTGACTGCTTCACGTAAACCATGAGGTTCTGCATGTAATCATGCTTCACAGCATCTTATGAGCAGAGAGCGTGTAAGAGTATTTTTTTAACAAGGTAATTACAGCATGTTACTCATGAGGTCACTGGAGATTTTTCCACAACGGGACTTTGTTCTCTGCCATTCTGGGTAATTCTGACAGTAGAGCTCCTTATCCAACAATACAGTTGCAGTCCTGCCTTTAGAAAATCATGAGAGATGTTAAATACATGGGATAGTCATACAAAAAACCACGTGTGATGTGTATTATGCTGTACTGTTACAAAGCAAATTCTCCTTGATTTCCAAACAAAAAAGAAATGGACTGACAAATAAAACCAATCCAAATAAGCAAACACTCAAAAATTATTGGCTTAAAAGCCTTTTTATAGTCTTCATGTGAAACCTGAGAAGTTCACTAAGGTTACATTTTTAAGCTTTTCTCTGCAACTAAAAGGAAAATTTTCCTCCTAGCTGAAAGTTAAGACTGGCATAGACTCAGGTCTTGTGGCTAAAAGGAAAACACCAGATACCACAAGAATCATGATGATATCACATTGAGCTCACCTCAAACCTCCTGGTTGTGAGTCCTGTGAGTTGGTTGCAGAAACAGCTGGCATTGAGGAGATGACTCAGGTGCCGGATTCAGGGTTGCTATCAGGAGGTGCCAGTTTCAGGGTTGCTATCAGGAAGCAGAAACCATATTTTTCTACCCTCACAGAGACAGCAGAGTATGTGCTCAAGCCCAAAGGTGCTTCACCCCTGTAATGTAAAGAAGCCATGGTGAGACTACAACTGCACAACACTGTCTCGTTCCTTCTTCCCCTTCCTTTGGCATCATTCTGGGCTATTCCCACCCTTTCCTGAGCACAATAGACAGCTCAAGCCTTTTGGCACCCACTTTTTTTTTCCAAAAATCACTCCAACAGATTTTTTTTAAATAGTGTTTATTGAGGAAAAATGTATATATCGTTTATTTTGCCATGGGTTGCGTTTTGTATGTCTCTTCTCCTTCCACCCTTCCCCCTTCCAGTCCACAAACCCAGGTGTTGTGTAACTCTGAACAAGTAGCCAGTACTAGAACTGGAATGTCAACTTCACTGAGACAGCAGTGAAAAATAACATGAAAAGGTCACAGTTGTGATAAAGTATCCCAGCATCTTTCTGTTGAGAAATACAAGGCTTCTGTTGACTTTGCAGAGCTAATCAGAAACAGAATGATTTGAAATCAGGCTTCCCTTTTTCTTACGTAAGCCACTTACATAAACCAAAAGGTAAGCAACCACTTAACCTGGATTAAGGACTATCTGCAAGATAGGACAGCCTCAGTCATGGAGTGACCATGACTGGAAAGGTAGTTTTTAAGCTGTATCAGCCTATTCATGTATTTAAATTTAGGTTTGCTACATAAGCAGGGCAGCTCCATTGACTTATCTGCATTCTTACCAGGGTTACCAAATGGAGATGTATGCACGTCAACAAGTAAGAGGATTATTTCTTTTTATTTTAATGGAGTTTCTTTTAGGTTGCTAATATGTTACTTGGGAATTGCTTCAAAATGCAAAATGAAAGGTATTTTCCACTGCTGGGAATCAAAAATGAGAAATTATATTTTGAAATTTATTTTCTCAAAATGTGTTAAAGATTCTGTTGAAAGTGACTTTGATTAAATAATGCATTAAAATAATTGTCAATTGTCAATTAAGAAAGTGAGACTATTAAGAGTATGCATTTCAGTGGACAGGTTAATATTTACTCTGAAAAACACCCCATAGCTTGAGTGAGTCAGCAGGACGAGTGGGAGAAGGACTTGAGGAATCCTTCTCAGAGGTGGAAACAAATTTGAATTATTCTGTCTTAATGGAAAGGGTACAATCAGGTAGCTCTTGCTTGCAAGGTGTCCTCTTTTTTTCTTATTTTCCTTTTATCTCCATCACCTCATCTGTTTCAGGAGCTGCTTCCCAGACTCTGACCCACTGCTTGCAAAGGACGGTTTCGTACTCCACAGTTTTGTGTTGCAGAGTGAAGTGGACAAGACAGACTACTTGCAGTCTGTATTTTGGGGACATCTCCTGATGCCAAGAACTCAGCCGGGCTATGAAGATGCCACTTTTGCCCACACCTAGAGTGGCAAGCATCAGACCTTCCGACCAGATGCAACTCATCGACTTAAACAGCTTTCTCTCTATACACTACTGAGCAAGAGAGCCAAACTCCCTATGCTACTGTGCTCTAGAGTAAACTGTCTCTGCATTAGTTATCCAGAAAAGCTGACGTTCCTAGACATTTAGTGTAGGTGTCTAGAATTAAACTTCCAATATCACTACATTATTATGCAAACAAAGTTATTAAAATTCCCCTTCACCAGGAACAGTCCTGTCCACAGGAGCTAGCTCTGCAAAAATCTGGTCATTCATAGTAGTTATTCCTGCATATTTTGATCTTTTTTAGGCAGAAATTAAAATTTGAAATCCAATTTTAGTGATTAACAGAAGAATCTAGTGAAGTGATGGAAAATTTCATGTGAGGTCTAAAGATATGAGGGAAGAAGCAAGTTTTGCAAGTACCTCCAAGTGAGCCAGGGAAATAATAAGTAATTATTTTTCTTTATTGAGGACAAGAGCTCATGTCTAATCTTGCTTATTTGCAAGAATGTGTTAGTGGTAGAATTGCAGGGATGTTGAGAAGCTTGTGTTCAGAGACAAAAATCCTGGATTAACTTCATAGGAAGCTTGACTATTCCATTTGTTCTCCAAAAAAAAAAAAAATCTTTTATTTAATTGGATCTTTTTTGCAGTCAGATTCAAGTAAACAAATGTTGAAAAATACAATATATTTCACCTTTCTTGTTGCTGAACTCACCTCTCTCTATCCCTAATACACTGACTATCTGGATCTCAGTATTCATATCAGAAAAGACCTTGAATCTGTATCCCGGAATTCAAACCTCCACCCATATTTTATTCTATCATATTCTTTTTTTTTAAGACCTGAATTCCTGAAACTGCCAAACTCCACTCAGCTACAAAAAAAATTCCACTTTTTTTTTTAACCTTGTAAAATCAGATGTGGGATGTTTGTGTGAATATAGAATTCAAAGTTAAAATTAAACTTGTGTAGCTAAATCTGGCCAGCATCAGTATTTGTACTGATTATCAGGCATAGCTTAAAGGGAAACTGGGAAAAAAAAAATTGTTACTTGTGAAGTCTGTAGCACCAAGAATGAAAACTGACAACAGGGAAGAAGATTTCAGATCTCGTTTCAAGTGCTTTTATGTCTGAACGTTCCACTGTTGGTGGCCTTGCAGTACAGCTAGGATACACCTAAAACCAAAGTTAAATCAAAGTGATGCTGATTTGAAATTTTCATACGAATAAGCTTCAAAAAACACACAAAAAACCCTCATTCCCCCTACAGAAAAATCAAAACATCTGGCTCTGATTTCAGTAAAAGCAGTTTTTGGTAAAGAAAAAATCAGACTTTACCAAAATAATACAGACTGTTGTGATCTTTCAATATACTAAGTCCTGGCTTGTAATTGGACATATTTTGAGTTTAAAATAACACTGTTAAACAAGGTCATAATTTTTATATTTTGGACAGGAGTAGTCACACCACATGAAATATTATAGCATTTTATGTTTTCCAACAGAAAAAAAGTATATGTCAAGGTTTTCCCTATACCAACAAAATCCCTGATGATACATTTTCTGTCATTTAAATGGCTGCCTTTCAAAGTCTTTGCTATCACATGAAACTTCATAAACTCTTCAGATCTCTTATCTATAGGGAACTAAGTGATGTATGATGATTAGGTAGGTTTTCCTTTGTTTTGAAGGAGTTATCCTGGTCATCCTTAGATTCCCTGGGAATTGACACTCACTTGAAAACCTGACCATTAATTTCTGCAAAATGCCATCATGGCTGTAAAAATCCTGAAGACATTTATTTCTGAAGCTTTAAGAGGCACTTCAAATTTCTGTAGCAAATCCCTGTCTGTAGACTCTAAACATCACCTTATCTTCACAACCCTGTAATAATAATTATTAAAAAAATCAGGCAGAGCTTTTCTCTTTTCTGGTAATCACACATAGAACACTTCTGCCATAAGCATATTTCGGATAATGAGGGCTGCAAGGACCAGTGAGCAGCATCACTCTCCCTTCCAAAGTACAGCATTTATTGCTCAAGCTGTCAGAGCTGAACGGATTTAGCATGTGAGCTTACAACAACACGTTAGCTGTTATGTGCTTGACATGTGGCAGCAGCTTAAAACCATTTGAAAGCAGAGGTTAAAGCAGGCTTTTTCACAGTGAGGGATCATATTGCCGGAGCGATCATTACTGCACCTGTGAGGACAGCCCACAGGCACTGCCTTTCAGATGCTGGTTTGCATCTTCTGTGAGAAACCTGCCTACGTGGTGTGAGCCTGCATTTTGTACAGGCTGCCTGCTCATCTACAGTGCAGGTGAGGGAAAAGCTGCCCCCACTTCCCCAAACCTCCTCAGTCTGAGAACAGGTGCCTTTAAAAGGGTAAATTATTAACGTCCACTCTGCCCTGAAATATCTCCAATGACTGCATCAGAACAATGTTATGATACAAAATGCAGTTGTATAGAGCAAAACCAGCAAGAGATTTGGAGTTCCACTTTCCTGGACTAAGACAGCAAGCACCAGAACTCTGCTTTGAAATGAGCAAAGCAGTGCACAGTGCACTCAGCAGTCAGGCTGTATCTTTTCTTCTAAGTTGTTGCGTTTTGAAGCAAGAATTTCTGGGGAAAATATGGTAGTACACATAGGACAAAACCTCTTCCCCATTTTTTTATCAAATGCCTGAGGAAAACTTGCACACTTTTATTAGTAGATTTTGTCTGGTCCAGAAAAAAGTGGGAAAGGAATTCTAGGACCTCATCTCTCTCTCTCAGAAAACATGCAAGTGAATGTACCGGCTCTGCACCTGCTCACTTATGTCCTGATTTCTAAGCTGGGGAAAGTAACACAAAGGGGCAGCAATACTCTCATGGTCTTCACATTTTTTCACAAAGAAAGTAAAGCACAACATCAACTCATATATCCACACTCAGAACTGTTTTAAAGGAAGCTCCTGTAATTGTTGTACAATACTTATGTAGTAAATTTGATCTAATCAAAGATTAGCTAAGAAAGCAATAGGTTCATCTCCACTTAACTCTCATGTTGAGAGATATACTTCCAAGAGATGCTGTTCTTCATCATAGCTCAATAATGTCCCTAGTTTTCTCCTTCTCACTCAATGACTCCTTAAATACTGCATGCAATTTGAAACTTTAGAACAAACTGAGATGAAAATTCCCTATTCTCAACACGTGTCCATAAGGACATCTGAAGTGTTGGAATTTCCTTGAAAGAGCTTTCAGCCTATTAGGCTATATCTTGAATAATCTAAAAATAGAAACTTGCTTTAATAAAAATCTAAGTCATAGGCTTCGTTTTCCAATGGACACTACTTGAAAAATATTTTTGTAGAATTTACTTTGTACAGAGGAAATAATTTTGGATTGTACAGAGATTCAAACCAATATGAGTGTTCGACGCTGCTGCACTTTTGGTGTCCACTGGGCACAAGTGCAGCTACAAGACCTTAGGGAAATAAATACTTTCAGGGTTTCACCAGGGATGAGGTTTTAAACGTTCTATATATGGGAGTCAAGTGTTTAAATTAAATACTTAGTCTGAAAAGAGATTTACACAGAAATCCTCTAAGGAAATATTGAGCAAAATAATTAATCCAAATCTTGAAGTGAATAACTGCAACAGTGATTAATACAGCAAGAAATAATATTTTGTTTCAATGCAGGAGCAGAGAGAAATGGAATTTTTGAAGAAAGACAAAACAGGTGTCCATCATGGTTCCTTCTGATTTTACACACCTATGAGAGAAGTAAAACCTCAGTAGATATTAACAAGCTTTACCTTGCTGACACATGAGCAGTTCTCCAGTGCTGCCATCATCCCTCAGTATTTCGTCCTCCTTTTACTTGTTTGCTAAGTCAAATCTCCACTCTTCACCTTCAGAGAGCAGGCAAACCCCTGAAGGCAGAAACTGTCTCTCACTCTGCACAGAACACTGCATGATCCTGACGGGAGCTACAGGAGCACACAAGTTTAACTTCATTCATCAAGTACTCCCAAAAGGAATGGGTATTTTTGAGGCAACAAAAATACTCCAGTGATCCTGGGGGAGAATGGACTAGGGATATTTTTGGTTGGGTTTTTCTTTGTTTGTTTGGGGGGTTGTTTTGTCATTTTTTGGTGGTGGTGGTGGTTGTTTGTTTGCTTGTTTGCTTGTTTTGCTTTGCTTTTGTTTGTGTGTTTTGTTTGTGGTTGGTTGGTTGATTGGTTGATTGGCTGGGGTTTTTTTTTCCCTAGAAGAATTGCCAGGTCAGGGCTAAGCTGTATTAATGCTGTTTTATTCTGCCACAGCAGCACCATAATCAGGCCACTCTTGGTTTGCTCCCAGGATCTTCAGACATTGAATTCTGAGGTTTGCTTCTTATTTTATTTTCAGATTTGGATTGTGATATCTAAACAGGTTTTATCTATTTCCTCTGTTTTGATGTTCTCTGAGCATTTTCTCAATACACAAAATTTTTTCCATAAGATCTAGGGAGCCAGCGCCCATTAGCCCCAAACTCCACCTCCTCCTCCTCAGACTGCTACCACAGTTAAGTATGTTCTTTTGCAGAATGCTAGAAAGTATGCATGTCCTCAGGAAGACATTGTTCACAGATCACCCCATCATTTACTTGTATGGTAAAGCTGAGTGAACTGCAACTGCTCTTTCCCTTAAAAGACAAAGCCCTTGCAAGTCACAGGAAGATGATATTTTGGCTTTTGAAAGTAAAGCTTGTATCTACCTTATTAAATGACTGCCTAAACAGCCTCTCTTCAGCTTCAGCTGCTAAAAATTATTGAAGGAGTTACTATTCTCTCCCTTTCACAATTTTCAAAATCTTCTTGGAAGCTATTTGGCAAAATCGCTATTTGGCTGCCTTAGGGGACTGCAGGCCTCTTACCAAGCCAGGTAGCTTTGCTGTTGAAGGGATGGTTTCTGTTGTTAAAAATCTGACAACTGGGTAGTGTACTACTTAGATGACTAAGCTCAGGGAAAGGACAGTTCAGATGCAGCAGTCTCTTCTTGATGGGTAACTCAAACTTGAAATTTCCTGGGAGCTCTCAAAATCCCATGTCTGCCATTGCCCCCTTACTCCAGCTGCTGCAGTCCTTTAGAGGAACTCAGTCAATTTGCTTTCCAACCACTGGCTTTCTGGAAACTCATGAATAAATACAGCAACATAGGCTACCTTTATTTTCTGAAAAAATCAGTCAGCTCAGAAGTAAAGTGCTGTCATTATAGGCCAATTTCTTAGTTTATTATTTGGTCATTTTTTAATGACCAATTAGTGGAAGCCAGGGGACAGAAGGCAGGTAATTTGCACACACACCTATAAGTCATCTTTCCCCAAGTGAATGAAAGGGGAACTAGATGGTTCATTTCTTTCACATCTTTTAAGACCCCCCACAACCAGAAAGACAGATTATAACAATTTACCTGCACGGCTGCTGAATCTCGTATGAATTTGTTCAGAAACCAGCAGACTAATGCAACCATGGCATTCGACAGTCATCTTGTGTGCTAAGGCTGTATGCCAGCACTACAAGACAACAGGCATTATCGTATATCGCTTGAAAAATGGTACATCGCTCCTGGAATGGGTTTGTGAAGAAGAATTCTAGGAGGAGCTTTAGTGAGCACCGGTTTTCCTGTAACTATAGAAGATAATAAATAATCTCAAATCTAAAGAAAATGATACTGTAAGTGGAGTGAAGCTGTGATGCTTTGTGACTTATACAATTTCTCATGATGAGTAGAAAAAAAAGTGTAGAAAGTTACACTATATATCACAATTCTGCAAACAGCTATTTCCTCTCTGGAAAAATCTTATGAGTATTGAAGAGTGTTTTCCATGTATACAAAATCCAAGTATCTGTGAATAAAGAAACCCAAATACACAGCAACAAAATACAGAGGTTTTGCCAAAACCAGCGGGCTTGACTTTGAGTTCATTCAGAGAATGAACCTTGGTTCATGAAATAGGTACAAACTGTGCTCACTTCAGCAATTGGGAGCTGCTGCCCTGAGAACATGCTGCTAATTTTGCGCTGAGGTTCCCGCCATCTGGAATCTCAGGAGAAGCTGCATGCTGGTCCGCAAATATGAGTTTCAGATAATTCTGGTGGTTCACCCTTTAATAAATCCTCCAGCAAAGGCTGCTGATGAAAAAAGCATTTTCACAAGAGCTGTTGATTATACTCATATACTACTAACTCAAGTATTGCTTTTCAATTATTTCATGGTGTGCTCAGCCCTGAAAGTCATCAGGAAAGTTAGAAAATAATCTCATCCTGAATTAACCTATTATCATAAGTGTTTGTGGTGTTTTATGTCAAGCTGATCTAAAAGTAAATGGATACAAAATGCTTATTTAAAAAAAAAAAAAAATTAAGGTAGTTTTTTGGCTCAGTTCAATTGCAACCTGAAGTTTTCCCTCATGCTTTTGTCTTCTTAACATTTGCTCCAAGCCATCACAAAGGCTTTGGCTTCACTTTGTTCCTGTCCAGAAGCCTGTCCAAAATTGTGTTTGTCTTGTATTAACAACAACAAAAAGGTACTGCAAACCAAGCGGAAGTTGTTAAGCAGGTTTCTACTTTTGAAGACCTTATTATTCATTTATACGCTGTGGCATGCTAATGGTAATTATTAAAGCTTTCTTTTACTAAGTATTTTGTGGGGTTTTATTATCATTTACATGGTAAATATAGCAATAACTTCCATCTGACTGACAAATCTTCTTTATGAGATCCCTCACAGATGAGAATTCCCATATCCCATTAATGATTTGATTTTGTCACAAAACACACAGGAAAATCAAAACCTGTTAAGCAATAGATGGGAAACAGTCTCAGGCCTAAATGGATAATCCCATGATTTTTTCTTGCCTCTTGAGACAGGAGAAAAGGAGGGAATATACCAGGACTATATCCATATGAACAGTTCTTAACTGCATTTGGCACTAAAGATTTTGACTTTTGAAATGTAGGATAGGAACAAAACTTTAAATTAGGCCTGTCTTTTGACATGAAGGTATATATGCTGTTTCCATACTGCTTTCATACCTTTGCCCACACTGGCTCTTTTCTCCTAGACTCTTGAAGGGCCACTAGAAATGGGAAAATTAAAACAACATAAAAAAAATGTAGTTGATGCAAAGGCTTCTGGAAACTAAGGGGCAAAGAAAATCTCAAATCTGTGAGGAAGCAGCAAGAAGTGACTGTGACAAATTTCAGTTTGCAAAATTTGATGCATGTTAAAGTAGTGAAGCTTTCAATGAACTATCCCTATTTTCTCTATCAGTTTTAAGGGTTTTGAAAATTAGTGTTTTAGAAATAATTTGTCCGGTAATTCTGTATATACCTACAGTAGCATTGCCAGTGAACATTTCTTGGGCAGTGAAAGTCAATAATCTCTACTGTCAAACTGTACCCTTGTCTGTCCCTGGAGCAATCTGGCTGTCAGCCTGGGCCAAGGACAGACGCTGAAGGGGGCTACCCTGTTCTGGAGGAAAAGGGCATTTCGTGGGAGAAATATTGGGTTGTCCCATACCTGTCGGTCTCAGTGCCAACCCATGTGTCCTGGACACATTAATTTTTAATCCAGTTATACTGTTATCCTCCTAAAACCCAGAAAATAAAGTGGTGAAATGTTACTTTCACTTTGAGTTTCACTTCTCTCACGTGTAATTCTGGCAGACTTTTAGGGGCACTTCAGGTCTGTAGCATCGCAAATTTACACACAATAAACATAAATGGATAAGTAAAGGACTAAAGCAGCCTGGTACAGGCCTCAGTTTGTATATTATTATCATCCACATATTTCATCAGCTAACCTAGTGTTTCTCCATCTATGATTAGCCTCTGATAAAAATTACCCTTTTCCAGAGCAATACTTTTCTGCTCTGTTATAGTTGACTACATAGTTCTCCCTGGCAAATTGTAGCGTCAACTTTATTGGCATAATTTAATTTTATTTACCAGGAAACAAAATTCTTCAACCAGAAAAACTGGTTGTGGCTTTTATTTTTCAAAGTTACAATGAAGTGGGCTTTCACAGAGCAAAGTAAATATTTAATTAGCAGCAAGTTATATAAAGCAATTACCTCTATAGGAAGTGCACTTTCCCCTTCTTTATGTAAGAGATTTATTGTTTCCAAAGAGGAATTTTGTCAGAATAATGACTGTAGTATATATTTATATAAAAGGAGAGAATGTAGTGATCATAAGGAATATTTAGCCATTATTGTTTTATCTTTTGTCAAAAGTTCAGAGTATTCAAAGGTAATTAAAGAGGCCTTATTTGCATGCTGCATAAGGCTATCTGTGCTATAAGTGTTTATTATATTGAAATCCCAGAAATATGTGTGTATTTGTGTAAACTGCCATTTTTTGTGCTTGATATTGTCAATTTATTGCCCTAAATTACTGTCCATAGAGATTACATTACAGAAGAAGCAAATACCTTTAAAAGTACGTAGAAGGGAAACAAGAGACCTGTCACGACTTCTTGTTTTGCCTGGATAATTTTTCTGCTGCTCACTGTACCTCTTATGTCTTCTCAGAGGTTCCTGTCCTATGCCAGCACTGATCACAGCATCCTCTTCTGTCAGAGTCACAAAAGTTGCCATAGCCCTGTCTCCCTCTGTGACTTCTTCCATGAGCAATGCTGAGCAATTAAGGGTAATTAAGAGTAACTAACTACTGAGATAGCCTCACTGAGCACAAGTTACTCTTTGAAAGCTTTTCTTAATCAATGACCCCTCACTGATAACTTCATTGTCCAGAGATTGCAACAGTCAGGAAAAGCCTTTTGATATGGGTATCGTGAGCAAAGGGGAAAAGAGGACAGAGTCACATAAAAGCACCCTAAAAGCTCAATATTTACAAAACAGAAGTGCTCCCATTCCACCGAGAGAACTGAAGAAAACAGGTTCATGACCTCCTGGGGTTATTTGCAAGCCTGGGGATCTTTGACGTGGAATATTTCTCTCAGAAACTGGACTGGCACAGTGTTTCAGGGTTGACAGAGGTTCACAGGGCAAATAAGGGATGAGCTGATAGAATGCAGGCTGTTGTTGAGGCTGTTTGTGCCACAGGCTTGGTGGCCCAGGCAGTTGCCCATGCAGGGACTTTACCTCGTCTCTGTTCACTCTTGGGGTGAGTTCTACCGGTTGACTCTCAAAGTTACTGGCTGCAGGTCCACAATAGCTTCAGTGCCTAAGCAAACCTGAGCACTCACTGTTCCAGAGTCATGGCTACACAGACTCAAGGAAGCAAATGCTGGGTCCTTGTTTGTCTTCTTTCGTTTGTCTTCACTGTCAGGGAACACTGAAAGTAAAAAATACAGATCTGTCCTGGGATGCTCTTACCCATGTAATCTCTTCCACTGAGTGGTGTTTTCTTAGCAAAGAACCAGATATGATACACGGGCTCTTTTCAGTAACCCTTACTTTATCAGCCTTGTGGGGGCTAGGCAAAATACGGAAACATTCTTCACAGTAACATGAGATAAAGTCATCTGAAGGGCAATCCCGTAAGTAGCTGATTTACAGAGAGCTGTCCATCCTTAAAATTAAGTGCTAATTGAAGGGCTTGGGTGGCTGGGTACCAAAATTCATACATCGTGTCTTGGATTATCAGACCCTTTATCAGTATGTGTGGCATCGATAAGCATGGTAGAATTGAGGAAATATTACACTACCGATGAATTCTATTTTGCTTTTAATTACGAAAATAATTCACTGTTTTATCATAATAGCCATCCTAACTCTACAGATGACTCTATGATGTTATATTAAAAAATAACTTCAGTCCTGCCAGTTTCAAAGGCATGTAAAATTATAGTCAGATTTTGAGATTTAGAAAGTGTACTCAAGATATCTAAAAAAGGGAAAACTCACTAGTTTACTTTCGCTTTGGCTACTGAAACATTCTATCTTTGAATTAAATTGTCTCAGGTTTGTGAGTGTCAGGAGGGATTTACTGGAAACGCAGTGATGGCTGTGACACTGGCACTAGGAGTAACAATAAATGCATGCGAAAGATTTATTCTATGATACCACAGAAACCTTGTTCATTTGTTTAATTGCCCATAGGGCTCAATTACAGGGTTATTAGTTGTCCCTACTGGCAGTGTTGTTCTTTACCTTTACAGGGCTGCTTTCACAGTTAATGTGTCTCTTATAGCACAGAATGCTCTGGGACTGTGAAGCATTGTGACTTCTGCTGGGCCTTGTCGTACCACCATAGTCTGTATTTTGTAGTCTTTCGCTTATGAGGTATATAAAAACTTATGCCTTTATATGATTGAATTCCCACCTAAGGAAGCCTCTCCACCATAGGAGAGGCTGGAGCATCTCTTAGGAAAGGCCTTAGGGAATTCATTTAATGGATTGTTCAGCCCGGAGAAGTCTTTGGGATGACCTAAGTGTGGACTTCCAGTACCTGAAGGGAGTCTACAAGAGCGATGGAGCAGGACTTTTGACAAGGGCATGTAGTGACAGGACAAGGGCGAATGGCCTCAAGCGGAAGGAGAGTAGGTTTATATCAAGTATTAGGAAGAAATTCCTTGCTGTGAGAATGATGAGGCATTGGAACAGGTTGCCCAGAGAAGCTGTGGATGCTCCATCCCTGGCAGTGTTCAAGACCAGGCTGGATGGGGCTCTGAGCAATCAGGTCTAGTGAAAGGTACCTACCTCTGCCAATGGCAGGTTTTTGGAACTAGATGATGTTTAATGGCCCTTCCAATTCAAACCATTCTACGATACTTCGATTCTAAAATACAAAATCTTGTATCTATTTTCTACTTCAGAAGTGCTGTCAAACTAGATGAGATGGATAAACTGGTTGGCTGTGAAGATTGATACAGAACAGACAAAATCTCAGAACCTGAGATCACAGTTGCAGATACCATAACTTTAATCCATTTTGATGACAAAACGTGTTATAATAAGCTATTCTGTATGTTGGGACTCATTCATCATTTTGAAATGAGCACCCAGACAGGATTAATTTTTAAACTCTCTTTTGTTTTCCCACTATAAAAGTCAAGAGAAAAAAACTTTTTTGACAAATGGAAGATACACATATTATTTCTGTTATGAAATTGTTTTCTGTAAAAAGGTGGTAAGAACAAGGAGTTGCATTTTTATCAGTCATCATTCGAGTAAAAGAAAACAGATAAAATATGATTGAGTCACACTCTGAAGCCATATAATAAGTCTGTGAGAAGTTTCTGAACACTGATTACAAATCTTATTTTTAGAGAAATCATGATATGTAAACATATTATATTCTATTAATAATGAGCCTTTAGTACAATATATAACCTATTTTATTTGTATTGTCTAAATTCTGTATATTACATATGAGTTTATACTTTTAAAAAATATGCTAGTAATAATAGGTTCTTTTTAATAAAGATAACAGTACTGGAAATGCCTGAATTTTTATCAATTTATTTTTTACCATACCAAATCTAATTGGATTATATTAAATATTTGGCTCTTGACATTTTTAAAGCAAAAGCAAATCTACAAAGATTAGAAATTGTTATTCTATTTGTTTATGATTGTGATTAGGAACTCGGGGACATCATTACTTAAATTTTGAACAAGATGTTCTTGCCAGAGCTACGAATGAGAGAAAGGTGAAATCAGCTTTTTCTTGAAATTGGAGGGAGTTTACTTTTTACATTTTACAGAAGTCAGCATTTGTTTCACGCTTCTTGGTTACATATCAACACCTCCTGTCTAGTGCTTCAAGCACAGTTGTTTGGGGCATGATCATTCTGGTACCCAGTTGATACCCAAATTAATCTCATATGTGTTTTGCAGTGCCTTTTAAATTTGCAGTAAGGCATCAGAGTGCTTGATGAGTACTGACTGTGTCTTGCTTTTGTCTTGGCTTGTACAGTGTGCCTCACTGCAGAGATTCATGTCTCTGATTGTCTCTATTTGTTATGTGAGCCCCAGCATAAGTTTTTCTAAGAAATATGATGTTGCCAGTTATGAGATCAAACTTTAAAAAGTTGCTCCAAGAGGTTGTTAAGGCATTGTCACGGACATGTTGTCCATAGGAGTTGACAATTCAGTAACACATTTCTTTTCTGAATTTTATTTGCTAAATTTTGCATTTATTTTGTCAAATACATACTGTTGTCTATCACAGAACCATCAGTGATCCAACTCAGTGAGGATGTTGAGTCTGTTTATACTGGCAATTGTAAGATTTTGCTCAGAAAGAGGAAGACAGAAAAAAAGCTTGAAATCATTTCATCGACATTCCCTGTGAAGGTCAGAAAAAGGTTTAGACAATTACTTTTATGAAGCAGCCCTAAGAAGGGCCCTCTCATCCCAAAAGGCAAACACAGAAAAATACAGGGTTTTTAATGGAATTCTCAATGGAAGAACAGCAGCACAAGTTGAATACAACCAAATGCTGAAGAGCTATCAAAAGACACAACTAAATATTGCTTAGGAAACACTCGTATAAAAAATGAGCTTACAAAATACTAGGTCTAGCTCAATGCTCCAAGTTTTACAGTCTTAAAAACAAGATGAGACAAAAATTGCCCCTGTTTCAACCTGTACCCATCCAGATTCAGCTGAGATTAGTCACAACAGTATATGTTTTAGCGTAAAATGTTTAATATCTCAATTTGCTCTGCTTCCAAGCCTATTTAAGAAGGCTGTGTATCAACTAAATTCCCTACTGTCAGGAGGTTTTCCTCAGTGCTGAAGGTGCACTTTGTCACCTTAAACTTGTCAAGATGTCCACTGCTGATTCCTTCCCATGCATTTAATTCTGTGTAACTATTTCAAGTTGCACAAAATGCAGCTCTGAATTTCTAACCTCAACCCCCCCCCACACAGCTATTTTATTCTCTGATCTATCTTAAAGACCAAAAGTAATGGCTTTGGGGTTTTTTATCTGCTATGTTCAGAACATAAAACCGTATCTACATGTTTGCCAAGCTGATCTCATAACGTAATTCCCCACACGAAACTGTATCCTCCAACAAGTTTGCAGCAAAAGTGTGCCCTCAATGGCACTACATTCTCACTGGCATTACCATAGAATTATATTTGTATTTTTACTTAACTTTTCAATTCACCTTTCACTGAAATATTTCTCAATATTTTGTTCCATAATAAAATAATATTCTGCAAGACTTATCAAGACATATTTGGCTGTATTTCAAATCTCCCCATATTTTTTGTTCTGTCCTTGATTTTTTATATTTCTAAGTCTTTGGTGGGGTAACCCTGGCTGGATGCCAGGTGCCGATCAAAGCCACTCTGTCACTCCCCTCCTCAGCTGGGCAGGGGAGAGAAAATAGAACAAAAGGCTCATGAGTCGATATATAAACAGGGAGAGATCACTCACTGATTACTGTCATGGGCAAAACTTCAGGAGATTAGTGTTATTTATTACCAATCAAATCAGAGTAGGATAATGAAAAATAAAACCAAATCTTAAAAACACCTTCCCTGCACTACAACCTACTTCCTGGCATTAACTTTTCTTCCGAATTCTCTACTTCTTCTCCACAGCAGCATGGGCAGATGGGGAATGGAGGCTGTAGTCAGTTCATCTCACATTTTCTTTGCCACAGTTTCCTCCGCAGGGGGAGGGCTTCTCACACTCCTGCTCGAGCATGGGTTTCCTTCCATAGAAGGTAGTCCTCTACTAGCTTCTCCAAGGTGAGTCCTTCCCATGGGCTGAGGTTCTTCACTAATTGCTCCATTGTGGATCACTCTCATGGAATGTAGTCCTTCAGGAACAGACTGCCCTAGTGTAGGTCCCCCATGGGCTGACAAGCCCAGTCAGCAAACCTGCTCCAGAGTGAGGTCCTTTCTTCACAGGTCTGCCAGGAGCTGATCCAGCAAGGTCTTCCCACAGGGTCATAGCCTCTGCGCATCCACTTGCTCTGGCATGGGGAGGTCCATGGGCTGCAAGTGGATCTCTGCTCCACTGTGGACCTCCAAGGGCTGCACGGTTGTTTCACCAAGGTCTTTACCACCGTGGTCTTCATCACAGGAATGACCGGGAATCTCTGCTCTGGCAGCTGGAGCACCTCCTCCCCCTCATTCTCCACTGACACTGCTGTCTGCAGAGATATTTCTCTCACATATTCTCACTCTTCTCTTCTTCAGCTTCAGTTGTGCAGCAATTTTTTTCCCCTTCTTAAGTCTGCTACCACCACTGCTGATGGGGTTGGCCTTGGCCAGAAGCAGTTCCGTTTTGGAGCCAGCTGACATTGTCTCCATTTGACATAGGGGAAGCTCTTCACAGATTCTCAGAGAAGCCACCCCCGCAGAACCTCCACTACCAAAACCTTGCCAAGCAAACCCAATACAAACTCACCATTTAAATTAATTTATAAATATTATTGAAGAGTTATTATTCATCTTTTTGCAATAATAATGGAGGTGCTAAAATTGCTAGAAATATGTATCATTGTAATATCTCTTCACAGCTTGATGGGTCAACTTTTATTATATTTTTCAGTATGTACTCTTCAGGAAGATGTATCTTTTCCTGTTTAAGGCAATATGTGTTTATAGTGAGAACAAACAAGCTGTATTGCCATAAAGCTTGTCTATTTCAAGTACTTTATAGCTGCAATGTCTATGTTTAATTACTTAATATTTCATAAAATAATAAAATGTGCTTCACTGCAAAATACTTGTAGAAAATATTAACAACTTGCTGTTTATGTCTTTTTTAATACAAAGCTAGCTGGAATGTGCAACATGAACATTTGCTCATTTGCTTTTGCGTCATATAAATTTCACTAAGTACTCAAATTCTGGCTTTGAATTTTGGTGCTGCAGATACTTTTCTAAAATCCCCCAGACCGTTATCAATTTTTTTCACAGCTTTTATAATGCTGCTTAAAGGTACAGTGTGACAGGTTAGCTAACCTTTCTAATGACTTGGAAGGATCAGGTAACCTCCGCATATTCCATTTGAAGTACTTTCTTCCTCTTAGCAAGCTATTTTTAATGTCTTTACTTTGATACCTCATTCATTTTTTCAGTAACTTAATTTAGTTATCCTCATCTGTTATGCAAGCTTTGTTATGTTTTACAATATTTTTCTCTTACGCATTCATGGGAAACCTTTCTCACTTTTTATATCCTCTCATTAAGTCCTACTGGGGTGATATTAGATATTAATAATATTAGGTTACTCCAAAGTGTGATCTTATAATTGTTGCATTTTTTTTGTTTCAGTCATTAGGCTGAGACCTGCAAGCATTGCTACAGCTGAAACAGGACTGTGTAGATGGCACCAGGAATTTTGAGGAGCAAACAAGAGCTGAGGTTGCAGGTCCAAAGAATTTCCCTTGAAGGGATGATGCCTGGAAAAAAAAAATGTCTGCATGAATATCCAGGTAGCAAAAATTGTGAGTCTACCACTTACTAGATACACAGCTTTACTCCAAAAAGAAGGTGGAATTTAGAGTTCAGCAGAAGTCAACATTCGATAAGGAAGAATAAATAATGGCTTGGCTGTTGGAAAGATTCAAATGCAACTTGAAACTGTAAAACTTCTCTGGTTCTGCCTATGAATATATGTATTGCATGTGCTGCATTCAGATTCATTAAATATTACAAAACTAGTGNTCCAGAGTGAGGTCCTTTCTTCACAGGTCTGCCAGGAGCTGATCCAGCAAGGTCTTCCCACAGGGTCATAGCCTCTGCGCATCCACTTGCTCTGGCATGGGGAGGTCCATGGGCTGCAAGTGGATCTCTGCTCCACTGTGGACCTCCAAGGGCTGCACGGTTGTTTCACCAAGGTCTTTACCACCGTGGTCTTCATCACAGGAATGACCGGGAATCTCTGCTCTGGCAGCTGGAGCACCTCCTCCCCCTCATTCTCCACTGACACTGCTGTCTGCAGAGATATTTCTCTCACATATTCTCACTCTTCTCTTCTTCAGCTTCAGTTGTGCAGCAATTTTTTTCCCCTTCTTAAGTCTGCTACCACCACTGCTGATGGGGTTGGCCTTGGCCAGAAGCAGTTCCGTTTTGGAGCCAGCTGACATTGTCTCCATTTGACATAGGGGAAGCTCTTCACAGATTCTCAGAGAAGCCACCCCCGCAGAACCTCCACTACCAAAACCTTGCCAAGCAAACCCAATACAAACTCACCATTTAAATTAATTTATAAATATTATTGAAGAGTTATTATTCATCTTTTTGCAATAATAATGGAGGTGCTAAAATTGCTAGAAATATGTATCATTGTAATATCTCTTCACAGCTTGATGGGTCAACTTTTATTATATTTTTCAGTATGTACTCTTCAGGAAGATGTATCTTTTCCTGTTTAAGGCAATATGTGTTTATAGTGAGAACAAACAAGCTGTATTGCCATAAAGCTTGTCTATTTCAAGTACTTTATAGCTGCAATGTCTATGTTTAATTACTTAATATTTCATAAAATAATAAAATGTGCTTCACTGCAAAATACTTGTAGAAAATATTAACAACTTGCTGTTTATGTCTTTTTTAATACAAAGCTAGCTGGAATGTGCAACATGAACATTTGCTCATTTGCTTTTGCGTCATATAAATTTCACTAAGTACTCAAATTCTGGCTTTGAATTTTGGTGCTGCAGATACTTTTCTAAAATCCCCCAGACCGTTATCAATTTTTTTCACAGCTTTTATAATGCTGCTTAAAGGTACAGTGTGACAGGTTAGCTAACCTTTCTAATGACTTGGAAGGATCAGGTAACCTCCGCATATTCCATTTGAAGTACTTTCTTCCTCTTAGCAAGCTATTTTTAATGTCTTACTTTGATACCTCATTCATTTTTTCAGTAACTTAATTTAGTTATCCTCATCTGTTATGCAAGCTTTGTTATGTTTTACAATATTTTTCTCTTACGCATTCATGGGAAACCTTTCTCACTTTTTATATCCTCTCATTAAGTCCTACTGGGGTGATATTAGATATTAATAATATTAGGTTACTCCAAAGTGTGATCTTATAATTGTTGCATTTTTTTTGTTTCAGTCATTAGGCTGAGACCTGCATGCATTGCTACAGCTGAAACAGGACTGTGTAGATGGCACCAGGAATTTTGAGGAGCAAACAAGAGCTGAGGTTGCAGGTCCAAAGAATTTCCCTTGAAGGGATGATGCCTGGAAAAAAAAAAATGTCTGCATGAATATCCAGGTAGCAAAAATTGTGAGTCTACCACTTACTAGATACACAGCTTTACTCCAAAAAGAAGGTGGAATTTAGAGTTCAGCAGAAGTCAACATTTGATAAGGAAGAATAAATAATGGCTTGGCTGTTGGAAAGATTCAAATGCAACTTGAAACTGTAAAACTTCTCTGGTTCTGCCTATGAATATATGTATTGCATGTGCTGCATTCAGATTCATTAAATATTACAAAACTAGTGAGCATAAGAGAGATTGAGTTACTCCCAATGAAAAGAAACTGGGTATAAAATATGCTGCTTTTTTAAAAAGAGAAAAACCCACACTTTTTTTTTCCAACCAATTGATTGAAAATTCTGCTTCTCTAAATACCAACCTCTGGAATAATATTCTTGCATACCAACGTTGACGTACATTGTTTTATAGCTTTCTTCCCACCGCTTTTGTAGGCAGGTGAAAGCACCGGCAGTCACTAGAAGCAGAATGCCTGCAGCAGCTGAACCTGAGCTTCAAGACAGGGCTACAACACAGTAAAGGATATTAGGAGACACCACTTGCAGCACACAGACAAGGGAAGAGAAAAAAGATGAAACATTCTCTACTGTTATTGGGTTTTTCACACCAGATGGAACTGAAGAAGAGGGGTTTACAGCTTGATAATGTCACTTAAATCTGCATTTCTATTGCTGTTCCATTCATTGATCTCTGGTGTGCCCTAAACATCTTACTGACCATGAAACAGAGTGGAAACTGCAGCTGTACTGGGGCCTGGCATTGAAACTCTCCTACATGAGGCAGTCAAGATGATAACCACCTTGTGGGCCTCACTGGAATAAAGAAAATAAACTCAGCTAATGATTAGTAGTAAAGCCTAAAGGCTTTAAGGCTGGGAATCATTTACAGCATAAGCCAATTAATGTTGCCATACTCCATACGACTTCCCCAGGGTATGTACCTAGGGAACTGTGGTTAATCTGCCTGACTAATTTCAGTCTATTTCATACACTTTATTTATAGGTGACCATTTCTACTCTAAATTCACAGTTGTTCATAGCAGGAAGATTCATGCCCCGTCCTGGATTTCAGATGTCATTGATTGCAATTTGATTTAACTGACATGCATGTGCATGCAGTTATGTAATCAAGCTTTAATGTAAATACCCCTTAAAGATTAAGGCCATTAAATGTCTCCAAAACTCTAGGCCTAAGGCTTTACTTAGACCCTTTAGGATGTGAATTTTCCAACCTGTTCTACTATTAAGTGGTGACTATGATGGCAGAAACAAAGATTTTGCAGTGCTGTGCAGGAAGTGAAAGTTCAAACCTGGGACCTGCTAAAGGATATCCCCACATGTGTTCCCTATGCCAAGGGGTGCCTAACCTTCATTCTGAACTCAGGGAAACTAGGTGAAATCTTAGCCATACTGCTGTCTTGTTACTTCATTGAAATTAAGCACTGTGCACTTTGCAGGTTTCAAAACTCCCTTTGAATCATGTGTGCAGGTTCTGAGATTGTTTTAGTCTAAAGGATTGATTTACGTTCCTGGCAAAATTTGGTCAAACCTATTTGGTCAGCCACAGAACAGTGGATCTTGGTACAACCGTGCATCTTCTACCCCATAATTTAATTCCCACTCCATAACTTGATATCTGATCATACTCCTATGTGTATTTACATGCCCTCACAAAGAATTTGTATAGCAGTGCTCTCGGGACAGATTTCACTCTACAAGGTTCATATTTCCAGGTTCAATCATTTCATGGTTTTTCTGTCATAGGCAGCTGTCCTTTAAAGAGGACTCTTTAAGGGCCATTGACTTCAAATAGTGAAAACTGCTGGTCTGTGGCAACATGATTTCTATCTGGGAGGAGTTTCTGGATCCATCTGTTTTTCACAGGACAGTTCGTACATTTCACACCAAGCAGCAAAAGAGGCCTTGAAGTGAATCTTTTATCCAGCAAGTAGTGTACACTCATTTCAGATGCCAGACTAGTGCTGTATTCAGCTTGCTGATTAGGCTATTCATTTTGTCCCCTCATCTTGCTCCTGGCCCTTTGGAAAAACAGTTTTTAAAAACAACTTTTCCCAGAAAATAGTCTTTGCTTCCTTCTGCCTGGAGAGATTTGGCTAAAAATAAGTGTGCCGGTTTGGCCAAAATCTAGCAATATATCCTCTGAGAGAAAACCAGGTTACAACCACCCTTCCCCCCACCAGGTTCAGGAAAAAAGGAAACGTGTTAAGTAAAGTTTCAAAAGCTAATGATATGTGAACTCTACTCTGGGCCAGAGAGACTATTTGGATTAGAATTTGTGTTAGCCTCCAGCAAATCTCTATAGAAGCTCTGCTGCAGTCTCTTGCCTCCCCCTTTTTTTTTGTTGGAGTGTACTTTCTTCATCCACTCTATTCCCTGAATTTTTTTTTTTCTGAAAGTATGCTGAAGAAGTAATGTGGATAACAAAGAAGCACACACAATTGTTGAAAGGTGGGGAAAAAAAATGTAAGAAATCTGTCTGGTTTTCCTCCCCCAATTAAGAATCTGATACTCGGTCTGCATACACTGCCTGTGGCATTTCCCAATCTTCTCTTAAGGATTTTGAGGCAAATGATTTTTTGAGAAGAGTCTGAGAGAGTGTGGTTTGGCAAATGTGGAAAAGGGATGGGAGAGGAAGGGGTTTTTTTGCTTTCTTCTACTTCCTTATGTGTAGTTATAGAGAAAGTACACAGAGACTTTCACTGAAGAGGTACCCTGAAAGTCTGAGTGGTAACAGGCACTTATTTCATTAAAGAGCATTTCAATTCGTTTTTAACAAAAAAAAATTTTCTCCATGCTGGTCAAATTGTTTACCCAGATATTTTCCAGGAACCTCCCACTTTGGAGAGATTCTATACTCAACCAGGAAAGGATATGACCACCTCCTAGTAATTTTTTACTTTGGCCCTGCTCTGAGCTGGAGGTTAAACCAGACAAGTTACATAGGTCCCTTCCAACCTCAGTTACTCTTTTTTTCAATAATTAGCAGTAGATCCTGTGTCTGAGACATGAATAGAAACAAGAAATATATTTACCAAATCATGTTCCCATTTCATGCTTTCCATCTGGTTTTTAACTATTTTGCATTCTCCAACTCGGACATTCGCAGTACAGCACTTTTGGAAAGAACAACCTTTTTTGACCTATCAAAATTATTTGCTTGCTTTATCTCCCTAAGAGTCATGGAAGTTTTTAAAACTACAGCATGAAACTACCTATGAAACTACCTGTTATAAAGTAAAATAAAAATAATAATTAGGAAAAAAACTACCCAAAAATTTTTGAAAGCTCACCACACCTGAATGGCTTACTTCAATACAAAGTTTTTATCATTCTCAGATCAGTCTGATGTGGTCTCCATGCTAGTAAGGAAATCTTCTACCTTTCCGCAAGACACCAGTGCTATGAAGATCAGAGAGATAATGTTCATTTTCATACCCAGCTGTGGTTACAGTACTTCCAGAGAACAGTAGGCAATACTCAATCATGTAGGGCATGCAGCCCTTGAGGTTCTCAGCTATTTCCCACTAGGACACTCAGTTCCCAAGTGCATCTTAATTTCACCGGAACTGTAAGTATTTGCATTGATTTTTACATACTGTATTACTGTTTGAAGTGTAATGTCTATATGAAATGAACTTCAAATAGTGTTCTTTTTCTATTTTCCAAAATGGTAATAGATGGAAAATTGTTGTTCTTTGTTCTGCAGTTGCAGATTCTGTTTAACTTTTTCGTGTGCAAAAACTGTACAAACACTGCACTCTGGAAGAGAGAATTGCGTCCTATGCCATAGTCTGCATGAATCTGTATGAATCTCACAAATTAAAAACAAAGCTTTGTTTTCACATGCATAAAGGAACTAAAATACCTCTAAGTTCCCACCAGGTTGTTCTCTGCCATGAGACCTTTCTGCTGCAGTGTGGAGTGGGGTCAGCCCTGGTGGGCAGGGTCCATGCCAGCAGCATGGCTCTTTGCCCAGTCAGGGCAGCATAAAGGAAGTCCACAACTGACTGAGAGGGAAGATAAAAAATATAAATATGTCTTCTCAGAGAAAAGGCACATGATAAATTATAACTTCTGAAATTAAAAAAAAAAAAAATTGCAAGAAACAAATATTTATGAATAAAAGGACTTCACTGACCACCAAAGTGACCTTCCTTAACAGGGCTTATCAATTCTGACTTTACATGAAATGCAAAGTTTATGAGCCTACACGAACTTCCTCTATATCTTACTATGTGATTTATAGCATTTTCACAATAAAATAAATTGGAACTCCTAAAATTTATTTTGAGGCACAAAAAGTCTCAAAATTATTTTTTAATTGGGACTGTTCAGCTTTATGTTAGCTATTTGCCATAGCTTGATCACCCAGTCTCTTCACTTGGCGCTTACCTGCATACACTTCAGGATCTTAAAATACTTATCTCACTTAAAATACACCAATATCTATCATATCTAATATAAACAAAATATTAATGTCTCATTATTTTGTTTTTACTGCAAGCACTTTTCCATAACTACTACATGCACTTCCCAATTAAAAAAAAAAAAAAAATCTGTTGTATACTTTCTGGTCCATGCTTATTTGCTAGAAAAGAGTTTTCTAACATGCAGAACCCAGTACCTCCTGTACAAGTGATTGTCAGCTCACAGGATTCTGGTGATTTGTTTTAAGCAGAAGATTGGAGGAAGATAAGAATGTGAAAGTTTGCTAACTTTTTTATAGGCTCATAGCTTTCTATAAGCAGATACAAATGAAAATAATAGCTCTGAAATTGTTAAACCAAAAGGAATGAACTGCAGAAAAAGGTCAAGATTTGTTGCTGAAGTACAAATGCTTCTGTCTGGAAAACAAACCAGTTTTGTTCTTGTTAGCAAGGTCATGCAGCCAATTCTTTTCATCTAACTTTAACAAACCATTTTTAAAACTCTCAGTTTATTAGATTTAGGGCTTTGAGCTGATATAGATTGTTGTGGCACCAGCAAACCTTTGGAGTTACGTCAGCTTGGCAACTGGTGCTTTTTTTTTTTCCCCTGTATCTTTCCACATAAATAAAAGTGGCTATGACAAGATCTCTCCTCAGAGAATTTTATAGGTCATGGGGTCACCAGCAGCAGGAACTCACTGAAATAATTTGCAGGTTCTTGTGTTACAGGGGATGCTATATTTTTCCGCCCCCAAAAGGCAGCAATACAGTTCTCAATGACAACAGACAAAGATCTACATGTGGCCCTTTAAGGGATCCTGCCTGTCACAAAGATCAATTATGGACTGGTAAGATGTACAGACACCTCCCTGACCAACTGTTCTTCCTCCCGAGGTGCTTCCCCCCTCTAGGAGGACCAAAACCAGTCTGAGTTTCCTGTAGGAAAGGATCAATCCTAAAACTTAATTTGGCTTCCGTATTTTTGAAAGCAGATCAAATAAGAAGATGAACAAACCATTAGGTGTGTGTTGACTCCAAGGGTGCAGCCATTCTGACTGAAAGCCTGTTGTCTCTGCAGCCCTGGTGCATGACCTGGGTTCAGTGGGGCTTCACTGGTGTGAGAAGGTGCTGGGGCTGGAGCCACCAAATGGCAGGTAAGAGATAAGATGTCCTGTCACTAGTGAGCAGAGACTGAGGAAGAAAGCGACATGGGCAGTTTAGGATGAGAAGAAAACCGATGCTTTATTAATTTACAAATGCACTTATATACCTTAGCACGCTGGACTGACATAAGGTTATTGGTTCTGTGACCAACCACCCCCCAGACGGATTGGCTGGACCCAGTAACACTTGCTTCAGATATTTTCTCCTTGGTATCATAACAATACCATAGTTTACAAAATCTCTCAACTGTTTTCCTGTAGCATCCATGAGAAAGCAAGGCTTTCACACAGACGCTGTCAGAAAACTGAGAAATCTCCCTGCACCCAGGCCTTTAGCATTCACAA
>VZRS01001243.1:801128-861090 GCA_013398055.1 Ifrita kowaldi
TGTGTGGTAAAATGTGCCTGAACCAAGGTGACCCATGAAGGTGTGCTATTGGCACAAAGGTTCCTGTTGATTTAACTTCAGTGTTTGCATTTCACTATAATAAATATTTTAATTATTGATAAAAGTATTATATAGAGGGATTGGGGAGGGACAATTAGTGGGAAGGGACAGAGGAATGGGGAGGAAGAGAAGCGGAAACACTTCTGGGTTTCATCTGAACCACAGGTTAATATGATATTGTATTCAACCCAAGAGCGTCTTGACGTGCGAGCAGAGATCTTCATCACGAGTAGAAGGTTGTTGAGACCTCTATGTTGCTCCACAGGTTACCCTGCAGCCCTACCTATACAGGGTGGCCATTTGTCCCCAGCGTGTGGCTTGAAGGGTGCACTGACTCTTTCAAATAGTCTCCCCTGAGTTTCACACCATGTTTGAGAACAGAGGAGGGACGAAAATAAAACGTCAGGTCTTGGGACAGAGAAGGAAAAGGGCAAAGGAAAGAAAAGCAACCTTCCTGGAAAAGTGAAATAGTTATCCCACAGTGGAACAGAGGTATGTTAATTCAAATTTTGTCACTTTTTTCTTGGTTTAAGTGTATTTAGCCACAGAGACATATTTCAGATGAGCTGAATTTCAGGTAAAACATGAACCTTTAGTATTCCATACCCTTAAATGCTAAAATTGGTTTGAAGTATAAAGTTTTCTTTTTTTCCTAAAACTGTTGTGCATGAAACATTTCATTATACGCTGATCAAAAAAAAAAATCCCCCTTGTAATGGACCTGAGTGTATTTTCTTTCCATACTGAGTGAAATTCTGTATGCAATATGGCACAAAACAGATCATTCAGTTTCTTCTACTGCAAGCCTCTGTGAAGCATGGAAAATCTCAGATACATCTCATTAGCTTTTCTGCATGTGGGTTTCTAATTATGAAGTGCTATAATTGATCATTTTCCTTTTCAAATTAATTTATAACATAAGAAGATTTGATTGCGGAAATATTCAAAAGGAATACTTTGGTTTGACCTTACAGCTTGTTCCAACTCTCTGGCTGGTATCCATCAGGATCATTAAAATCAATTAAGGAGTTAAGTACAGGACATCTATTGTTCTGCCATAGAATCAATAGACCCTTTCAAATCTCCTATAATTTTAGGGATCACAGCAGACTGTTTAAAGAATTGCTCTTTTGTAGAACCATAGGTTCTAATCTTATGATAGTTCTAAGCATAAGATGGCTTTTTAGCTTTATTATTTTTAATGGCAAACACATACACTTTTGGAGTTTGGAAATATAGCTCAATCTTTGGAAGAGGCATGCAATCCATAATGCATTTCTGATACCACAGACACGCTCAGTGAAAACTGAAGTATAGCTGATTTCCTTGCTGCAACCAATTTAATTGAAATTGTTGAATATTCAGTTCACTAATGGCTGGCCATTTGTAGCTGCAGCTATATTTAGAAAAAGAAAAAAAGAGATATTTGTATCCCAGTAACAGAGATGTGGCCCATGTCATAACTCCGTGGTTGGATCAGTCAGTGGCAATCACTGCAGCAGCTGAAATGAGAAACATGGGGAAAGACAGACTAACACTGTCCTTAAGGCCCAGAAGCTACCCTATTGCAATAGTAACTTGGGGACAGAAATAAGTTTGACTTATTTGCTGAAATAGTATTATTTCATAGGAAGCATGTTTCTTTACAGTAACTGTAAACTGGGAGCTAGGGCAGTGTTCACTCATATTTGTGTAGCACCTCACAAATGGGACTGGCAGTGCCGAGGGTGTCAGTGCTAATGCTGGGTATATGTTAAATGACTCTTGTGCTTTTTATTATTTAGAAGCTGTTGCTGGGCTTTGGAGGAGGCAGTGCTAAATGTAATCAATTTCAATTGTGGTGAAATATTACAGACCAGACAGTCATGCTGAAAACTAAGGATGAATGGAATATAATATCATGCACCTTATTAATGACCGAGTTTAATACATATGAAGGAGAAAGAAATGAGAAGAAATTCTCTGAAGTCAATGCCTACAGTTACATTCACACCTTATTTGTGGGCTCAAAGCAAGCATGCTTTATATATATAACGACAAAAGTTTATTGCTCACATAATCAAAATTGAAAAAGTCCAACAGTTTTTCATCCAAATGCAATTGCTGAGAAAACAGAAAGAAGAAGAATAGAATTGGCAATGGTATGCACACGCATCTTAGTTTCTATCCCTTTTCTCAGGGTTGTGCTCCCCCTTTCCCTGTTCTGGCAGTGGGAGGTCTTAGGGCAAGCTCTGAGCATCTGGAATTCTTCACTCGTAGGAACCCTGTGGTCATGTTGGTGGTTTCACCTAACTTGGCCTCCTTCTTATATGTTTGCTATCATGCCTCATTCATTCTTCACTGGTCTGCTGCTCCATGTGATGTCCAAACTTATTGCCTACGGTATCTTTTTCCTATGCTGGATACTATTTCTTTGTTCTCTTTTCCACAGCCTGGTGTTCATTTCTTTGACTGACCATGACTGAGCAGTTTATAGCCTTGGAGTCTCCAGTGCCAGCCCCTTCCCCATCTCACCAGTCAGCTGTGTTTGGTGCCTCCACTTCCCCAGCTGCTGTCTCACCAACCTGTGATTCTGTAAGTGACATCATCGTGTTAGAGTCATCAGAACAAAGGAAAACAAATTAGCTGTGGACAATCTGCAATTAGGAAATATGTTGTTACAGCTAAACCACATTAAAGTAAAGCTGCTGGCAGGTCAATAAAAGTTCAGACAGAGCAGGCATGACAAACCTCAGACCTTGGGCCTTGCAAACTCAGAACACTTTTGGTCAATTGCTAACACTGGCAATACTATATTGTAGGGCTACAGGGTAACACCACTAGCTACATGTAAGTTCAGCAGCACATCTCATAAAATTAATATTTTCTTTATCTGACTATGCATTAATACATTGCCAGCCTGCTCTGAGAAATAATCATTTTTTCTTCTGAAAAGCCAGTTTACATATGTTTCCATATTCGGTCAAAGGATTTCTGGGCACTGACTACTGCATCATCTGTAATAAACCATCAGAGGTGCCTACATTAAAAAAATTAGTAAAATATCAGTGAAGTAACTTCTCCTTATAATGTGACTTCTGGCTTACTTGAGAATGAGACTAAACATAAGCATGATACATCTCATAGTCCATAATACCATCCATATTTGTTATTAGCCACAATTTAAGGGTAATCAAAAAGAATTTTCTTTCTTAATTTGTGGGAAGAGATGCTCAATTTCTACACTGGCAATGTGAAGACATTAAAAATTATGCTGCTTTTCTTAAATTAGAAGCTATTCCTCTTCCTCTTTGCTCCTCAAAGTTCTTGAGCTAATACCCCATCAGACTGCAACGAGCTCTGTTGCCATCTGGGCAGTGACAGAAGTGAGTTTCCCTTCCACCTGCAGACACCTGGCCAAGCAGAGGCAGAAGGGATACCCAGGAGTGGAAAGCAGGAAGGGACAATGGCAGGGCATCTCCTCCTTGGCCACCAGTCTCTGGGGGGTGACAGGGAGAGCTTCTTCCTTCCTTGATTGTCAGAAAAGCTGCAAGCACTACTCTTTGATAGGCTCGGAACGAGGATGGAGAAGACCTGGAAGGATCTCTACTGTAGTCCCTGTGAAGAAGCGGGACTCAGTGTCCCCCTGTGCTGTGTCTCCAGGCTCACCTGCTGACATGCCCGTTGAGGGTTTCTCCACCCTTTTCTTACAGGGAGGTTTAAATGCCTCTCTTCCATCTGTGGGCCCCAGGCACATGTCTAAATGTGATGTGTGACTGCCAAAGCGAGAGGCAGGAGCTAAGCGCCCTGCTGCTCCTTGGCTTGCTCTTGCTCCAGCAGCTATCTGGGTAACTGCAAAATGCTTACAGCTGAAAATTCATCATTGAAATGTTCTTCAGCATCAGTCTTTCTTTCCCCTATCACCAGCAAGCCACCAACATCAAGACAAACAGGGTGACCCTGACAAAGAGCTGACTATTGGCTTGTGTGTGCCAGATATCAGGTTTTATTACTGCTGGTTTCTGTCTTAGCAGAGCTATTCCTAATTGTGTGTCAAGAACATTTCCTGCCTCAGAAAGCAATAATCTATATTGCAAAGAAATAGGCCACCTAAAGTACCTCCATGAGCCAGAGCCTCTTTTGTCCCTAGTAGTACTTTGAGGGCTCAGCATCCTCTTTGTCTGTTCCCTGCACAAGCCCCAAATCCACAAATATCTGGAAACGAAAAAAAACCAGCATTTTGCTGAAATACTTCTGATTCAGCAGAAACTGCAGGGTTCCTCTTGTAGCCTTCACTTGAAACACTTGAGATTATAAGGGGCAGGATACAAACAAACACACTTGGGAAACAGAGGAGCTTTGGCAAGAAAATCCTCTGTTAATACTCATTGATTTAGATCATCCATGTGCAGCATGCAAAGCAGCGCTATGGAAAAATAAAATGCTGCATACATTTCTTCTGTGGAGCAATTACCAGAACTGGCCTGCATTTTGTAATAAACTGCCTTATGTTTCTTCAACTATAACATTTTGATGCTTCAGTTTGTGCTATATTTCCCTGATGGAGTCCATGGGAAGAATATTTTCAGCTCAGAACGCATGTTGAGAAACAGACTTGCCTGTCTATAATATTATTACATTCCTAAAAAAAAAGCAAAAGGATGCTTCTGAATGCCATCAGTTTATATATTTTTTTTTTGAGCATGTTGATATTTTCCAGGAACGCCTGAGATTTTGGTTTTCTGTAGTGACATTTCCACACCCAAACTGTTTATTCTGAATATTTGTCTTTGACAACTGTTAGCTATCTATACGTGGAAGATAGGAACTTTTGTAGCTTTAAGAAAGCAGCCATTAAACAGCCTGACAGATTGTTTTCTTCTGCTTTCTCATTAGATCTTTAAACTCAAAGTTCTTTCAGCCTTTTTTTATTTTCTTGAGAAGTCAGACATATAACATCTTGTGTTACTCCTATAGATCATAAATTTTCTCCTTATAACTTTATGTTTCATGCTGTTTGCAGAATGTTTTTGTATGGAAGCCATTGAGTACTCCAATTTCCACATATATCTTAACTGTCAGAAATATATATAATATTCCAGTGTTTGCTACCTCTGGGGGAAAAAGAAGGTATTTCTTTTTTTAATTAACCATCATGTGGCAAAATTATTTTCACTATTTTTTTATATTACACAGATTAAAAATTCTGAAAAAAACCACCTTGTTAGGTAATAAAAAGCCTTTTAATGAAAAGAACCATACAAATTTAATGTAGTTAATGCATTTCTGAGTGATATGTTCTGCAGCTAAAAGGAATGATGTAGAAATCCACATTTTTCAATTACTATTGTTACATTCAGAAAAAAATAAACTTATCAGAATTGAAGCAGAACTTTATGTTTCCCATCTAACTCCATTTCCCCAGCTGTTATTCTTTTCTGAATACACTTCAACGGAGACTTAACGGAATATTTTATAGCAAAAACTGAACACTTGAATGATAGTCATGTATAACAAATGTACATATTCTGTTTCATTACTCTGCAATAAACGAGGGGAAAAAATATATAACCCTGATGGACAACATCTCTCTTTTATGTGATATTTCTATTTGCTGTATTAAAATAATCATTTCGTAACAATATAGTAAAAATAGTTCAATTCTTTTTTCTCTTGCATGTGTAACTTCCGCCTAAATGAAATCTGAAAATCTGTTTATTACAGGCTTTCAACTTGCTCAGTAAGAAAAGATACACTGTGTATTTAAGTCTGTATAGGAGGGAAACCTGCTTCTTAAATGATCTCGAACTAGAACTTTGAATGCAAATTACCTTCCTACACAAATTAAAAAAGAAGAAAATGGAAGCATCATAAGTGCTTGTTTAAATCAACGTCAAAAGGAGTAATTTTCCGAAATGTTTACCCAAATTTGGTACCAACAACAGCTTTGTTTACAAAAATTTCTATAATAAATTAAATCCAGGTCTCCGTCCTCACCCTCCTTTCATAATAAAGTTAGCCAGAGAAATAAGCTATTGCTGAATGAAGAAAATGCCAAGTGCAACAGCCTTTGCCAATGGAAGCCACTCTCCCACATATTGTCTATGTGCATCTATTTGCACTTTCCTTCTGCAGCTTCCTGTCCACGGGAACAGTTAATCTACATTTCAGTCATATCCCATTTTCTCATCCTACTCTTCCATTAGTATGGGATCTGAGTGCAGACAAGCATTATATATAGCCCAGTCAGTACCAACAGATAGTTTGTTTGTGTTACACTGTCATCACTGTGATTTATCGTGACCCCTCCCAGAGTAAGACATTAAATTTACCTTATTGTCCATCAAGGACCAAGTTTTAGAGCTTATAGTGGAGAGCAGAGTAGAGTAGATGAAGGCTGTATGGCTTCCCACTAAATTGATTTTTTTATGTCCCTGTGATGCTGAACCACAGATTCATAAACTTAGATTGAAAGCAATGTTTTCATGAGGACATTTCAAAAACACGTGTACACGATGTTATGTGCTCCTTTGTAAAACATGAAAGTGCCAAATGCTAATCCTAAGACTCTGACATTCTGCAGTTATGGTAACACAGGAGGTCTATTAACTAATATTTTCTTTGCCGTATAAACCACAATGGGGAGTTATTTCAGAGTCAGAATATTAGCAAAGTAGTCACGTTGCTAAGATCAACTCCAGGTCTACCTTCAACTGCACAAATGAAATATCTGGAAGAAATATTTATTTTAAATATTTCTGAGCTATCTTTACTTTCTGTCAAAAATTTCTTACAGGAAAGGTTTTTGTTTATCCTGCTGTGACACCAGGTGTGTCATCTGCTTCAGGAAAGCGCAGTCTGCTGAGATATTCCTGCTTGTTGGTGGGAGAAGTGACTGACTGAGTCAGAAAGAGGCAGCCACCCACATCTGCACCTAAGATAGGATTGTTCTTATCTTAAGAAAACAAAGCAATATGATCAAAACAAACAAACAAACAAACCAATCATTCACTATCTTTACTAAAGGAGACATGACAGTGCAGTGTTGACTCACTTGTAACCTTTTGGGTAGCACGTCTATTTCATCACACTTTTGGGGTTGTTTTTCACAAGGAGGTATGCAGTAAAGCTGTGAACTAGCAGAGAATGTTAGGCACATTGCACAAAACTTCTGCGGAAGCAGAGATGAAACATGAATCCCTTTAGGACAATGCAAAGCTCTGTGGTTTTGCTGTTGCTTTGTATTGCAAATACCAGAGAAGTCAAACTCAGTTTGCTGTGCTGTGCTTACCTTTTTTGTTACACATTCCATCTACCTGCAGTCCCAGACCGCCAGACCTTCAGGTTCAATATGTTTAGGAGTTACATATATCTAAGCCAATAAACTTATAAACCAAGCCAAACTTCAGCATCTAGTACATATTGAAGGAATCAAGAAATGCAGTTTTTACTTGTGGGCGGGATTTCTGACACAATTGGGTTGCTGTGAGTAATGATAGCACTGTACATATTTAAGGAACAGTAAACTAAAATTTCTTGCCATCTCCATTTCTAAAAGTGAATTTTTAAATATCAGTAAAGCTAAAATATAAACAAGTCATTTAAATGAAGATTCATTCTTCAGAGCATTGCACTTGTTTTTGTTGGCATATCATACATATAAAGGTATTTAAGAAGTACTTGACATTGAGATTTGAGAATAGAGAAAGTTATAGAAGAGCAAAAGAGGAGGTTTTGGCATAGAGGAAAGACTGTAGGAGCAGTTAACTAAGTCATTTATTTGTGGCCACAAAAGGCTGTGGACATGAACTAAGACTAAAAAAAGATAAAGATACACAAGACATGACATTAAGCTTAGAGCACAATGGTACAAGGTAGTGGAGAGCAGCAGCTGCTCCCACACAAAGATATGAGGAAGTCCGAGGTCTGTTTGTATGGGCTGTCACACAGTGTTAACCCATCCTCATACTCTCCTGTTTGGCATGCATGAAAGCAAACTTTCAGCAGCACCTTGCACAAAAGCTCTTAACTTACCATGTCTATCAGCAACCTACTAGATGTTAGCACTGGAGTGGAGACACAATGAAGTCCTTTCACTGTTAATAAATTTAATTTGAAATGTGTAATTCAGCCACACAAAACGTGTCACCTGAAGCAAGGTCCCCCCAACAGCCAGCTCCGAGGATGGCTGTTTGTTACCCCCACTCCGTGTTAGCAAGTGTGCTCCCTTGCTGGTCGGCTCCAAAAGGAGGGTATCCAGAGCTGACATGGGATCCTCCCATGGGGCAAGCATTTGTCATGCTACTGGGGAGCCTAAGAGGGTTGAAAGCCAGGGATATAGATGATTCAGAAGCCATTAATGAAAAAAGGGGTAGTGTGGCCTACCCTAGCTTTGGGGAGTTTGAAGGGGAGATCCAGTCCCTGGGAAATCTGTATGGGGAAAAATTTTTAAAGACATAAACATCAAACCAATAACTGAGAGAAAGTGAGAAAGGAAATATATTCAATATGGGTAACATTAAGGCTCCAGCTTGATATGCAGCATGGGCATGCTCTGTGTGATGCTGGGCAATCACTTGGAAGAGAAAAGCTGTTCACAAAAGTTGTAAAGGAGGATATAGCATTGCAAGCAACAAAGACAAACATAATTCAACATTATGACTGGAGACATATACAGTAGATTTAAAGTAACTTCTCTTTATTTAAGAGCTGGTCTGTATTGTTCATCCCATGAATAGCAAGATAGCTTCCAAAAATATGTTCAGGGTTCTGGAAGACAAGAATTTCAAAAGAAAAAGCTAAAACCCTTCTTAAGTCTTAACAGTCTTGCCATGTGTCCATGACAACAAGAATATGATAACATTATCTGGCTTATGAACTCCTGATTTCCTCCAGCATGTATCTGAATAATGTGCCCTAATTTCAGCTTTTTTTTTCTATATCCAGAAAATTTCTGCTTTAAAAAAAGAAATTAGAATGCATACTCTTGAAAGGAAAGCCTTTCTGACTCATTACCTAAACCAAATAAGGCAAAACTCACTCCTTCCCCATAGGATTGTGTGTATTAAATTGTTGTATTGTTGTACATTACAACGTCTGCACTGAAAATGACAAGTCAGTCAAAACACAGAATTATCACCTTTAGCCATTTTTCATTCATTTTTTTACTTCTGTTTTATTCCATACTTGCATAATGTATGAAAATAAGTATTTTCCTACTCTCAAGCTTATTTTGCAATTTCTCATCTACTGGCTTTTACACAAGATAAAAAATACCTTCCAAGGTATATATTTAACATTTTTTGGAGCACCATGTTTCCTTTAACAATTATGATGATTAAAATAATATCTAATACTAGTGCAGAAAAATAATTTTAAAAATGAAGTAAGATGACAGAATGGATTGTCTAAAAGGTTTTATAGTTTAACTCATTGTCTTGGTTTGAGACAATTTAAAGGAGAACACTCAGGAATGAGTTGCCTCCCTTTAAGGGTTCCAACAATCCCTTTTTAAAAGTGAAAAAAAAACCCAACCTAGGAGACTCATCAATAATATTTGAGTTCAAAATGACACATTGTAATGAAGAAAACAAGCAAGCTAGACTCCACCTGTGTGCCCTCACATCCAGGAGGGCCAGCCATGTCCTCGGGGTTATCAGGCACAGCCAGTTGAGGGAGGAGATTGTCCTGATTACTTTGCACTGGTGCAGCCTCACCTCAACTCCTGTGTGCAGTTTTGGGCAAAACAATATAAAAAATACATTAAGCTGTTAGAGAGAGTTCAAAGGATGGCCAGAAAGATGGTGAAGGGCCATGACGAGAAGCCATAGGAGGAGTGTCTGAGGTCACTTGGTCTGTTCAGCCTGGAAAAGAGGTTGAGGGGAGACCTCATTGCAGCTACAACTTCCTTGTGAGGGGAAGGGGAGAGACAGGCACTGATCACTTACCTCTCTGTGGTGACCAGGGATAGGATCTGAAGGGAAAAACCTGAGGTTGTGTCGGGGCAAGTTTAGTTTGGATATTAGGAAAGGTTTTCTTACCCAGAGGGTGGTTGGGCACTGGAACAGGCTCCCCAGGGAAGTGATCGCAGCACTGAGCCTGACAGCATTCAAGAAGCGTTTGGGCAAAACTCTCAGGCATGTGGTGTGATCTTGGGGGCTGTGCTGTGCAGGGCCAGGAGTCTGACTTCAAGGATCCTTGTGGGTCCTTTCCAGTTCAGGATATTCAATGACTCTATCACTGTCTGCATTCATAACTGCATAGATAGTCTTTGAAAAACAGACATGGAAACACACACTATAAAAGCATCATAATCCTTTAAGTATCCAAATCTGTGGTGCTAAATATAAAGGAAAATATTTATATTTCAAATGAAGCATAAGCAAAAGGCTAAAAGAATAATGCTTAAAATCCCCTCCATGCCTTCAACTAAATTTTTGGGATGCTGTACCCTTATATTACAACTCTATAGCAGCTCTTCAGAATATGTGTTAGTAGCAGACTGTGTTAATCTGAACTAAATTTCCCTGAGTGAGAAGGTACAAAAATCAATTTTGAACTATTTTCCTATCTAAATATTGAGATAATACCCATTTCTCGTGTGGCTAGGCTGTTCTCTGTTCAAAACCACATCTAAAAAAGGTTAATAAATTCAATAAATGTCATAAATGTCTGGTTGATGTTCTTTGTTTTCGTATTTCAAAAACTTGTGACATCCAGTCAGGAAATATAAACAGCGGCATGTGTCAGGGAAAGCAGTCATGTCCTCACAAATTTTGAATTCTCTGCTTCACCAGTGTGGTTTTACTGTTCTCTAACCCTCCTATAAATAATGAAAGTGGTTTATGTACTTGGAGCTTGAAATCTGTAGGTTTTCCTCACTCTCACTGTAACCATCAAACAGAGCCTAGCATTACATGTGCAACCATGTCACTTGCTTACCCAAACCAGACTGGGGAAAATACCTACATTCTTTGCCAAATTCAGGTCTTTGCTGGTGTTACTGGATTCATGCATACGCCAGCCCAGATGAAGGCCATGTAACTACACAACCAGATGATTGCGTGAACACAAGAATGACGAGAATCCTAGATAATGCTTAGAGAGTGCTGCCAAAGTAAAGCCTTTGGGAAGAATGAAATAATTAATCAAGACTGTACTATTAACAACCCACATGTATTTCACTTTCAGTGCTCAGAAACTCCTCTTTAGGACTTTCTGTCCCCAAGCTCATCGCGCAGCACTCAAGAAAAACAACAAAAGAGTACTTGCTTCTAGATGTAGGAGTTTGTGTCTTACATAAAGACACACTGACAGATGAATGTCTAGACTCATTAAATGAACTGGACACTGTTTTATAGGAAGTGGCAGCTGGTCTCAACTAGCTGCTCTGAAAAAGGTCTCTGTGCTGTCTTTGCTCACAAGCAGCTAATATATTACTGTAGGAAGGAACCATGCTTACATTAACATATTAGGCAAGATACGGCTCTACCAGTGGTTGCTGTATTTCTGTTTGCTTATGTTATAATAAATTACTATTTAGTTCAGGATAAAACTGAACAGCAAAGCCCCTTTATGAATCTATCTATTTGACATTGGCAGGCAACCCTCAAGTAGCTGCGCAGTATCTCCACGGAAGGGGACTAGTGACCTGGAAACTCCTAGTGAAGAACCTCATGTCAGTGTTTTCACAGTGATACTAACCAAGGAAAAATAAAGGCAGCTGACTTCTTTAAAATCCAAATGTAGAGTTCACGGAGAGACAAGAGCATTCAAGGAAATGCTTCTTACATCAAACTTTTGCAAGTCAGAATTGGTAGACAACTTGAATTGTTTTGTCACAATTCCATTTTCCCCTTGTACCCTGGCAGAGATGAAACATAAAGCATTTACCATTGCACAAAGCCTCACTTTGCAGGCAAAATGGTGAAGCTATCACTCTACACAGAAGGAATTTATAGACCTTCAAGGAGGGACAGAGGTAAAATTTGTTTTCAATGTACAAACATTCAGCCAATAATAATTTCCTAAATTTCCTTTATTCAGGCAGAAATAAATAACTTTAAGGAAATATCCCTTGTGTAAAAAGAAACAATAGCCCTTTACTCTCAAATGCTGTATGCCAAGTGACGTAGAATCATTTAGTGGACCAGCTCTAACTATGACTTAAAATTTGAGTAAAAGTTTCTTGAAAATTTTCAGCAACCACACATTTTTAAATGTGAACTTTTGTTTTGTTGTTTTAAAATTAATTCTGTGGAATGTATATATAGATGACAGGTAATAGATCTTCTAAAAATACTCCCTGGATTTTCTCTGTGCCTAAAGAATTACTTTATACTTTCTTCAAATATCTAAAATCATTGCTCCTCTCTCTCAAAAAAAAAAAATAAAAAAGAAGATTAAAAAAAAAAAGAAAATAAAACCAAGAAAGCATCAACCTGTCACAACAAATTAGTTATTTGATCCAAATGCATCTGATGTGCTATATATACTCTACACATCACTATTAGGTTTAAAAGGTCTCACATTTCAGGATAACCTTTTATTTTAAAGCATCTGAATTTATATAATCAAGTTCTGTTCCTCGTTCATGACACTTTAACAAGCCCCTACAACTACGTATGAATCTCTGATTCTTGTATGTATTTCTGAAGGCTTCTGTGCAGGAGGATTGTGGAGAAAGGCTTAAGATTTTGTCAATCTTAATTCAAACATGAACAAAATAATGCAAAATATTGTATCTACACATTTTTTCTTTTTTTAAAAGCCACTTCCAATGAAATCAGAAAAGTCAGTGCAGGTCTCTCGGCCCAGGTTTTAGTTTTACATATGTCTACCTGCATAATAATGATCAGACCAAATTATCATAACACAACTACATCATATACATCTAATCCTATTCTCAGACACAGCTTAATAAAGCATTTGGCTTGTTAAGAATAGATGCTATCCTTTGTGCATTTCTTAGCACAGATTTCAGTGAATCTGTCTTTCCCAGCTGACTCTAAACAGCAGCTCATATATGTGCAGGGCTTTCTTGGAAGGTGTTGTGGTTTAACCCCAGCCAGCAGCCAAGCCCCATGCAGCCAGTCACTCACTCCCCTACCAGAAGGATCAGGGAGTGAATCAGAAGGGTAAAAGGTAGAGAACTCAAGAGCTGAGATAAAGACAGTTTAATAGGAAAAGCAAAAGCTGCACACACAAGGAAAGCAAAACAAGGAATTAATGCACTGCTTCCCATGCACATGAAAGTGTTCACCCACCTCCAGAAGGGCAGGGCGTAATGTGTAATGGTTATTTGGGAAGACAAACACCATCACTTCAAGCATCCACCCCTTCCTCCTTCTTCCCCTCACTTTTTGTACTGAGCATGATGCCATATTTTCTAGAATACCCCTTTGGAGGTCAGTTGGAGTCATGTCTCCAAGCTATGTCTTCTCCCAGTTTTCCATGTATCCCCAGCCTCCTTGCCAGAGTGACAGTGCAAGAAGCAGAAAAGCTGTGTGCAAGCCCAGCTCACCAATAATAAAAACACTTCCATATTATCAACCCTGTGTTCAGCACAAGTCCAAAACACAGCCCCGTAGTAGCCACTGGGAAGAAAATTAACTCTATCCCAAACCAGAACAGAAGGGAAAGTTGTTCCTTTCCACCAGCAGAGATAAGACTAAGCTCTGACTTCCTATAAAATACAAAGAACAAGGTCAACATAGCAATGCAGAGCAGAGTCAAGGAGCATTCTGGATCTGATAGTACTTGTTGGTGGATGAGGAAAACAGCATGGTGGCTAAGATCTCAATTATTTTCTACCTCTCTCATAGCAGTGAGTAGTAGATGACTGAATATCAGAACAGGATAAATTGCAGTGTAGGGGTATAATGGGCCAGAAGCAGACCTCTGAGTTTAACAGCCTCTTGACATCCTCAATATTCCATGGCAAGAAATTTCACTTTAATCCTGTGAAAGAGGTCTATTCACTGCCGGTTTAACTTTCAAATCCAGACATCTTTTCAATACTTCCCTGAGTGAAGACTGTTGCTTTGGTCATATTTGTAACTCTTCTTTTACACTTTGTAAAATTATTATTTTTTTTTTGAGATGGGATTCAGGATTGTAAGCAAACCCTAAACCCAAAAGGTGTGTTGTGGATTAGTGCAGTGACGATGTGATGCTTTTTTTGAATTGTTGCTTTTCCTTTAACATCGAGAGTATTGATGATTGCTCTCAAAATGTCTGATAAAGAAAATGCAAAAAATGCAATTGTAATTTCTGTAATTATTCAATTTGACAATGCTATAAAATCACCCTGAGTTCATGAAAATTGCAATCACTATAATATGTTGACTCTACACTGGAGGTAGGTTTTAGCATTTACATGTACTCCCAAAAGATCTCTGACAGGTTGTCATCACTTCCTGAACTGTCTGTTAGCATTATGGTAAATTACACATTATATTCATAGTTTGCTCCTGTCTGCTCCCAAATTGGTAGTTAGTGTTTCAGGTATGATTGTTAACTTGTTTTTGAAAAAGTACAAATATTTGTACTGGATGAACTTTTTTTGGCAATGACTTTAATGGCAATTTAACTTTGATATCCAAATGGCGTAACCACTGATGAGATCTAAGGATAACAGAGAGAATGGATTATCTTAAATAAGATCCATATTTTCATCATCATTTAAAGAGCAGAAATGTTTCTTGCAAGATTCATTTTGAGTATGCTGAAAACTCTCAGCATTCAAAAAGCAAAAGGGTTTCTTTACCAAGCTGAAACAGTCATTCCCTGCATATGATTTCTAAGTTGGATTGGCAGCCTAGTCTAGAGATTTCCTACAGCAGCGGAAAACACCCTTTATGGATAGGACCTAACACAGCTTCACTGAGGACAAAAGAATTGTCTCTCACCATAGGATGCTTACTTTGCTATGCATATGAAACACTGCCATTACCTCCTTCTCTACTGTGTCTTCTACTTGTAACTCCTCCTCCATTTCTCATCTGTAATTGCGGTGCATGCAAAGGGTGCCTTGATGCAGGCACAGCACTGCACACAGAGCTGTAATCACAAATAAGGTTTGTGTCTGGAAGAACAGGTGACACAGACAGCAGCTCTGTGGATGGCACTGCACACACCACATCCATCTGGGAACAGAGCAGAATGAATATAGCATAAGGGGATTTCTAAATATTTTAGTGAAACCTGCTGAGTTTCACACTGGCATTGTTGACGGCCTCACAACCCCCATGCTCACTGAACAGCAGAACTGGAAGGTTTTCTCATTATTAATGTAAAAGGCCTATGTAGTTGCAATAGTTCTAGAACAATCCAAATGAAATAATGGGGCCTTTCTCTACAAACACGTACAGAGTGATTTGATATTCACATATTATGTTATGATATTTATCTAAAATGATAATGCCAGTGATTCCTCAAATAATTATGAATTGTAAATGTACAATAATATTTGTAAATTGTGAAGAGATTATTAATGCACAGATATAGCAACTATATCTAGTAATTGGGACACAGTCCAAACCCATTTCCTTCTTAGATTGATTGCCCCTGGCTTCAGAACCTATGAACTTAAAGACTACTACTCCTACCTAGACCTCATAACCACAACTTCTGTGTCAACTGTAAGAAAAACCTAGAGAGGAGAAAACCTTCAAAAATTTAAAATCTCACTGTTTGATGGGCACTCTGTGTCATTAAGCTGACTCTTCTCTGAGAACTCTGCAGGCTCATATGATGTATCTTCATTAATAGCTGACACTTTGCTGTGAGTCTCCAAGGCAAGGTGGATAAAAATGTCAGCAGGTGGAAAGAAATATTAAGGGAGTGGTTTCAAATACAAGCCTGTGCTCATGGAGTGACTACAGTCAAGACTTTCATTTATTGTGCTGGAAGTGCAATAATCATATTCTTTTTCATTTTCAGATGAAATAGAGGACCAATGGATGCTGCCACCATGGTATTGTTAGAGTCCACTTTCCTTAAACAGGTCTCTGTGTGCCTTACCTTTGCTCATATCCACACATCCATACTTAGCTGCACCTTCCTGGAAAAGATTTCAGTTCAAAGCATATTAAAATTAGTTTTAAATAGGTTTTATTTATAGAGATGAACATGCATAACAGAGATGAACGCAGGTTATTATATTTTAGGCCAGGCAACCAAGTTCTGCATGGAGACTATGCAACTCATTGTGATTTATAAATTAAACGTGCATCAACAATTATGCCTGCTCTGGAAAAATAAGAAAAGCACCTCATAGATATGTAAAGAAGACATATATAAGATTTGAAGTAATTCTCTAGCTTTACTCAGCTGTACTTCAAGGGCCAGCTTTAACCCATGCTCTTATATATAGTGCTGACCATTAAAGACAGGGTCCAAAACAAAAAAAAAAAATTTATAACCTTAGAAAAATAACCTTCAAAGAGAGAAAACGTAGTTATTCAGCATATTAAAAAGGAGAGAGAGAAAGAGAGAGAGAGAGAGAGAGGAAGACACTGTAAGTATTTTAACATGTACAAAATATATTCAAAGAGGAAGGAAATTAACCCACTTGCCACTGGCAAAAAAATTTATAGGCTTGAATACAGAAAGTGAAGATGCTTTTGGAGTGGGAAAAACCTTTAATAGTAAAGATGATGAGGTCCGAGCACTGAAAGGGAATGCTGCAGATTATCCTGATATATTTGTAATATCAAATAAATTTAACAAGAACCTGGTGGTTTGGACGCCATCTGGTCACGTTCTTACTCAAAGCTTTTTTCTGTGATTTTTCACTACTTTTGCATAAGAAAAAAACCCTATTCCTTTAGTTATGTAAATAGTTTTATAAAAACTCTGCTGTAGATTTCCAAAACACATGGAAACGTATACTGATGCTAATGGAGCAACATGACATCAGCTATGTTCTAAAATTCTCATTCTAGGTACATTAAGACAGAACCTGCTTTGGTTCATCCTGATGATTAGCAGACTGGAGAAAATTTGAACCTGATAGGAATTTCCTTTCTTGATCAGGGAATTCAGATACGTGTACATTGGATCTAAAATTGGCACTGAAAACATAATTGCTTTTCCTTTCTTAATTTTAAAGAAAATCTTTGCTAGATCCACAGGGACAAGCCCACCCATTCATTGTTCTCAGGTTTAACACACCCATCCATTCTCCTTTCTGATCCCATTTGTTCTATTTTAACTTCCTTATCTTCTGTACTTCCCTCTTGAATTCTAATATTTATTTTGAACTATAAAAGCTAATAAGATCTGCCAGAAACCTAAAATTCAAAACCAGAGATTACTGCTGATTATAATGTTATCTTAATTGTTATCTAACTGTTGGCAGGTACTGCACAGTTACTACTGAAAACTTTGGTAACTGACTTTACTAAGCATAAAAATAAACAAAAATCACTAAGTTTGAAATTAAAACATTAAAAATGTTTACATTGAAAAATGAGTTACTATCAATATTTTAATAAGATATAAAATGAACATGAATATTTTCCACTGGAACACCTTTTTATTACTACACATGAATAATTGGTCATACATGTGCTCGTGTATGTCTACATGCAGTAAATGCAAAATGAATGCAGCAAAATTCCAGATTAAATGCCATTATTGAAAACTGGATCATTACACATAAAAAATTATAAAAGACACATTCAAAAGATTTCAGTTCCATGAATGTACTCCATCTCTTGCAGCTTTAAGCCCAACTGTTCCAACTGAGTCACACGAATAAGTTGTATCCTGTTACTGTACTTAAGGTGCACCATGCCTTTGGTAAGTGAATTATTTTTCTAATACAAGCAAACTCATTTTATTCAGCATCTGTAATGTGCTAAAGCCATGGCTACAGCCAGCTTTGATGGCTTATCTAGAAAGCAATAGTTTAGTTGCTTACAGTCTTTCTTTTTAACCTAAGATAAATACTAGTTATTAGTATTTAGGCTTTTCTACCACAGACAGGAGCTATAGACAATGTTATATTTATGACTAATAAAATTTGATATGCACTCATTGGGCCAAAAAAAAAGGATTTTACTGATGTAGAACATAAACCCGTGTACACTGAGATTCAAGTGATTTGAATTGTCCTGCACAGATGATTCTGAACCTCCTTTGTATACTGTCATTACAGTCATCATCTCTGGCAGAGGCTGACCAAAATACTGTGGATACCAACAGACACCTGCCTGCTATTCCTTGGTGAAAGAGCAATCTCTGTCCTTTGGTGACAACTGATTGCTGTTTTGGATGATAATAAACAATACCAGCATCTTTTAATCCTAAATCGTGAATCTATTTTTTCTATTGTGTAATCCCTCTGTCCCCTGAATCAGCATAAATAATACCTAGTGCATGGCATTCCTTATGGTTTTCTGTTTCTCTCATGGTTCATCTCAGGAACTATAGAAAAATGCCATCAACAATATTGTTTGAGAATGATTAGGAAAACCGAAAATTGGATTGCCTAATGGCAACTAGCCTTTTTTTTTAAACTGAAAATTATAGTAAATAAATATGATCACAAGTTAAATGTGGTGTTATTGTTCTTTTCTTGAATGTAATAGGTACACAGCTAAATTTAAAAATAATGCCGCAAGAATCCCTGACAGCATCAATTGCTCTTGATCACTCTTGCACTCCAGGGCTACACCACCCCCTCACACACAGATTAATGTTCTAATACTGGTCCTTCTCAGAGCCCATTTCACAGAGGACTCACTGTTACTGCAGACTAATTATTTACGTATGTTTTCTGAATCATCATATTAGTGTAGGAGAGAGTCCCAGTTTGAAAAGGGAATTGTGAATTTTGGGCCCAGATTCCACCTACACGATCTTGAAAAGGATGGGATTTGAAGAAAAAAGAGAGAAATTCTACAGGGAGAAGAAGCAGGGCTCAGAACATGCAAGTCACGAGAGAAGAATTGTTAGAATATAGACTACTAAGGTGAAAAAAAGAATGCCTTGAAGTACTGAGCAACTACAAGCAGATAGTACTGTAACAACTTTCAGATAGCTATTAACACCCGTGGTAGTACAGTCATGGGAAGCAGATTTTCTCTTATTTCTCTGCACAGCTTTACCTGAAATGTCACTGTGCATCATGCAAATTTCATTGCTATTTTTTTATTAATTTTCACATATATGTGATGTGTGTTAAAAGCAAGGAATATGATGACTGATATTGAGCAATTTCAGATCTTTTCTTGGAAGAAGCACCACAAGCATGTCTGACAAATAAGGGAACTTTCACTAAATGATCATGGTTTTTGCCAGTTACTTAGTCCACAGGAATTTCTCACAGGCAGAATTATGCCCTTAAGTCACAGGAAAGAAGCAACAATGTATTTTATTGATACACCATAATTCAGTGGTAAATGCTTCAATGGCACAGTACACTTATTGACTGCATAGAAGACAGGACCAGACAAAACAGCCAAGAAGATCCTTCCATTGCTGTTCAGAAAGGACATCCTTGCTTTCTAAATTCCTCCTCAGAGATGACTGTAGGTGCGACTGGATCCACTTCTGGTTCCAGACTTGGTCAAGGGCTAATGTCTAAAGGATTACATATGTGTAATCAATCCTCTAGATCATGTAGTTAAGATTTCAAAGTTTAACATGCTATTAATCAGTTACCAAATATCTGACACCACCACCACACCATTCTCTCAGCCTTGAGGAGTAACCTTAAGAGGTGTCCCTACTTGGGAATATCCTGATGTGCCACCTACTGTAGTGCATGAGAGCTCAGTGGCCCCATGGCCACTTTTTATGGAGTAAGATGATTGACATATAGTGATATTTGCAATATTTGCATATTTGCAAGATGTCTGGGCCATCCTTGCAGCCCAGCTTCCAGGTTGTTATTTGGCCCCCAAAGTACCGAGTAAGGTGGATGCAGCCACCACAACCCCCACGGGTGGTTATGGCATAAGATGGGGGCATACCACCACATTCTTGTGCTTTTAAATGCATGCTCCAATCTCGGTATCCATATGAAAAATAATGAGGTAGAGACACAGACAGAAAGTAACCTATTTCCAAAGCAAATATTGAGAAACTCACTGTGGAGCAGACAACAGCATTCTAACTATGCAAGTCACTGGGATGTGAAAGAATTAAATTAAAGCCCCTGGTCCAAACTATTAAGTTAGATTTTCCTTATTTGACTATTCTAAATGAATCCAGCGACTTCTGTTGTCACAGGAGTGGAGCTTTTGACAAAATTAATATGGATTTACTGAAATACCACTTTATCTGAACAGCCATGGAATTGTAAAGGTTAAATCTTATCTTTTTGTATCTTCTCAAAATTCGTGAGTCCCATAAGATCAGACCATAGAGGTGTCCTTATCCTTGACTGGCTTGATTGTGTACAGAGGATACTGAGTAGATTTCAATTTAATTAATGTTATTCCCCAATTTCTTTCATAATTTCTGAAACTTTCCTAGACCCCACCTCTTGGAAATGTATTTTCTAATCAGTGTCAACCTGACCCACTTTACTAAAGGCAGTGATTTTCTTGAATTTCTTATAGCAGCTCCCATGACTTTGACAAAGTTCAACTTCTTCCATTTTCTATTCTCGTTACCATAGTAGAATAAATTTGCAGCTTTTCTATGCAGAAATTTTCTTTTTTATTATCATCTTGGTGCAAAGCAAGATCCTAAATGTTTAGTTCCACTGTGCTACAGCAAGTTTTTAAATTTTAACAGTGGTATTACTTGCTAGGCAAGAAATGCTGTTGCCTTGTAAAACTGCTAAATTATTTAATATTTATATGTGTTACAATAATGTTCATTCTTAGGCCAGTGGTTGCATAGAATAATTAATTTTATCAAAACTTTGAATTGTAAGATTTGTGCCAACACAGAATTCAGTCAGTCAAGAAGTTCTTTCAGTCTTTTGTTAAGCAAGCAGTCATAAGAGATCTGAAATGCACATAAAGGAACAGTGCTGCTCTACCTTACAGTTACTCCCCATTTCATAGTAATGCTCTGTTTAGCTCACAAATATGCCCCTCATGTGAAAGCAAAGCAGCAAGTGAAGGAGACCATCTATTATAGAGGTCAGTTCTCAGTGCTCATGCATTAGGAAGGCCTCTAGAATCCTGCTGTAAACCTCTAGCCAAACATTTTACTGTCAGGCAGGAATTCCCTGTTTGTGCCCTGCTCTGCATACTTGTCTCTCGAAGCTGTCAGAAGAGGCTGCTAAGAAGTAAAAAGTATAAAACAAGAGGACATGCACTTGTTCTCCGCTGACATGGAGTCCATGAAGACCCTGGAAAAGTTTCTGGACTGCTTCACTATGCATCAAAGCCAACTTCTGACCCTATGTGTGAAAAAATCATCTCTGGCGTCTTGAAATGCATTTCTTCCTTACACATTGCCCTAGCAGGAAAAAAGGAGATAACAAAGAGTCTGTTTTGAAATCTTTGCAAGCTGATCTTGATCACTGTAGTCCACAGAAGCCAGAGGGTATGTGAGACATTTGTAAAGAACTTTTTCCCACAGTCTTCTTTTAAAATAAAAATAAAATGTGATTATATGCACAACTTCCAATTTTGTCATGGGAACACTGTTAGGAATATCTGATAACATATGAGCATATAATGAGCAGGAAAATTATAAAAATATGAGGTAAGTGATTGCCTTTTCAGTGGAACTCACTCACAAATGTGTTACTTCTCAGAAATGCCCATGTCTGCTTTCAAAAATTATTGAGTTTCTTTGCATCCAGCATCCTGTTGCACATTAAGACTAACACTATTTACACCTATTGAACATTTTATTTTGTATGTTAGTAGTGTATTCTTACCCCATTCCACTAGACTAGCTCATGAAAGCTAATTTTGTGGTGTTCTTTCTGTATTGGGAGAACTCAATAGCAGGACCACTTATTGGTTTGCACACATTTTTTGTAAATTAAAAGGATTATGTCAAAATCTGATCCCTCTGAATGCAACAGCAATCAAATAGAAGGGAAAGTGTTTACTCCCTATTCCAGCATTTTAAAAAGTAATATACAAATACTCTGTCTGGGCTTCATTTCAGTTCATGCTCTAAGCATTCTTTTGGCTGCCCACTACTTTTTGCTGCTTTTTTTTTTATCCTGTCTCTGCTGTGTCCCTCAGATACACATTGCTGCAATCCACCCATATCAGTATCTCAACCCATCTCTTTCAGCAGTTTTTCTGGATCTCCTTATGGCCATGGCTTAAGTCCTATTGCCTACTATCGTACATAATCTATTTTGACAATAAAATCATACTGTTTTGGATTAATATTTCATGGAAAATACAATTTTCTAATTTCTCTAAACAAAATTCTGCCAAACACAGTTTTCCTTATGTTTTCTTATACCTTAATTTTGTTTTTTATGGATTAATGGCAAGACTTCTCAACTAAAAAATTCTAACGGATTTATCTATCTTTATCATTTACTCACTGGGGTCAGAAAAAGAGAGGACTGATTGATTACAAATGCTCTACATGCTGCTATTTTCAGGAGGTCCTCAGTAATGCATAGTGATGGATCAACCTGCTGGTTGACTGAAATAATTTACTTTATCTTCTTGAAAGGATGTCAGTCCGTGCATAGTGTAAGGTGGTGAGGGGAATCTCAAGTATACTAAATGTCTTTAAAGTCCTTCTGAAGCAAATGAAGAAATCTGAGGATCTGAAAAGGTAGAACAGGGCAGAGGAATTTGTATTTCCCAGGCTGGGCAAGTCATATTCAGCTGCAGAACTGCAAGGCATGTTCGTTTCCCTATTCAAAATGACAGTGGTGTAAAGCCTGATACAATTACCTCTTCCTGAAGCATCTCAGGAATTTCAAACTTGAAAATGGCCAAGTTGGTTAAAAGTGCATGTTCACTTCTTCACTAGAATGATACATAAAAAATACAAAAAAAAAAAAATTTCTTTACAGTCAACATCAGCAAAAAACAAATCTTCACTAATATGGAAATAAATTGACCTTGAAAGAACTTATTGGATGACACACGGAGAATAGATCAGACAAATACATGGTAAATGGTATACTGACATTTAGCCTTAAACTCCATTTCAGCAATTACATCAGAAGCACTGCTTCTAAATAGGTAATTCATATGTGTCAAATGCCTCTGTCTGTCTCTGGCTTAGTATAATCAAAAGTAAGATTTTTCAAGTGAGAGAAGAAATAACTACACAACACACACTAGTAAGGGAATATGAGAAAAAGTGGAATTGCCAAATGTAAATTTTATACCAGTTCCTTCTTCATTTGACTTGGGTTTAGGAAAAGCCAATGTTTATTTTCAGATTATTTCCTAGGCAGAATTGAGCAAATATAAAGACACATTCTTTTCCTGGCACAACTGTTCAAATTCACATAAAAATTAACAGATTTTGTTTATAGCAGCAGATAATTTTACCCCAAATATTTGCTCAAAATCAGTGCATTTCCTGAGTGGTTCATATCTTATTCTACTGCAGTAAATCTGCCGAGAGTCAGTATGTCTTGTTCTGCAAATAAGACGGCTCCTACAAAAATAATTCTCTCTTTTGAAAAAGATGACCTTTCCAGACTGTTTGCATCTGGCTGGCAAAAAAAGTACAAATTCCAGCTCATTAATTCTTCCATTGTCCGCATGGATCATCCTGGAATGAATTTATTCCTTCTGTCCGGGGTACACTTCAGAAGGTCAACTTCCACTGTGTTGCTCAAGCTGTAACAGGGCATTCACAAAACTCAGGTTTTACTCCAATTCTGTCAGAATGCTCCTGCCACTCCTCTAGTATCGCCTTTTTTTAAACCCTAGTGCTTATGAAAGGTTTATGCAACAATGGAGTTTCCAAGTCATGTATGTGGTGGTACTAATAAATCAGGGCCCAAGTCATTCCCAGTTACGAAGTCTCTCTGATGCTTTTAATTTGCATTTAAATGTTGCAAAAACTTGTTGTTTAAAAGAAGATGTGAGGCAATTCATATTTTAATTCACTATGAACTAGTTGCCTTAAGAATTCATGCTGGGAATCAATATTTCGTGTACTTAGCGTACACACTCTGTGTTAAGCATTAAGTGCATGTGGCACTTACATGTAGTAAGGTTTGGTGTTAGTCTTGTCTGGAAAGCTGCCAGTGAAGCTCAAACCAGCCTTTTGACGCATTAAGACTAGCAGGAAACCTCTTCATGAATAATTATTTCTGCAGAATTGTTTACATTCAGGAGTTTTAAATGTAACGCTTTAAGTAGAGCCACATTCTTCTTAGCATGCTGTTCAAGTGCATATAAATCATAATTTACCTTTGCTGCACAACCTAATGCAATCTATTAAGGAAATAGTTCTTTTAATAACAAGACTACAGGAAACAGAGAGCTCAATCACACATAAAGAGACAATAAGATTACTGTTAATACACTTTTAACCTTTTAATAAATCATCCTGATTAGCACACAGGGCTGAAAGGATCAGTGGTTGTTGCCTTACAAGCCCCCTTTATGGACTGAAAATTTTGCCGCCCCAGAAAACCCACGGAACATGGTGTCCTCATTCATTCCTTCATCCTTCTGCTAGAAGGACTGGTATGTCTCATTCACATTCATATTTTTATAATTAACAGAAATAATTTTTAAAAGGAAAAAAAGGATGCAATTCTTATATTTATCTGTGGTTCAAAACATTAAAATAAGTCTAAAATACAAAACTCAGAAGGCAAATTGACACTTTAATTGTGTTCAACAATTTTTAAATGTTAATATTTTAAAAATATTTTCTAAACTTTTTTGTTTTGGAGGCAACTTCCAGTAAAGTGCAATCAATGAGTCACTAAGCTAATAGAGTTATATAGTGTAATAAACCTATTCTAATTTGGTCATATAGTTGAAAAAAAGGCATACTGATGCAAAGAATACTAACCTTCACACCAGTCTCAACTTGTTTAGTCCTGAACAGTTATAAGGGATTGAAAGTTTATGGTAAAAAAAAAAAATTGTTTTGTCAGAACAGCATTATAACATGCGACTGGCAAGTAGAAGACTATTCAAAGTTTAAATGGTGGATCAATATGGAAAAAATATTGGTAATCTGAAGCAATTATACTTCAAGCACCTGCAAATATCAGGAACAAACTTGCTCTTGGTACTGACAGTACCTTTCACTTCTGGTCTCTGGTCAGTCCAACCTGGTTGTAGTGCCAAAAAAATTATGTCTCTGTGGATTCCTTCACAAAGCCTTAGCCACAATTGCAAACGTGGCAAAAAAGTTTTTCAAGGGGGTGGTTGGATTCAGGACTACAAGCCAGTTCTCATTTTGGTTTTGTCTTCAAAATTATTTTCTTTCTTGTTTCAAACAACTTGGTTAAACCATTGATAGCTCTCAGGAAACCTTGAAGTTAGTTTCAGAAGTGCAAACAACTTTCTAATCTCCATCTGATTTATTACCTGAGTGGTTGCTGGCAGCCAAATAGCCAGTAAACACACAGATTAATATCTCAATAGCAAAATAAAAAATTAATAAGAAAAAAAACCAGCATCAAAAAGACACTTTTGATATCAAGGGTGTTGCACACAGATTTTTACAGCTTTTTTTTTTTAAAAACCATACATGCATAACTCGTGATTTTTAACTTTCTTCCAGGAAAAGGATGTATTCGTTAGATGTACCCAAGGAGTACACAGACTGCAGTGAACCAGATCACACTTCGTTCTAGCTTACAGTCTATTCCTCCCATATTTTGCTGAAGGGTTTTGTTTAGTCACCCGTGTTTGGCTGGTGACATCATCAGTACGTCTCTCTAACTTTAACAATAAAGCTCTCAAAAACCCTTATAGATGGCAGTTAGCTTGGAGAGTGGGACTTAACAAGGCAATTTCTAGCTTTCTGATATTATATTGACTGTCCCTGAGCTGTAGATATTGGATTTGCTTACTCCAAATACACCCTTGCTTTGTAGCTAGGCATCCTGGCTAGCTCTGCAGGACACTCAGAGCATTTCAGAGCATTTCACAGGGCTCTCTCATAACCAACCTGCTCCCACATGTGCCAGTCCTTTGTGATGTCTCCTCTGGGCTTTCGTAGCCCCAACAATATGCACAGGGTACACATCCATGCACATCAGCACTGACACTGCTGCAGGGACACCCCATACCCTGCTGTGATTCCACATGGAGCACTCTGAAATAAACCACCAACAGCAAGGGACAAGGCTGCGGCTGTTGGGTGTAGATGATAGCTAGTACAGAGCGCCATCCAGGAAAGAGAGCCCTAAGGAAACCTGTGATTTGCTGAAATATTATAACATTTTACATGGAAGTTTGCAGGAAGGCAACTGCTTCATCAACTGATGGCCTTCAGTCTAATTTCAGTGTTCAGCACTGAAACCTCAAGGACCAGCACTAGCCAGCTCCTACCAACACCTGATCTTTTCCCGGTGTCATGTAGACTTTAGAGGTCTGATCTTTATGACAAATTTTGTTTACCTTTGTATCCATGACAAACAACAAAAGCTGATCATGTGCTGTTTGTTCAATCAAAAGGATTGATAAGACCAGCAGCACACAGAAAAACAGCAAAGTAAAATTAAGCTTTGGTTAAAAATTAATTAGCTATATATATACCTGATAAAAACATGCAAACAAACATATATTATATGGTAAAAGCTCTAGGTAAAAAGAGAAAGCTTAGAGTTTAAAAAATAACCAAGAGAATATTTACACATTTAAGTGTAGAACTTGTTTCTGTATTATAGGACACTCTTGCTCCCAGCTTTGACTTCTTCATGGCTGAACCTTTCACCTCAACTCATATACTTGAGATGAACATTGTCTTGGTTCTATCTGAATGAATGCTCACAGAAAAAACCCTTGTAACAATCTTCTTATAATGCTATTAAAAAAAAAAAGGAAGAGCATATTCAGAAAAGTAGGTGGTAGTATTTATGTTGTAGTGCTCACATACTCTTCCTGTGAAGAAAAACAGGTGAATATTATTACCATAATCCAACATAGGATTATGGTCATAACAGGTCTCTGAACTTGATTTAGGTTTTCTTTCCTCTTTAGTGAACTATAAAAAACCCCAAGGTTAAGTGGCAGAACAGAATACTCACAGTTTTCCCACATCTCCATCCAATAACAAATTTAAACATGTCACGCCATATAAACGCTGAATAATAAGACCATTAAATATAAAGTTTAGGGATTATGAAACAGTTATAAAACCATGATAAAATTCACTTTCCTGTCGACTGAAGGGTGCTTTGAAACACTTTTATTCACTTTGAAAAGAGTATACCTGGTGTCACTTCAGAGAGGAAGAAAATTCTTGTTTTCTCCATTTCCAGCTTGGCTTCTCTGATTTGGGTTAACGCACTTTGAGATGACTGCTCTTGGAGGTGTTCTCCATTTTCTTAAGATGATATACAGAACAATGATGTAGTCTTTCTTCTCAGCTTATAGACCACACATAGCAAACAGAAATATTCACTTTTTCTCGACTGTTGTTTCTTTCTCAGCTAAATTTCATATGGATGTGGTAGTCCAGTTTTCTGTACAAACAAGGCATCACCAGGAAAATAAAGCAGAGTAATATAGGGAGTAATGCATAGCTCAGATGATATATCAGCACAGTAAGAATACCTCTAGGTGGCATAACATAATGACTTTTTCTGCCATGCAAGGCCAGTTGATAGGAACCAGAAGCCATCATCTTGTCAACAAGCATTTAGAAATAATGTGAAACACTGACCTAATGCAATATTATTAATATTGTTTTCAAATTTAAGAAAATATTCATTGAGTTGCTTGACATAAAATAACTTTTTCATTTATTAATATTTCTGTAACAAAAATTCCAGGATTGTCAAAAAATGCCAATAGTCAAAAGCAAGGAAGTTCACAGGATAACTTCTACAAAACGTAATGCAGAAACCACTGCTATTTCATTCCATATCTTTATCTTTAAAAAGATAGAACTTCTGGTAGAGAAGTTGTGTATGCATTCCTGAATGGCTTTTTTTCTGGATGTATGGGTGATAGCAGCTGGGACTGGCTGCTATGATCTCTGTCATTTAGAAAGCTGCCTGTACAAACAGTGTGTCATCTCCTGTCCCAGCAGTTCATTGTGATGCACTGTCAAAGTCTGCAGCTTACTCCAAAGCAAGCAGGTGAGAATCAGATAGATCTCTCATTTGTCCTTCTGTGTGTCTTCTGCTCATAAAGCAGAATTTCCATGAACCCACTTATGAAATTCCCCACCATGAGGTTACTTTTCCAGGCTTCTTTTAGGTGTTCCAGAGCTTTCCCATGCTCCATACTGGCCACAAGCCATGCATTTTTGTTAATACGGTGCTAAGCCAATGTTAATAGTCTTTTCCTTTCCAGTAGATTTTATTAGATTGAGTTAAACTTAGTTACACAGCTTCCAATTCAAATCTGGCTCAGATTTGGATGCTTTGCACAGAGGATAAAGTTATATGTTTGCAAAATTTCATTTAACCATAGTCTCCATTAAAACACACGGTTACAGTATTTTACTGGCTCTGGTGTTGGAATTTTTTAACTGAGATCTTCTAGTTATGATTTCAAAGCACAGTGTTTTCACAGTTATCTATCATTTTAAGTAAGATCTAAACTCTATTTTGAAAGTTTTTGAGGCAGAGCAGGCTGACTATTCACAAAAGAGATTGTGAATGCAATAAAATATGAGGCTTCACTTGGAACAGAATTAAAGACCCATGTACCCATATCCTTCTTACCCGTACCAAAATGTGTCTTTTCCTGAGCTATGATATATCCTGTACTTTCTATTTACTTCTTATTACATCTGCTAACTACCTGTCTCTGATGCTTCTGCTTTCCCTGCGTATGCTCTGTAGGACAAACCTTTAGGAAATGGTTTTGAATGCAAAGTCAAAACAATTTATCTAAGAGTAGTTGAATATGTATATAAAAGTTCACCATACTGCACTTAGATGTCAGCCTTGAAAGTGACTTTGAGTCAAGGAAGAGCTTTAATTTTTCTTTGGAAATCTTTTTTCTTGGGATTTCATCAAGAGATCTGGTCAACTTGACGGTTTCCCTAGTGACTGCAGTAAATATCTATCCACAGGCAGTCATTAAATGCTATTTCAGCTAATTAAGCTGGTGTTTGCAATGAAAAAATAAATATGCATTACTTCCCATGTTATCCAGTTTTTTTCTCACATTTTAGTTCTCATTTTCTAAACTCTACTGACCATCATAAGAGTTTAGTGACTACACTAAAATTTATCAATTTTTGCCCATGATAACTAGAAATTATATCTCCTAAACATGTTTTTGCCTTACTTCTCCCCAACTAATTGATTCTAATCTACAGGTACTTAAACAGGCTTGACTTAATTTATTAAATCCCTGACACATCATGCCCACTAAATTGTCCTTTCCAAAAGCATCCAAATTTATAATTGTTTTCCGCACATATCTGCTCAACAAGTATCTTAGTATAGTAATCAGGTTTCCTAGTGTCACAAAGACCCACTTGCTTCCTTACTAACAGATAAATGAGGGAAAAGCATTATGCATTGACAACATTTTGTGTAGGAGCAGTCTATTTCCATGTGTAAACTCCAACACCCGTCAGAGCAGGTGAGGGACATCAGACTGACTTCATTGTGCTTTTTATACCACAGTGTGGTACGGTGCTGAAAGGTATGTAAATAACAGAACGCTGTGTGGGACTGAGTTTATATAAGTCTGACTAGTTCACAGAGTTTGATATAAAGATACATATGCACGGATACTCACTAAAGCAACACAGCATATTTGTCTTCAAACTGTTTATACAGCACTAGGCAAAAGACAGTAAGAGTTGTCCCTTGTTAGCAATGAAATTATATGTATTTATATATACACAAAGAAATCCAACAGAAAGGAATGTTGAATGTTTGAATTTCACATCCAGAGGATATAGCTGTTCATCCGTGGGGAGTAGGCAGTGTGTGCAGAAGCGAAGAAGCTTTCAGTTTTTAAATTAGTAAACAATTCTTCCTGATCCTTGAAAACCTTTGAAGTCTAAATATTGCCTACAGAATACAAGGTGTAATTGAAACTCCGTTTGTCTGAGATCAAACCCAAGGGAAATTGCCTGCACTTGAGTGCACTAGTCAGGTCAATTTAAAACAGCCTTCTCAAGACAGCATGGGCTTTGTTTGCCTGATTGTTTACTTTTTGATCCAACACCTTCCTACCAATTGTTTGGTAAAAGCCCCTAATTAAAGGTGGGTGTAATTGTGAGCAGCGAGATTGCTTTTATGAAGAAGCAGTTTCTAGGAAAGGTCTATTATGATCAGCATAGAAGGAAGCAGCACATCTGTCTTGTTTTATGTCAAATTTGTTTGTTCCTTATTGGTAAAAGAGTGGCGTTTCAAAGCCAGACATTGAAGCTCAGGGAGAGTAATGTCAGACATATTTTGCATCACAAATGCAAGTCAAGTAATTGCAACTGCCTTTAGAAAAATCCTAACAGGACATCTGCCTGTGTGTGAAGCGTAGGCGTCTATCTAAGAGCACACAGACATACTGTGCACTACTTTGCAGGACACTTTATGTAACTTTCATATGCTGCAGAAAGTTAAGAAAAGAATGAAATGACAGTGGGAACAATTCTCTAACATTTTCTCTCTCTTGCACAGTACAAAGGACTCTACAAGCTGGAAACCAGTTGCCTGCTTATCCAATAGTAAGCACAACACTGCCCAGAAAATTATCTTAATGGGTTTTTTTCCTCGTGTTTGGTCATTCCAATTCTATCCTAGCTACATTTACTGGCAAACTTACTAAACAAACAAGGCTGTCCAAACTCTCCATCTTGTACTCTGACAGAAAGTGGAAGCTTGACTTTACACGCCCTTGTTATGGACTGATCATTATCACTTTGTATATGGTTTGTGGGGTGCTATTTTTGTGAGACAAACAAGGCCAATGGAACGACATAGAAGTACACTCTGTAGGTTTTCTACCTCCTGCCAACTAATTGTTAGCAATATATCTAGTGAAGTATCTATTGCTTCACTTTAATTGTTGGGAAAACAGTGCTTACACCATGTGCATCTTTCGGCGGAGAGAAGGGGCAGGAGCCGGAGCCAGAAGCAGACAACTTCTTTAAGCCATCTGGAGGAAATATACATGAACCCACATTTAAAACCTCCCTCAAGCCGAATATTCCAAAGCTGAGATGTAATAATACTGGTTAGCAGGACTGTGAATACCTATGTGTTTTAGATACAACCTGCCAGTTAAGTCCCTTATTTCAAATTAATGATGATACTTGAACAGAACTCCTGCTTGGAGCAGAAGTATGAAAATGCAGGATGGGAGTGCATCAATCTTGCAACTCCTAAGAGTGAATTCTTTCACATCTTCTGTCATAAAACCTATATTGAAATTAAGATATTAATTTAGATGATTTGCTTTCACTCTAAGAAACTCTGCCACCATGAAACTGTAGTTATGATTGAAGGATGAAAAGGAATACAAAAGTACAATCGCCGATCACGGTTGGAGGAACTGAATCAGAACCACAAAAAACAGCCCACGTTACCACAGTGGTCAAATGATTCTCAGAAACTTCCTCAAACACATTAAGAATTACTGGTGCCTTGGGCTAGACTTTAAGATTGTACCATGTATTAATCTGTGTACTTCAAATTTTAGATGAGATTTGTCATGCTCATTACAAATGCAGCACTGAGGGGTTTTTTCTACCACAATACTGCATCATATCCTGATCTTTGTAGTTTCCCAGAAAGTTGTTAGGAAACTAGACTCAGCGAAAGCTACAAGAGAGTTCTGTATGCTTCTCCATATATAAAGCTAGGTGTCCAACGTGAAGTCATCTGAGAGATAACCTGTGGATGGGATTCAAACCCACTCTAGTACCAGCTGCAACAATTCTGTCAAAGAAGCTGTATTGCGCCCATATTTAGGCAGAAAAGCAAATAGGGCCAAGAGCTATTTTCCTGTGTTTGGCATTGGACAAAGCTGTTTCACTTGCACATGGCCAAAAAGACCACGGTTTTGGGAGCAATTCGTTGTTGAACTCAGTTCAGAAAAAACATGTCAGGACAATTTCCCAAGTAGAGAATGGCTCAAGGGCCATTGCAAACAGGAACAAAACTTCATGCCGGACTGGGAATTCAGCTGAGTTTTGTATTTGTTTGCCCTGGGCCACAAACAGATGATTAAAATCCAGAGCTGCATCCTAATAACTATTGCTGTGATACGGACTGAGAGGGAGGAGGCTGAAATCCCTCCTCTTTCTGGACCTTGCCCATGCTGAATGACCTCACTCCCTGATCCTCAGCACACAAACCTGGCTTTCTTTGTGTTTTGTAAGACAGCAAGGCTGTCACCATCAAGACTTTCTCCTCTTTTTTACAGTTTGTTCCACTCAGGTTTTTACATAGTTAGGCTCTCTTCCAGCATTTCCGAATTGAAACAATTTTAACTCCCTGTACCATCTCCTTAGCAATTTTACACAATTTGTCACAGGAATGCAGTGTTAATGGGTAGGCAACCCAAATTCTGCACATCAATGCAGTTGAATTGTTGTGATTAGAGTCTGCCTTGAAAAGATTATGATAGACCTTTGATTACAAATAGCAATATTAATGCTTAAATGACAAGTTCTCCATTTAATAGCCGCAAATGAAAACCTGAAAAAAAAGCACATGCCAACAAAAACTATTAAAATAAAATATGAAAGGTATCATTTATTATCCAACAGATACTGAATAGCAAAACATTAAAAAGGCAGTGCAACCATAAATTGCAATCATCAAAAAATAAACTATGAAAAAGGCATGGAAAAGCAACAGTGGCTAATCCATGTAACTAGACACTTTCTGTTTAGTGCAATAAATTGGTAGACAACAGAGGAAAACTCTAGACACTGAATGATACTGCTCAGCTATTAACTGGAGCTATCATTTCATTTTTATTCAGTTTCAGAGGATGTTAAAACTGTACCATTGCAGCTTACTAGCTGGAAAGGGAGGACACCATAGGTAATAATTTTGGGTTGAATAATTGCACTTCAAAACTTTGTAATGGAAGTTCCCCATGCATTTATAAATGCACCAGCAGAGCAAAAATATGTTGCTTTCCACTTTATCAGAAAAATGGGATTTTACATGCACAACCTATTTACATTTCAAAATCAATATTACATGCTGAAATGGTTCATTGAGTGGATATTTTGAAAAGTAGATTAATGGCCCACCTGGGAAAGAGATTAAAACTAAAATTCAAATCTTGTTTTGTAAGAGTAATCAGAAGTTTCCTGGATATAATTTACAATCCATAAGAGCAGAGTTAACTGAACACTAAATTCTGAGTTAGCACCAATGGACTACACAGCCACTGCTGGTAGTCTGGTCAGGAGAGAAGCTAGTTTCAGTAGTTAAAACTGAGTCACCGAAAGTATTATACTCTTGTATAGTAGTATTGCAAAATAATAGTGATCCCACTATTCATATGACTGTGTTTTTGTAGAAGTAAGAAGACACTAAAGAAAAATGCTCACAGGCTGCTGAACAAAAGTATTTCATAGAGCTGCTATAAGGCTCTAGCTCTCCCTAGCCTGCCTGATGTTTGGATAATTTTCTGACTTGCCAATATTTTGTGCAGTGGAGGGTGTCCCCGCTCATGGGACTGGAAGTGCAAAGGCATTCAGGATTCATCAGGACAGAATCGCAGAATCCCAGAATATGCTGAGTTGGAAGGGATCCACAAGGATCATGAAGTCCAGCTTTCTGCCCTGCACAGGACACCCAAGAGTCACACCATATGCCCAAGAATATTGTCTAAACATTTCTTGAACTCTGTCAGGCTTGGTGCTGTGACCACTTCCCTGGGGACCCTGTTCAAGTGCCAAACCAAAGGAGCTTTTTCCTGATATCCAACTAAACCTCCCCGGACTCAGTTTCAGACCATTCCCTCAGGTCCTGTCACTGGTCAACACAGAGAAGAGATCAGTGCTGCTCCTCCCCTTCCCCTCACAAGGAAGTTGTCAACTGCAATGAGGCCTCCCCTCAGTCTTCTTTTCTCCAGGCTAAACAGATCAAGTAACCTCAGCTGCTCCTCATATGGCTTCCCCTCGAGTCCATTCCCATCTTTCCTGCCCTCCTTTGGACTCTATCTAAGAGTTTAATATCTTACATTGTGGCACTCAAAACTGCACTCAGGACTCAAGGCGAGACCGCCCCAGTGCAGAGCAGAGCGGGACAATCCCCTCCCTTGCCCGGCTGGTGATGCTGTGCCTGATTCTGACACACTTGGCCCTCCTGGCTGCCAGGGCACTGCTGGCTCATGTTCAACTTGCCATCAACCAGGACCCCTTTCCACAGTGCTGCCCTCCAGCACTGCATGCCCTGATTTTTCCGTACATCCAGAGTTGCCCCATCCCAGGTGCAGAATCTGGCACTTTCCCTGTTTGAACTTTATATGGTTGGTGATTTCCCAGGCTGGTAATTTGTTGAGGTCTCTCTGCAGGACCTCCCTGCCCTCCAGGGAGTCAACAGCTCTCCCTAGTTTTCTATTGTCTGCAAACTTGCTTAGTATCCCTTCTAGTCCTGCAAGCAAGTAATTTATGAAGATGATGAAGAGCACAGGGCCAGAGATGGAGCCCTGCAAAAACCCACTAGTGACAGAGAGAGGCCATTCTTGGAGAAGGGAGTGCAAGGCTCGAGGGCCCTCCTGACCAAAAAGGCCCCAACATTTTTCCTGCACTGAGGCCAGAGGATGTAAACATTAGGAATAAGCACTCCTAATGGCTGGTGGATTCTGCAGCATGGTTGCTCATAAGAAAACTTTGTGTTGTTTCAGAGAGACTTGTTCCTGATTTTCCAAAGAAACTCTTTTATTAATAAATTCCCTTTTCACAGAAAATGTAAATATTGTCAGTCCTCAATTGCAGTCGCCTGACCCCTGGGCCGCCCGGTGGCCCTGCAGGAGACTGCTTGTTCGGCCGAGGACCGAAAATAGAAAAGCAGCTAAAAGTCCTGAATAGGGAACGCACTGCCGTGGAACGGGTCGAGCTGGCGTCGTTGGCAAAGGAGGCGAAGAGGCAGAGACAAAGGACTGAGAGAAGGGGATGTCCTGTGATAGATCAGAGCATTTATTGCCAAATCCAGGGCACAAGGACGATCCGAGGGAAAATGAACCGAGCATGGGATTTTAAGGAAGGGAAAAAGGGGCGGAGTTTACAATGAGGTCCAATAGGGATAAACTGAATGGGAGGAACCAAGGTACAAACGACAAATCACAGAGCAACAAGGGAGGAGACAACCTAAACAAACCAATCATATACCAAATTAAGCAGAACCTTCTAGAAGTGGGGGAGGAGACGGGCTCAGAGTGACATGAGAAGCAAGGCCTTCTAGCCCAGGACCCGCCTAAAGACCCTCCCAATGGGCGGACTCACCAGCCCATTGGGTAATAAGACTTAGAAGGACAGGAGGTGAGCCCCAAGCGGGCCAAGGTGCACCGCAACACTCAATCCCACTCAAAACAGAAGCTTCAAAATACTGGAATTTCACCCAGAATGAAAAATCCAGGCTTTTGTAAGCAGGTCCCTTTGTTTATATTTTCTTTTGCTTAATCTCTTCTTTGTTTTGAATTTCATTTTCATACGCTTTCATATAATACCATGAGCTGGACAGTTGTTTCTTAAGCAGCTTGGTAGAAAGGTTCTGCAGAGCAACTTCTCTTTTATCATTTGAATTTTCAAAGTAATGGATGTTATTGGATTGATGCATAAATTTCATACAGAAAATGAAAAATGTATTTTCAGCTACTAAGTACATTCCAAAATACTAGCTGGGGGGAAAAAAGTGGGTTTAAGTTGACTTTCCTTTTAACAATATCTTGTCCCAAATTTTCATTTTCTCATTTCTCATGTTTGATTACACAAGAACATGACTTTTCTCAGACACCAGATGAGCATGTCTCTTTCTCATTCCTTTCCCAAAATTGGCATCTGTCACCTTAGCATCAGTCAGATCTATGTCTGACAGGCAAAGGTTTTATAAAACAAAATTTACATACATTTTAAGTTCTTGAACTTTCTGTAGTTATCTCGCTGCTGCAGTCAGTGAAAATATGCATGATGACAGTGTGGTCAAACAGGCTAATTAGCCCTCCTTGGAATTTCACCCACAGTATTAGCCGTGGTCTCTTCCTCATAAACAAATGCTTCCACCCCTCCTGCAAAACCAAAAGTTTGAAACCTGGGTTAACAGCTAGCACAAGCTCTGGCCCCGTGACATTTAAATCTTCATCATGGCTGACCTTTTGTTAACAAGAGCTAGCCCTTCATGTTGTTTGAATAAAAGTTTGCTTTAACAACTTACACTTCAAAAGTGTAAAACACTTCATGCTTGCTTCTTAAAAATTACTTTATTGTTACATTAAGTTACCACTGATAAAAAAAACCCTGCAAACCTCAAAGTAAGTGAAAGGCAAAGACAAAGAAAACAAAGTGTTTCTGAAAAGGTTATACAAATAACTGTAAGAATTGCTAAAGCTTTTTTTCCTTTGGATAGAAAGTTTGGGGTTTATTCTTAGGCCAGTCAAGAACAGCACACTGAGGGATTTTAAAACAAGTTTTAAAGTAGGTAACTCAGATACTCTATATTAACAGGCTTGTACAGTGCTGGATCTTCTACACGCCACACCACTTCTTACATGCAGGCAAGAAGGCTTTACTCAACACCATGGCTTTGGAGAATAATACCCAGCTATTTTTCATTTGAATATCCACCTATGTTCATATCCTGGCACCCAAAGATTTCCTTGGCTGCAGCATCTTGTTCCAAACGTTCAGGGCTTCTCTATCTTCCTTTTTGCCCCTACCACTAGGGACTGTGCCATAGCCCATCCATGCCCTGAGCCGTCTGGGGGCCAAGTGGGGCATACAGCCCCAGGGAGTCGCCAGTGCAGCGTGAGCAAGCAGGGGACTCCCAGCCTCCTCTTCATCCTCCTGGGTATAACTGTGCCCCCACATCTACTTCTCTCTCTGCTCTTTCACTTTGCTGAGGTTAAGGGTAGAATTCCTATCCTGAGATGACATTATTTTAAGCAGACAAGAAAGAGACTAAGCCCAACATGAAGCAAGATGTTGATGACAAGCATTTATAGTGTAGCTCTGTGCGTTGTGGTTTCTCTCTTTTCTTCACATTTTTAGATTTTGCCTTCAAAGCACCCTGAGCGCTCAGAGTTTCATTTTGGCTCCCTTCATGATGATTAGATTTTCTCCTTTTCCTTTCATTCTTGCAGTTTAACCCACCTTTCTCTGCTAATAAAATCACTCTGGCAGCCTCATCTTGTAGTCTTGTTTCATTTGTGACTATCCCAGCTGTTTGCTTATTTATTCTTAAGTCCATTATTAGGTCTAAACAATGCATTTCAGAGTCCATCTTTTGCTTTAAATGTCCTTTAGCTGCCCATGGCAGCTATTGGGTTGCATTTTAATACTCTGGTTCCCTCTTTTCCAAGCTGAAATGCTAAACGCTTTCTCATTCTCTTTTTCTTTGACACATTCATCTGAGGAACCAGGTTAATACACTGAATTTCTTTTGGCCAATCCCTTGTGTGCCTCTTTCAAAATTTCCTTCATAAAAGCCAACTCCTTATCCTTTTCTCAGTCTCCTTCCTAGTTCTCCCTGTAATGTTGCTACACTTCCTTAGAGTTTCACTTCAACACATGGCCCAGCTGCTGAAACAATACCCTGTGACCGAATGTTGTGCTTTAAACCAATAAAGCAGGTACAAGTTGCCAGCACTGAATAAACAGTATGATGAGGTTTCTGGTTTGCACTGCTGCATTTTTTTTTCTTAAATTCTTCCAGTTCTTTACAATTGAATTACTGCTTTCTAACTTTCTCTTATTGCAAATAAATCTTCCAAAGGGCATGCTCTGCTGCAGCGTGCCTACACAGTGCAAGATAGGAGACGATGCAAGCAGGGAAAGTCTCTGCCTACAAATTTAGGCTCTGTACAGACTACCTTTAATGCTCTTTGAGTAGGATCATGCATCTGGTGCCTAGCCTCCTTCCATGCCAAGCAGACACTCTGGGTTATTGCTAGGTAAATCCAGAGGCAGCTGGGGTGAAGGGAGCATGGCCAGAAGCTGTCCCACCCCAGATGTTCTGTTGAGCACAAGCCAATAGGGAAAACTTCACCCTTTCCCTTTAGGAGGCTTATTCACAAAGAAAGTAGTGAGGAGGAATTTTATAGCCTTTGTTTTAAACATCTGGCTGGGTATCTTCTCTTTGAGCCAGTGTCAAGCAGTGGAGATGCCCAGGGCACCTCAACAGTGCCATTGAAGCACCAGCACAAGCACAGCAGCTGCCTGGGATGGACATTTCTGCTCTGAAAGTCCTGACTTCCCTGTGATCACCTGAGGCTCATAAATACTTACTGACAAGTGGCTCTGAGAGTCCCAGTCCTTAAGGTTCTGTCACTTAAAAGAAGAGTCATAGCACAATTAAAATCCATTGAAACATAGCAGGTATGTGATCCATTTCTGGTTTGAAGCCCCAGAGGTACATCAAAGTGAGAAGTTACTATTCATTATCCAGGGAGCTGAAAAGTCAGAGCTGAGGGGAGGGGGTTGTGAATTCTCTTCATTTTCTTTTTTTCTTTGAAGTTTTGGCATTTTCATGCTGGTTTTTACCTCTTTGGAAAATATTTTCATTCAAATAAAAGCCCCCAAAAACTACAGCCACCATCAATTTAGGAAAATAACCAAAGTTAAATGAGATTCCAACCACAAAATATTTGAGAGCTCCTTATGCAACAACAACAAAAAAGTATAATTGCAAGAAAATAAGAAAAATATGAAAACTTATGTTGTCAGCACAGCGGTACTGCAAATCAGTGTTATCTGAAATATGGTCAGAATAAATCCCTCCAGTATTTGCAACAGTAAGCCAGTTACTTCTTCTGTGAATCAAATTATTTCTTAAGAAAACCTTGAGGTTTTTCCAAACCAAGTCTAAAAAGAAATACTCATTTTCAAAAATGCAAGATCTCTGTAATGTGTGTTAACCTCAAGGGTCCTGACTGGCTTATCAAATTTTACCCTGTTCATTTTAATGTAATAAAAGATACATAGGTGGTTAGAGATTGGTGTTCTTGTCTCTGCATGTCGTTCAGTGAATACTTGACAGGATGATTTCACACACGTCTGCTGTCTGCCTATGGCTGTGCCAGCTGTTAACCCTCTTGTTCTCTTATTTGAACATACAGAGAAATTAAGGGAAAAAAATAGTGTATGTATATTATTGGCATAAGCCACCTTTCCTTAACCTTCTGAAAACTGGGGAAAGGTTGGTGAGCTACCCTGAAATGTGTGAGAGGGTGCCTCAGGAACTGCAGAGTCGCCTCCAGGAGGGCACGTGACAGGTGACTTCTGTTCCCCTTTTCTCCTGGCCCAAGCACCCAAAGATGCAGTATCCTCCTGGAGATATGTGCCCAAATGGCTGTTGATTCTCCGTTTAATTGTCTCCTGCCTGTCCAACCTGAGCATTAGGCACAGCACAACTTTTAAAGGCTGTTCCAGAAACCTTGAGTAACAAATTGCTCTCAAGCACAGCCAAAAGCTGACAGTTTCTGGAAACACTGTGATTCTGTGAGTCTGGGTTTTAGAGAAACAATGATTGTTGCAAAATTTTGTGAAAACAGTGTGATATGTGTTAGGACTGCAAGCTGGAGAATGTGGTTAGGGAGTTATCCAAAAATTTTACATGCTCACAACAGAAGTTGTTCTCAGCCATCATCCGGTACAGCCACCAACACTAGTGACAGACAGAGGAGGTGGTGGATGGAGTGAGGTTTCTCAACTTGTCTATTTTCACCATGTTGGAAAGTTTTTGATGAAGTCATAAACCTCCTAAACTAAGGTACTCATATGATGTTTTTCCTATGTATATCCACAAACACTTAACAGGGTTAACTCCACAGTTCCTTTTCAGTCCAAGAAGATCAAAATGAAAATAAACAGTGCTGGAATACTTGGCTAGTCAAATAATTTAATTAAAATACAGGACTGCACCAAAATGCCTCCTCTTCTTTACTCCGCCCAAGCATTTGCACTGGGCTACTTAATGTTCCATGTGCTTCTTCATAAAAAATAAAAATAAAAATATTTAACAACATGTATTTAACTTCTGAGGCAATTTTGCAAAGCAACCTGAACCTTTTGTTTGAAATCCTTCTGGCGCAGTGTTTGTAGGCGGCATTGCCCCTGTTTGCTGTAAGCAGAAGCCAGCAAGTGAAAGTGGTTCACCCAGAAAGCCAAGGGCAGACCTTGAACCTGAGTCTCTCAAAATTTGCTCGGCACCTTGGCACGTTGCCTCTCACCAGCCTTCTCTATTTGCCTTTCACAGGGTGAAAGCCCAACCCTTTGTGCCCATGGGTGCAGCTCTGCTTTGGCTTCAATGGGTCTGCACAGTCCTGCCTGCCCACACTCCTTGGGCAGGGGTTAATGGGAACAGAGGAACAAGCAAAGTAAGGTCAATCCCATCAAACATAAGACTTCAAAGGGAAGTCTCTGTTCTTAAAGCAAGAACTGTGCTGGCAGCAGTGTCACACTATAGAATAAATTCTATTTTCTTGCCCTTTTTCTACTTCCATGGTTATAATCAATCAAAGATTTAGAAAAATCATAAGATCGTCTAATTTTCTTTTGATGGGTATAAATGATGGTGATGATTCCCATGTGCTAATATTCATATTTTTGCAGCTCTGAAAGGAAAGTTTTCTTAAATGAAGAAATGAAAAATAATTATACAGATAGTCTTTTAAAAATTGATAAATGTTTTTAGCATTCTAAGCCAAATATTTTACATATTGTGTTCAAATGACGTTATTATTCTAAGACACATGATTAAGATTGATTAACCCAAACTTTCATTGGTATGCATGCTGCACATTATTTTTACAGTTGTTTTGCACTAGGTGTTTAAGAACTATGCAGTTAATTCCAAGCAGGTTGCTATCTAAGGCAACCAAAATGAGGAGGAATTATGTATATAAATTATCCTTCAAAGAAAGACTGTCATTATTTTCATCTGTCTTGGAGTGGAATGAATGGGGCATGTTTCTCCAATATGGTGAGATTGGGAATAATATTTTCAGTTAATTTTTAAATTAATTTTAATCTATATCGTGTCTGAAATGTGCCACACAATCATGTGATTCGTGTTCTAGAGGGTATTGTGCTGTTGCAGGAAATGTTATTTACTCCTAATATAAGTCTGTTTATTTTTTCAGAGGATTAGACACTGAATGTTTCCATATCTGATATGTTTGCACAGGAGCCCATAATGTACCCAGAGTCTCCAGGCTTCCTGCAGGCACCTTGGGGTAGGAGCCACAGATATCAGCTTATTACCAAGATACTGTGCTTGAACCCAACAAGTTGAGCTGTCAGTTTTATAAATTCAGGCTCAGGTGGCTCAGTGCTCCACCTTCCAAGAAGCACATTTCAGGAGCCATCTTTGCAGCTGGACTTTTGCTATCTAGGTAGCAGAAAGGTCAGTGCAGCTGGGAAGCCCTGAACTCCAGCCAGGTGAGCAAAGTGTCAAGGGAGAACTCAGCTCAGACACTTGCAACCGTGGCTGGATGCTTCAGCCTTCACTCTGGTTAGAGAAGGAGGATATGCATTTTGGTCCTTCATCTTGAAAAATCACTGTGTACTAAAAGATGACTTTGATTTGGGTGAGAACAGGAAAACAAAGAATGCTAAAGATTCCTAATGACTTTTCAAATGGCATCTTTTTTGTGTTCAAAAAATAAATATTAATAAAAAATTCATTCCTGAAACCCAACATTTGCTTCTATAACTGTAATGCAAATGATAGTGCCTATAAATCTAATAATTTTAGGGACCATCTTTCCAGAATGCTCTCAAAGCTGGGAGTATTTGCTCTCCTATTCTGCTAAATAAGAGAAGTGGAGGGTACTGTCTGCCTGTCAGGAGACGCACGCTGCCTAAGATTAGCTCCATCCAGAACAGACTGCATCTTCATCTTCCTCCTGGATTTCCTCTGGTACTCTGTGCTCCTTAAACATAAACATTATTTTAGTTTGTAAGATGTCGAAAGTGATGTTGAAGCCCAGCAAAATCTTGCTCCTGGAGCAGGAACCTGAGGCTTTTTGTTGTATGCCCTGAGATCTGGCATGAAGGGATAGGAGGGTACAAAGCTTTCTGGAGATGTGTTGCAGGAGTTCAGGAAGCCAGCTTTCAGTCTTGGGAATGCTGTCATTTGGAATCCATCCTTGCAGTGAGCTACCTTCAGGCTGTATTTGGAGAGAGCTAGGTGGTGTCTGTCACCCTGCAGGAGAACTGGAGAATAAGCTAATATTGAGGTCAGAAAGGCATGAGTCCAGTACAACAGTTGCCCCCAGCCTTCTTTTATTTTGAAGCACAAAAACTTTCTGGAGTAATTTAGAAAAAGAGCTTCATCACAGTCACCCATGACAGTGTATGAAGTGCACAGCCACATTGACACTCGGGTCACAGCTGCACTGAAGAGTGATGCAAGTGTAACCCACGCTCACCTCCTTCCCTTGAAAAAAGCAAGCACAACACCTGCATGCTGCTTATATCCCAGCTGCATTTTACTCAGGCTTGAATTCAATTGAGATAGAGACCTTGTATTACAAGGACAATTTCTTAGTCCAATAATTAAATTAAATTCTAGGGGACAAGCTGCATCATATGGTTGAGAAATTCTGAGATTTATGTAAAGGATCTATCCAAGACCTGCCAGGTGTAGCATGAGCTCTTGATGTGATCCTCTCCTCTATTCATCTACAGCACTAAATGCTGATCTGGAAGCCTTTTACGCTTTTTGCTGTTGAAATCAGATGTATGACTCCTCACCAGTGGCATAGCTCCTGAGAGTTAACTGCAGTGTCTCAAGGAATACCTCTGCTGCAGTGTTGCATGTCAAGGCTTTAACAGTGGCTAATGGTTTTGCTATTACTTATTTTATTTTGGGATGACAATGATAGATATTTGCTTTAAATATAGATGTACTCATTCCAGTAAGTTGAAATGTAATGTCTAAACTACTTGGAAGTATCTCTTTAAACACATATGTAGGGAAAAAAGACTTACTTTTCTGTTTGAAAAGGAACAAATTTTACTGAGTGAAAAGAAACACACAGCAAAGAAAACACATGCAATCAGATAGGGAAATACAGAAAGATTCTGACACAGCACAAGACAAATTTTTTCCCTCCTTTTCTATAAATTACAATAAATTCTTTCTTAAAACAGGAAAGTGATTCTGGATTTTGGACAACGGCATATTAATTCTTGGTCCTTGTTTGGCCAAGCTCTGTACAAGCCCATCACCATGTTGCCATCCACGTGTGCCTTTCCAACCATTGTTCTCTCCCTGAGGCTTGAGAGCAACATTCAGTAGAAATGGGTTTGGGGGAAGCCTGCAGCTGCAGAGATGTTTCAGCAAGTGTTCTCCCTGCCCACCTCCCCTTCCTACCAAAGTCACCCCACATACAGCTCTGAGGAGCTTGAGCCTCTTTCGTAGAGAGCTCCATGTGCCACCTTTCTGCCTGGAGGGATGTGCTGGTGGGTGGGTGCTGCATGGACATGCTCAGCCATCAGTGTAAAGCCAAAGACTGCTTTCTGCCCTTGCACTGCTAATTTATGCAAGATGGAGAGAAAGGGGCTGCTTTACAAAACACGTTTTTATTAAAATCTCTGAGATTAAGAACTGCCATCACTATGAACAGACACAGAATAACTGGCCTCTAAATGTACAATGTAATTGACTTCCGCTAGAACTGGGGCTTTGAAGAATAATTGCTGATGTCTTTTTCCTATGTAAAAAATGGCTTGCAGATTATGAATAAATAAAATTGAGGGAATTGAAACTTTTTTAAAAAAAGTTCCCAGCACAAAATGTCTTTGAGAGCAGTAAGTAACTACCTGAATAAAGACCATTATTTAAGAAGATGATTTCTTGTAAGGGTATGTTAAATTATACACTAAATGACATGTTACTATGCCTAATACTAAAGGTTAGGGCCGTGCTATCTTAGATGCTGCAATGAGACAGCCTAAAAAAGTGAAGATGGTGAAAATCATTGTGCCTCTTCCTTTGAGTATGCCACTGTGAGTCACGCTGCTGATAACGAGGGGGGTTGTAGGGAGGCCCTGATCCATCTCTCTTCTCTCCAATCTGCCCATGCATAGGCCAGCTCTGGCCTAAAACCTGCAGACCTGAGGCAGGGTCATGCAGAGCCCAGGCTTCACTCGTGTCAGCAACTGGATCAAGTCCATGCATTTATAGTGCAGAAGCAAAGTAACTTTCTGTCCATCTTCCGAGACTTGTGCAAACATGCCCATGGTGTCCAAGTAGAAAGTAAAATCCTTTGGATGTCTGTTTTCACTGCAGGGTGTGTACAGTGCAATTCAGCTTCTGTTTTTTTGTATTCTGGAGCTGCTGAGAGAAAAACCCTTGACAGGCTCCTCAGGTGGAATTTTCCTACATGTCACAACTACCCACATTTTTGGGGGGTTTTGAACTCTAAAAGAAGGAATACCTAAAGATAACACAAGTGCCCACCATACAAGTAACAAACAGGTCACTTAAGAGATAAGAATAGCATATATTCTTTAGTTGATCCTAAAAGTAGCTACAAATCTCACCCCAATAAGACAAAAAGTGTGATAGGAGTTAGTGTAAAACTAACATAATCCTTTAATTTTTTAAAATGGATTGATTGTGTACTTTGTCAAATTTTTTTCTTCAGAAAATGAAGAAATCACTAACATCATTTAAACTGGAATAACACTGCTAATAATACTAATACATTGCACATAATACTGAGATTTCGTGGTTTGCAATTCATTTGACATTTAGAGCTACATTGAAGGTCAAATCCATATGACCTGTGTTATATTGCCAAATTTGCCCAGTCAATCTTGTTAGAAATTTTTCAATTAAGCAATTTTTAACTCCAAACTTTTCCTGGAAAAGATTCAGACAAGAATTCCAATTAAATGAAAGGAAAAATAAGTGAACAAGACGTATAGAAAATACCCCATGACTAAGCACTCATGGCACTCTTCAGGACAAGGAAAACTCTGGTTCATGTCGTTCCTGTACTTCTGAGCTCATTTTTCCATATTATTGACATAATAATTTCTAAAAACTTTGAATAGGAATTTTAAAAATATTTGAAATATCACTGTTGTGCGGGATAGAGATCATCTATTCTACAGTCTCTGTAGCCTAACTACCTGAAAAAAATTGTGCTGTCACAGAGCACATGTGTAGAACTGAACACGTCTTTTTACTGAACAAGAGTAATCATCAGGCCTGCAGAACAAATCTGAGTCAATAAGATCTGTCTCATAGCTTCATTCCTTTCCAGAGCTGCCTTTATGCATCAGACAAACAATAATGCTGTATCTACTGGCAGCTAGTAGTTGTTTGCATTGTGTAATTTCAGATAGAGATATACAGCAGCAAAGCAAGTGGTGGTAGCAATGGTAGCAAAATAATGGCAACGTGGTTAACCTTTCTTTATTCTTAGAAGGTTGAATGTGGAAAAAAGAACTGATTTTACAAGTGGTTTCTAAAGGAGCCACAATATAAATACTCAGCTATCTCCAGTGTTGCATGCTTAATGCAGTGTCAAATCTTTCCCTAGCAAACAGAAACTCAGTATTTACCTAAAGGGAATAGCACATATGAAACAAAATTTTGTCAGATTATTAGATATAATGTTTACCAGCATGGCCAGAACTTGCATGATTATGTGACATCAAGGAAAGGAACATCCAACATAAATATTTATTTTCACAATCTTCAGTGGTTTGAAAAATATATTTACCTGTGAGAAGCAGACTTTGCCATAGCAACTCATGATTTTTTCCTCCAGTTCAGGTCATTCCTTGGGATAAATTACTCTAAGATGTCTACAAATGCCATGGAGAATTATCAGGAAGTGTCTCTTGCCACTTCCAAACCAGTATAAAAGGGAAAGAACAACCCATGCCTGTGAATCAGGGAACACTGCTCAGAGGACTTGCTTGAGAGGTAAATAATTTGGTCAAGAGATATTCCAGAGACCTCATCCTTCCCGACTACTGCTGCCAAGAGGCCATGTTCTTAAAATTCAAAGCTACTGTTCATTTGTCTTGACTCAGTCATATCAGGTAGAAAGCACAACACATTTCAGAAGCTTAGCAGGAGGAAAGAAATTTTAAAAGCCTGGGAAGCTTCCAGTGACATGACACAAGACAGAAGATCTCATCACCTGCTGCTGTTGACAAATGAGCTGAGGAAACTGCCTGCATTCCCTCAGCCTATGACAGTATGGATGTTTCCCAGGAACAGACATTAGAGAAAATACGGGGGTGGCAGTAGCATATTACACTCTCTCTCCCTTCTGCAAGAAAGGGCAAACTGCACCTAAACTATTCCTAACGGAGAAATATCTACTAAATCAAAGCATAGTGGATTCCCCCTTTGATACCCAACCCTCAGGCATCGTGGCCAGCCTGCCCCATGCCCTGCTGAGCACACACCCACCGGTAACTGGATTGGGAAGCTGTGGGATTTCTCTGTACCTGAAGACAGGAAGAAGGAAAGGGCCAGCCTGCAAGGCTTTTCTCCTCAGCACTGAAGGACAAACATGGATGGAGGGGCAGGATCAGCTCCTGCAATGCAGTAGTCTCCCCAGCAGCAGCAGCAGCAACGGCAGCAATCTCTTGCAGTACCCTCTCACTTCCTTCATGCCAGCTTTTTCTCTATCCACAGCAGTAGGATGAGACTCTGGCTGGCTTTGGAATTGTATCAACTTGAAACAGTGTCAGGCTTGGGGGAGTAGACAGGCTCTTGGAGGGGGTAGTTCAGCCCTTCAGTATCTCCTACAGAACCTCAAACTTATCCCTGAGATGCTCCAGCCTCAGGACACCCCCACAAAACTGCTTCACCCTTTTTTGTATCTTGCAGGCCTCCAGGGACATCCTTCCCCACTGCAAGCTCCCACACGTGATCTCTAACCCAGAGCCTTCATCCATCTGGGAATTTTACCGTGCCCCACATGCTTCCCCCAGCACCCCTTCCTTGCCCCCATACCCCAACAGCTTCACCTTTGCTGTGCCTGATCCTTACCCAGCGAGGTCCTTTTTTCTACATCTCTCTGTAGCATGGCACATTGATTTCCCCATCAGACTTGCACAAAGAGCCCATTAACAGAGACATATGTCTGCACTTCCATAACACCTTATCTAACAGAAACAATCTTTCCTCTTAATAAATTGCATATGGCACAGCCATTAATAGTGAAGGCTTTGCAGCACCACTATCTGTTTTCAGAATGCATTAACACTTGCTTCTACACTTTCGGTGTTCACCCCTTCATCCACTTTCCTTTGTGTTAGAGCTTTGGCTGAGCACAGGAAACAGTACAAATAATTATTCCTCTATTTGGACAAAAACAAATAGCCTCTCTATAGTTACAACTGAAATCAGCCTGTCTTTTTTTACACTTCTACAATTTCAATTCCACAAAACTAGTTTGACATGCAATTTTAATCCAATATTACCTCCAGATTCAGAGAGAAATAATTAAGCTGTCTTTAAGCTAAATTTAAAGAGCACAAAGGAAAAGGCAGTAAAAACTGGTTCAAGGTTTGCATTTTCAAGTAACATTCCTTTGTCAACATTCCTTCCTCAAGCTTCTTAAACATTCATGCTTAAGGTATATTTGGCAGTAGTTTTACAATTACAAAGCTATTAAGCTTTCATAAGGAAAAAGTGCAACTATTTTTTTCCTAATTAACTGATCATGAATTTTTCAAGGAAATCGTCCTCTGCTAGAAAATGATGATTTGAAGAGGCAAAATCATCAACGGTAGTATGCTGATTATAATATATTCTTCTTACAAAAATCAGTACATCTCCCCAATTAATTATGTCTGTCCTTTGATAGCAAGTTCACTTCTCTGCCTGGATAACTCATATCCTACCTCCCACTACCGCCGTTATATATGCTGCACAGTGAGATGCCAGGAAATCATGCAGTTACGGTGCTCACCACCTCATTAATTCCGTTCTGAAAAGTTGACAGAAACTTCTGAATCATCTTTTCTCAGTGAATTTTCTAAATTCAGTGGGAAATATTTATGTCTATAAAGGAATATTTAGTGATTTGGAGAAATTCTTCTGAAACAGATCTCTGACCTCTCCAGCTAGTACAATATAATTGTAGTTTAGACTTGTAATTCGTTTTCCCAAAGACCATATAGATCTTATGAATATTAGCTTTCTTTTACAGACATGTAAAGGCCGGACTGAGGACACATTTATAAAAATGATAGCTCTTCACTGCAAAGGATGTACTAGTAACTGGTCTCATGATTTTAGTGTGGTATTACAGAAAATTACCAGCAGACTGGAAAAGTAGCTTGTTGGTTAACAGCAAAGTGATTATTGGGTGTATTTTCCTCAATACACGCAAGCCCTTCCTTCTGCTTGCAGAACCTCTCTTAAAGATACAAAAATCATTTTTCTCCAGATGTTTTACAACTCAGCAGATGAATATGTTCCAGGTGGGTTTTAGACATTAATTTAAAAAAAGGGCTTTGCAAAGAGAACAAGGTGGCTGTATTCAATGTACAGAACAAACAAAACCCTTTCTACACCCATTTAGTCACACCACCCCATACTTGCATGCATCAACAGTAACCAAATTTTCTGTCACAAAGAGTTTCTACCTGCTTTTGCAAGATGTTATGAGAACTCTTATTTAAAACATATATTTGATATCTGATATCAAGCTGCCGAAAAGCTCCTTTAGCTTTTTTAGGCTCAAAGCAAAATCCTTTCTGCAAACCCCAAAGAAGTCTGAAAGCAGAGTACAAGTTTGTATTATCTAAACTGACTTAGGGATCTCACTAGCAATAACTTGGTTGTTCCTTGAATTCCTAAAGCACAACAACTTCTACCTTTCTCCCTGTTCTGTAAAACTAAAGTCAAATGTGGCAAGCGGGGAGAGAAAAGTGAAAATTACAAGAAATCAGTGAATCTCCTGTGGGAAAGCTTTCTATTGCTCAGTAGAGTGAGAACTGGGACATGAAGACATTATGAAATCATCTTCTTCTAATCCCCACAATGAAGAGGAGGCTTTTTCTACCATTCCCCATCCCAGAACAGACTTATTCGACTTCTCTGCGGCTATAGTCCAAGCTGATCTCAGTACTTTCCCAATGTTCCTAAAATAAAAAACTCAGAGAAAAGCCCCATTTCCTTCACCTAGCAGTATTCAGAAAGAAGCTGTTTCCAGCAGCTCAAGATGTGTCTTGCAGAGAGATCACAAGCTGCAGGGTGCTGGTGGCCCATTGTGAGGCTGGAAGAGGGCAGAATTTTTTAATATTGTTTCAGCATGGGATAGATGAATAATTTCTTCCAAAGGGTGAAAGGAAGTGTGAAGTGGATGGGACTCACAGGAGGACACAAAGCAAGACTGTTGCTCAGGAGACTCCCTTCTTCCAGAGCCTGAACAGCTTTACACCACCTTTCTATTCCTTGCTAAGTTTCCCATTGCCAGTCTCTTTTTCCAGCACCTCCACACAGAACTCCAAGCAAGTGACCTTCTGTGTCCCACACTTGGGCTCGCTTAAGCAGCCCTTGGCAGTTGCATTCATTGAAAAGCTTCATTTTCCCTCAGCCCAGGACAGAGCATAAAGATGAGGGCTTGCAAATGGAGGGAGTAGGTAATGCAGGCTTACTCCAGTGGCTTCTCCAAAAGAGGTGAAAATACTTGGGAGTGTAGTTCAACCTTCTCACATCTCCATGTGAGAAAGCCCGGGGATGAGCATTCAAATGTTGCAAAGAGGTGACTTCTTGTCCAAATGAAAATCTGAGGCCTGAAGATAGATTGGGAAAATTCTGCAACTATGATATATAAAATAGCCGCTGCCTAAGGTGAAATAACTATGGATTTGATAAGATCATGTCAGGCTCTGTCATTTTCCTAAGGAAGAATTTTACTCTGTGAAAGATGTGAGAATTACAGGAAAATCAGGTTGGAAGAGTCAGTTCAAGGTTGTGAAAAGATGTCTTCCTCAATAAAGCAGCAGAAAGAGAATTTCATAGTTATAAGGAGAGTAAAATCAAGAGGACCTGGAGACTCCTTTCCTTAGAGAATAATAAGAGAAGAAAAAACAGTTCTTCAGGAAAATATTTGTCAGTCCTATGTCAGTATAGTTAATTTTTCAGATTATATCAATTAATTATTATGTAAATAGCTATTTAAACTAAATGACAAGTCACTGTGATCTATTATGAACACTGTATGTGTAACCATAGATGCACTGCCAGCTTGGCTCTGATAGAGTAATCAAGGCCCAAATTAATAAATGATGATGAGAGATATTGTTGACGGACATGTCTTCCATTTTGGAGGCTGGCTTTAGCCAATTCGGCCTTAAATAAAAGAGAAATCATTTTCAATCTACATATCTGTTCTGTTTTGGTTGCAGATTGTCTGCTTTTGTTTGCAGATTCACATGAGTTCCTGATGACAGCTGAGTAACACATACTGTAAACCAAGAAATATCAAGTAAAACGCTGTTTGGCAGCAAAGTAACTAAAACATATAATCATTTAAATATTGACACTTGACTTTTGTCAGCATATTTTTTATGCGTCTTTTTCTTGTAATGTAAAATTCTTAAGATCCTGTTGGTGAGCAGTATTTTGTCTACCATGCTTGATCATGCAATGAGCACAACAGCGTCCAAGTTATAGGGGGAATTGAAGGGAGCCTGCAGCTGCTCAGACCAGGCACCAAAACACTGAGGTTCTCTAATAAATGATCCATACAGCTTTAGAGATGAAACAGATAGACAGAAAGAATAAATTATCAAAAACTTAGTGCTTCCTAGTTCAATAGTATCTGCTATTTAATTGGAGTTAATGTATGTTAAGACATGTTGTCAAAGCACTGAGGAGAATGAAGATGAGACCAATCAGTTTTCTCATCCGTATAAGGAAGGAAAGACACGTTATGCCTCATGTCATCTTTAAAAGAAAAATGCCCTTAAAGGTGTGATACTAGCATCATGCTTTGACAGATTGTATTTATTCTCAAACATCGTCATTTTTATAACATTATTATAGAGAAATTATTAAAGGGAGTTTATACACAAAGAAAAGTTTCATAGTTAAATACAAAGGTTTTCTGAACTCTATTTTCAGTTCGTGAGCATGGAAAGTGAATGTGCAGATGTGAACTGAGGAGCTAAGCATCTTAATATGCCTAAGAATTTATTTTTCACTTTGAACTGTTTAAGGAAAATTATTTTAACTAAACAGGTTTTTTTATGAGTTAGATTCAATGACATGAAAAATTAGTTAATTTATTTCAATTTTACCAGATCATTCATTTTGGTGTTATAATGTTTTCTTCTGACATTTTGATGAAATTGAAATTTCCTTCAATAAAACCAAAAATAATATTTGTGAATTGTCAAAAATTTGAATTGTCCTTGGTTTTGACCTGATTACAGTTGAAAGGTTGCCAGCTGAACAACCCACTCAACCAGCTAAGGAAACCAATTAGTTTCACATGCTTAAATTGGAAGAGGAGCAAGAAAGCCATTTTGTAGGTATCTCAGTGGTATAGGAAGGGATAAATGTTAAGGATGTAGTAAAGTTTATTCTCTTCTCACATGCTTCGCACATCCTAGCTGACTTTCTCTTTTCTGTTGCACCACTAACATATCTCACCATTATAGAAATTATATGGTGTCATACTCCCTTAAGCTATACATCCCAGAAATCTTTTTCCAATTTGCCTTTTTTCTGCACATTATCACATGTGGCTGTAACTATGTAACCACAATTGCCAAAATGATGTCAAATTAAATTAGTCTTGAGTCTAAGTCCTTCAAGACTTTATTAGAGTAATTGTCTCAAAAGATAGAGATTTTGAAGAGCTACTAATAAAGTGAAAGATGTCTTGCTGTTCTTAGACAGGACTACTGTTCTTTTATTTCCTAATAGAGCTCAGTAGCAACTCCTGTGACTAAATGGATCTTAGCAATTAGAACTTGACTGACAAGAGCTCAAAAGGCTTTACTGGGAATAAAGTCAAATGACAAAAATAACTTACAGAAGAAAACTGTAGTCAAGTATTTTCCTAGCTGCTGTAGATTCCAGGCTACTGCATTATTAAGGTAAAAAAGATATTTTTAAGTACACTTTTGGCTTTCAAAGCACAGAAAATAGTGCGAAATGTATGTTTTGATACTTTTTGTTGTTGAGAGTCTGTGAAAGAAGTTTAGATAGAAGGATATTTTTAAGTTTAAAAACCACGGGCATTCCTAAAATATCTGATGAGCCTATCAAGCTTTTCTGGTTGTCATTAATACTGACCCACACAGATCTGATCTGGGCTATGCTGTGCTTCTGGCCTCCTACAAGAAGCACAATAAAAATAAACTACTAAGGAAGAACACTGGCATATCTCAAACAAGTGTTATTTTTCCTCCTACTCCTTGTTTATGCTTGAAGATACAAAATCTCTGCATCCCTTTGTAAGTCAGCACCGTTTTGCCGTGACTGTGAGCAAACAGACCACCAGCAGCTCTGTGGTGCAAAGCTGGCACAACTGCATGGGCTCTGCAGTCTCTGTTGTCCTTGAGCATCACAGAGCCTGGGCACACCAGGACCAGAAACAGAAGCAAGAATTGGATAGAAATGGTAATTCCTAATACATGGTCAAGTTTGCCAGAGTTAGGCTCATCCGTAAATGCTACTTCTTCTGAGAATGCATTTGCATTTTATATAGTATTTCATTAACTAAGAGAATCAGTTTTAGTTATTGCTCCTGATAAAACAGTTTCTTGTCTAGCTGCAAGGAAGCTAAACTTTGCTGTGACTGTTTTTTTTACTGTGAAAACTGTAGTGCATTAACCTTCACATAGTTTACACAAGTATGATAAGAAATGCATATAAAAACACTGTTTTCTCTTTCTCTTGCCTCTAGTGTCAATATGTTGTGTGAGAGAGGAAGCTGGGAGGAAATTGAAGTTTTCCTCTAAAAGATCATAAATCTAGATCTGTTACTCATTAATGAACTCAAAGTAGTTCTTAATTACCAGTAGATTTGCTGTGTAGAAAAAGAGCACAGTAGAGAATCGGGAAGACACACAGGCAGCAGGTGACCACAGGTGTAACTGGTGCCTTCTCTACTGTAGCTTGCTGAGGTGTCTGATAAATATACTGAAAACATATAAAAATTTTGATGGAACCAAGTCTACTTGGCCTGCATTTGTCATCAAATGGACATTAATGCCACAAGTATTTTCTGCTTAGGACAAGCCCTCAGAGGAAAAGGACCCTCTGCCTGTTAGAAACAGTTTGGTGATGAAGCTGGCCACCTCATTGCTTTATCAGCTGCTGGATTTGTGAGGGCTGGTGCTTAGCTTGTGGTCCTTTTTGTGGAAACTGCTGAAAGAAGTCGTCACAAAGACAAAGCAGTTTTTCACAGACTCGCACATCTCAGCTGTAAAAATGGAGAGTTTTAGGCCATAAGTAGCTATTTAAATAAGCTGTATGATACACATAATTGCAAAACCCCATATGTCCTATTACTGGGAATTAAAGCCTTGGTGCCTGTGAGAATCACAAAATCATCTAGTTTAGAAAAATCTTTAAAATCTTGAAACCAACAGTAATCCAATTAGAATGACTAAAATGTGAAAAGGTGGTCTTACCTGGGATGTAGATGAAGAAACGGCATGTTTTGCATTTTGGTAAGAGATACTGAAATAATATGTGCAGAAACAAACAAGGGTGATGAACAGCTGAATGACAGAAGATAACGGGGTTTTTTTGTTTAAGTTGCCATTTGAATCTAACAGAGCTGTTATTGGCAAGACGATGAAGAAACATATTTTTCTAAAATTTCTTATCACATCCAACGGGTACAGGCTAGAACAACTAAAATTTCTAACCCAAACAAATATGGGTTGTTTCCAAAGGCAGACCAGTTAGTTAGTCTTCACATCAGTACTTTTCAGCAATGACAGTGAGACCTCTGTTGTATCACACTTGGGTTTATGCCTGACAGCAGGCAAAGGAGAGTTATGTGAAAACCCTGTATTTTGTGTGTTTATGATACCCAAATTGCTGCTAGGCACTGGATGATGGGAGTTCTGTAATGAAACAGCACTCTGCAACACGTGTGCTCCCTGTCTCGGGTTGCTGCCCAGACTCCAGTGTGCATCACCCACAGGGCAAATAGAAAGACACAAAGCAGAATTCATCTAATGCCTCATCTTGCTTAAAACACACTGAGTGCTTTGTTTTAATCAGGACCTTAATGCTAAACCATGCAAAGACTGTTTGGATGCCTAAAGCACACTTTTTAAAATTTATTTATTTTTTTAATCAAGAGAGTCTTATAGAAAAGATGAAACAGATAAACACTATAAAGGGTCCTGCAGCTGGGACAGCTGGGGGCTCATGGTTCTCTCCTGCTGTGCATGGATGGGCTTCATTGTTCTGGAGCAGCCAAATGAGCAGGCTGCCATAAAATGTCAACACTTTGTTACTTCCTTTTCTTTTGCTTATATTTTAAACAAATTGTATTCAACAATTGATAAATTAAGAAGTTGGAGTTGAAGCAACAATGAATATATGACCACCTCTTCAGGACAAAGAACTGGAAGAACTGAGTATGGCTTAAGTGAACAAAATCTATTTATTTGCTTGATAGCAGGACAGGGCATACAGGTGTTACAAAGGAAGTGGGCATATTTAACATATGGTGCACCTCGTGTTTGCTTTTCCCCTGCAGTGGAGACGTAGCCTTTGGTTTCTGCTTCCAGCTCAGCTGTGGCTCAGCTTGGATTTATCCTCTAGTTCCCGTCTACTATCCTTTTTTCTTTATTTCCACCCTCAGTCTGCAGAAAAAAAGCTGAGCTAAAGTATGTGCTTAGGTTTCATCTTTCAGTTGTTGCGTCTGCTTGTTTACTCCTCAGCTTCCAGAACTTTATACTCTCTTTTTTAATTCTTCCTAATTTTTCTTTATTTTTTCTGTTGACCTTTATACCACTTGACCTTTAAGTTCCAAAAATTTGCCAGGAATACTTTTTCTGCTCCTTGGGCTCTCTTCTTAGATTTTACATCTGTCATACAGAAGAACATGAAGAAAATGGGGATGAAGGAGAGGAGAGGAAGATCTGTCTTCACCTAAAGGTTTTTCCCTTTTGCTTCACATACACATTAAATCTGTACTGATCAAAGTAGGTAATTGACTAAAATTTATTAAATCAGAAAACAAACAAAAGAAACCTATCAAACAACCCCAAAGGACTGTAAGTATAGACACATTCTTTACAAGAATTATTTCTTAAATGTCTTTTTTCTTTTTGTGGAAGTTCCAGAACTCTTCTTATTTTAACATTTTCTTAAAAAACCCAAAAACTTTCATTGTTAGACAGTTAAGCTATCTAGAAGCAAACTTCCTTGCAAGAATTTTCTTCAGACGGTTAAATACTGCTGTCTGTTGGAACTATCGAATAAATTTTAGTTACTCCAACTGAATATAAACAGCCTATTTTTCTCACATATAAAAGATGGTTAGAGCTGTTATTTTATAGTCTTATTGCAAAATGACATGGTATAATTCATGATGTGTGTAAAACAACCTTGCCACTTTTAGAGATACTCAAGTGTCCAAAATACTAGCTAAATAAAAGCAGAAACATGGATTAATTTGTGTAGCTTCTGTACACTGACTAGTCTTTCATACAAACTTCTGTTTTTAATCCTAGTCAGCAAAGCAACAGACTTACTCTTCCATAGATGAAAACTAGGTGATCTCTGATGAAACTCATCCTTGAAGTATCTCATCCCTGCTGAAAAATCAAAGGCGAAATATCTGTAGCCATGGCTGTGTAAGTGTATTGGTGAGCCCCCTTAGTGCCTCATAAGATATTAAGATCAAGTTTGCTCCACTGTGGGATCTGGTAATGCACCAGAGATTTTCCAAGCAGCTCAGGAAAAAAAGTCTCTGACTTCCTTCCCTTTTAGGACAAAACCAGAGAGAGAATCCTAGAAAAGATCACTGTAGATAGTGTGAATTTTTTCAGCTAGGAAAAACATAACACAAAAAAACCATAAGTAACTGCAGAGCAAGGAGGTGGTAAGTATAGGGGGAAATAAAAGCAATTCTACTATTGTTAATCAAAGTCTGATTTATCACTTATTCTACTTTTCTCTGTAGTTCCGTCTATGTTAAAACTGACAAAATTGGGAATAAAAAGGAACTTTCCACTAAGATGAATAAGACAGGATCATTTACCATCTCATACCTCTTTTGTTCTCTTTGAGGTTTAGGAAGTTATCACAAGAAAATTCATTTTCCTCTGCTCTAAATTTATATAGCACACAATAGAATTGTCTACAGAGCAACATCACATCTAACCCAGAACATGAATGTTAAAAAAAGGGGGGTTTTATTATAGGCTCTCAACAGTTTTTTAATGAACTGTTTTTACTTAAGCTTTTCTAAACCATTTCATCATCATCTCCTCCTTTTGTTAATTAATGTAACTGATAAACTTGGAGATTTGGGGTTTTCTACAGCTCTTTAGTGAGCCCTATGGGAAAATTGAAAAACTCAGAAATTTGTTTTCTCACCATTTTTGGTTGTTGAGAGCTAAGATTTGTATTCAGATTGATTTTCAGTTACGTGGGTCTACAAGCCAATAATGTTGTTGATAAAGTATGGTTTCAAAACAGCAGGATATTAAGAAGTCTGTGTTAAAGAACAATTTGGATCCAAGAATCACACTGTTCTTTTGAAAAGATAAGTGAGATTCAATAAAATTCAAAGACATCAAGTGAAGAATGTTTATGCTTTTTATTACCATAGGATTCATAGGCAATGACTAACTGGTTTATTGCTGTCTTTTTCTCATTTGGAAACAAACACATGAACTTGGTTGCACGTGAAGAAATTTTACTTGTGCTGGCATAGGAAAAGATGTTAAACTTTGTCAATGCAAAGTGCATGGTACCATACAAAAAGTTCTTATAAGCTTTGTGAAAAACCCCCACAAAAATTAAATTTCGTTTGTGACATGCGACACAATAAATGCCTGAGTCACATTGGATTAAATCAGCAAATCAATACTGGTTCTGAAGACACCCCTGGATCAGGCAGAGACAAGCATAGCTCTTCCTTGGTGCACAGTTATACATTTCAAATCCATCCAGCAGAAGTGAAGTGCTCGATCTCAGGCTCCTGTGAGCAGAGCCTACCTCCCCATATCCCAGACAGCCCAGTCTGGCAGGCAAGTGGTTCTTCCCATCCCCCTTCCATTTCTCAGTCAGATGTCTGTGATTCTCATGGAAAAGAATCATGATATCCGAAGTTGGATAAAAATCCTTGCTGTTTGATTTGAAAAAATATTTTTAATAGTTTATCTCCTATTTATCACATATATGAAAATTAAAAAGAAGTTCACTAAGAGAGGCCTACAAAAGACTATGGAATTTTCTGGATATAGGATCAAATATTTGCCTACTGCCTCAATCACAAGTCTGTCATTGTAGAAGGAGAGTTGAAGGGAACAGGGTCAGTACACGGACCCAGACTCCCTTGAATATGTTAGTGATGCAGTTACACAAATCCACTGCCCAGAAGTAACTGCTGTCCTCCCCTGCCCTGATAACTGATGTCAGCATTTTACATTTTATTCAATTTGAACACATATTTTAAAAATACAGATGAAAGCATTACATGTTTTTCTTTTTTATAATGGTATGCAATTAAAGGCAAACAAAAATGCAAAAAATTCATTATCTTTCACTGCACTTCAAAATATACAGACTTTCTTTGACTTCAGTTACAGAAATTTGACAAGGTTTTCTTACTCCTGTATAAAAGCAGCCTCTTTCTGTCTTTATCAGTGTATGAACAGATTCTCACCCATCTGTCTGGGGAAGCCAGGTAAAAGAAGGCCTGAAAAGAGCATTGAAGAATAGTCACTTATTAGTTTCCTTGCTAGTAGTCTGTTCTCATTTACCTCTGGTTATTTCCCTTCTGTAGTTCAATTTTCTTAGGCCCTTCCAGGAAGGGCTGATACATCTTCTCATTCTAAAGTTTTCTTTGAGAATATAATTTAGTTCTGTGGTTACAAAAAAACCCAAAAAAACCCCAAACCCCACAGGTATATATATATATTTTTTAATTTATCTTTGATTATCAGATGATGTAAATTAATTTACACAGGTTCACAATGTTACTAAATCTGTTCCTGTACTTTATTGGGAAGTGATCCTAGAGTGCTTCCTGCAGACTTAAGTTGATGCCACAACAAAAATTTACAAAGACACATACTGAGATTAAATGGCAAAAGGAATTACATGGGGTTATCTAGGTAAAATAATTCTTGAGATATTGGATAGTGAGGAAAGTGATTAATTTCTAGAGGACATTCACATTTTCCATGCAAGATTTCCTGTGGGAAGACTTTATTCACACACTTTGTTTGGGTTTGAAAAAAAATCAGTTTAATAAGTGTTGTCCTTTCTTTCCCTGTTTTGCGTTTTATCTTTCTAATCTTTTCTTCGTGTTTGCTGCTGTGTACTGTAGTACTGCAAGGGTGCTCTTTGCTTTGTCTCTTATTTTCCCATACTTACTCTTCCTACTTACTACCACTAGTTCTTCAACTGTAGAAAAGAATGCTACAGAGAATAAAAGGGTTAAGAGGAAAAGCATTTTTTTTCATCTCTTGTTATATTTGTAGCATGTTGATAAAATGCATCTATGCATAAACCACTTTGTAAAACTGTTTATTCCTCCCCTTCAATACACTAATACATGTGTAAGATGCCTTAAAAATCATTTTGAACAATCCTTATAGTAACTGATATTTCTCATCTCAGGCTGTGACAACGTGTGGTTTTTATTACTAGAGAAGTTGTATTCAGTCCTAGAATCTGATTTATAGGCACCTATAATTTGCAGGTGTTGCATTAGTTACAACCGCACACAGATACAAGAAAATATGGCCTCCCTATATTGTGATGAAGCTCAGGTTCAGACAGGTAAAAAGGTGATGTGATAGTTCTCTTCATTTTGAAATAATGGCACAGACAGTTTTTCCTTTTGTGTCTAGTGGTAACCTAATTTCATGGTCTACTGTGTAACTAGACTCTACAGACTACTAGAAAGTATGTGAGAGATTAAATTATTGATGCCAGCATGCTCCTTATAGAGATGTTTACAGAGAAAGAATTACTCAAGAAAACAATTATTGCCTTCTAAAACCATGAGGGCAAATTCATTCTACAAGGCATAACTTTGGAAACGCAAGAATTCTGAAGTTATATCAGAACTACGTAACCTAATTTTTGTCGGGCTTGAAAGAAGTGTACTTGGAGGAGCCCTGTGCAAGGGTAAGAACTAAAAGACACTAGATTCCTTCTGCAGTGTTTTGGGCCTTACTGCAAAATCCTGCTTCCAAAATTCCCCACCTCCCCCCAAAGTGATTTGCTATACTTTAAAAAAAAGTCTAAGTTCTACTGCCTTTTTTGCTGCCTGCTGCCAACAGGGGATGTAATAAACCCCAGAGCAAAATTTATCCTCTTCTGTACATCTTACTGTGTATACACAGACACTGGCAATACTTGCACCTCTTCCTACAGACAAAAAGTCTTTAAATCTTTCTGTGCAGTTTATACAGAGGTGCCCTAGCTCAAAGGCCAGTGAAAAAAAATAAAGGTATTCTGTATTCTGATGGAATACTTTGAATAAGCTGAAACCTGAGGGCTTTTTAGGTTTTTTTTTTT
>VZRS01001243.1:861178-921146 GCA_013398055.1 Ifrita kowaldi
TTTTTGGCCAGGTCAGGATAAAGTTAGTTCAGGAAGTCCTTGCTGAATGGAGATGAGAATGTTGTTATTAGCTACCATTTAGCAGCTTGGCTCCAGCTAAAGTGTATCTTTTGGCTTCCTCCTTCAAAATCCAGGAAAAGAATTTCTGTAATTCACATTGCAAATTTTTAGCAATGTTTGATACATATTGAAGTGTTTGAAATAAGATCATCCTAGTTAACTAAGAAATTTATTTCAGTAACTGGAGTAAATATTTACTAAGAAAACTTGAATAAATATTTATTAGTGGCAGGTATTTGTAGTGTTTGCTAAGAAGGTAGGGAACTTAATGTCTCATTAACTTTGTGCGTAAGAAGATCATTACTAAAATTGTATAAGCTTTGAGTTTCTAACTGAAATGTGAGGTCTTAGTGATGTAGATCTTTATCTCAAAAATGAGTCAAAAGATAAACTTCGGTTTCATGTACTAGAAATACCCCACCTTTCAGTTTTACTGGGGGAGATGGGCTATTGCTGGCCTGGCAACTTTTCACACCAAGGTTTCTGAAGTTCGGGGTCCATAGGTGTTCGTTCCTAGGTAGGATTAAGATGCATCCGGAGTTCTATTTGAATAGAATTTGTATTTGAATTAGAATAAGAGCCTTGAATATGCAGCAGCTCTAGGGATCCACCAACCATAACCTTTGAACTGCGCAATCAAAAATAAATTATCCAGCAATGGACCATGGCAGAAAATCTAGACCTATATCAGATGATCTGGATCCCACCCACCAATTTTTTCCCATTGTGAAAACTGCCATCATCAAAGGAATAAAGAGACTATCACAAAAATAGTCTGTTGGATGTAAAAGAGAATTTTTATTGTCCTTAACAAGAAACAAAGAAATAAAATTACCTGTGTCGTCATACGCATAAAGACGAGTGTTGAACTTAAAGGTGGGAACAATCCTGCACTGTTTTACAATGTTTAACATCTGATGAACTGAGATTCAAAACCAGCTGGATGGCTGAAGAGACTTTATAGACATTAGCTCTCATAATACCATGGTATCAGTTGATGTTATCAATAACAATGAATTCTAAGATTAACATACAGAACAATGAAAATGTAATGTGCCGTCCAGTCATTATGGAAATATTGTTTGCATATGAAATGAAATTGAGATAATCACATCTGGAAACTGTTTAATTGCACCACACAAACTTTATAAGTCTATATGCTATATGGTGACTTTTTTCCTGCTTTATTTCTTTTCTTTTTTTTCCCCCCCTTAAGTGTATATCTAACTCTGAACAAAGGTTAAAGAAGCATCAGGACCTATATGCCTCATTGGCATCTGTTCCCTGCCCCTGTCATGGCTTTTGCAGAGCCTAATTTGGATGAAGGAAACATGAGAGAAGAAACTTTTCACAGGTAAGCCATTTTTACCTTTTTTCACTATCATAATTTCCTTAAAAAAACAAAAAAACCCCAAAAAAACCCAAACATCCAAACTATTTTTTTTCCTTTCTCTGTTATTCTAAAGTAATGGCTCAAGTTCCAAATAGATATATTGAGCTAATGAAATCTAAGTATCAGGTATGGGTTTTTTTCTTTTTAGCTCCCTGAGTGTACAGTGAGTTTTTCCTACTTTATGGAATAATTGAGCACCATGCACTGTGTTGTTTTGTGTATTTCCATGTGCCATCCTAAAAACTGTGTCTCCTGCAATTACTGTGTGAAAATAGTGTGGTATTTTCTGTAAATGGGGGATTTGTTACAATGCCTTCATGGAGAGTTTCACCATTGCTGCTAGGATCTCTAAACTGGCTGGGTTTTCACTCCAGAAATGACTGTCTCACTACTTTGTGATAAAGCTGTCCTTACACCCAAGGAATCAGACTGCTGAATTGTCTAGATGCCTATTGATAATACTTGCTATAAGAAAAATTTTTAATTATCACAGCATTTACCACATTTTTCATTATTCTAATGATTTAAAATCTGGACATACATGAACCTGCAGTGCAACATATTACAAAACTCCCAATTTTAGAACGTAGACTACAGTTTTCTGATGTGGTAAATCTAAAATCACACTGTTCTCCAGAAAAATCTCACCTTTTTAATGAAGAAAATATGTTAAAAAGTGATGTCAAATATTATCAAATATAAGCTCTGGTAAAATACAAGTGGCAGAATCAGTCACTACACCTACCTAGCAATTTGAGCTGGTCAGAGATAGCCTGGCAGAAAACTTTTCATCTAAAATAATACAAAAATTTCTGCAAGCACACCTGCATTTTATGTCTGCATGTGTCTCTACACACATGTACCAAGCAAGTGTCCAAAGAAGGGTAATAAAGCTGGAGAAGGGTCTCGAGCACCAGTCTTAGGAGTAGTGGTTGAGGGAGCTGGGGTTGTTTAGTCTGAGAAAAGGAGGCTCAGGGAGGTCTAGAAACCTCCTCTCATCTGTTATGAAGTTAATCATTCCATTAATTAGACACAGGGTTATTTTGGTAAAAGTTTTATCTCTCACTTAGTTTCCTTTATTAAGGATTATTTACTTTATATCAATAAACCAAATATTTGTTGGTCTCAATGAAGAAAGTGAGATTTACTCTGTTATCTAGCAATTGCAACACTTACCAGTGATACAGGAAACCAAAGTTCAAGACCTTGCTCTGGCTTAGGCATGTGTGCCAAACTTGTTTTTAACAAAAAGAGGGACTTATAATCCTCAAAAATCACTGTATATCTTAATGCAGACACTGGGAAATGCACTACTGGTTTGACATTGCATTGCTTTCAAATCCTCAGAACAAGCCTCGGGCAAAGGACAAAGGGTGCTACAAATTCACCTTGCCAGGTCTGCTGTGAGCTGCAGCAGTCCATGCTGCACTTCCCAAATTCTGCCTTTCGGTTGAGCTGTTAACTTATCACCTGTCTCCAGCACCTTCTGGAATGAATCAGGGTTTTTTTTTCCAGTGGGAAAAAATAAGTAATTAGACCAGTGCAGTGCATGTAGCAATGCACTAAGAAGAAGGTTTATGTCAAATTAAATGAGACATCCAACCAGAATTTACTTATTTCCTTGAACTTCAACAAAAAAAACCAAAATAGAAGGCATTCCAAAACATTCAGATTTCACATTTTCAGATAGTTGGATTTCCATTCAAATGATGACCATGAATTTAGAACCATATACTTAATATTTTGTTTTGATTTTTATTCTCTAGATTTCAAAACGGAAGTCTTGCATCTGAAAATACAGACTTGACAAAGAAAATAAAGAATGTAGGAAAGTTAAGACTTATAAACAATATGAAATTTAAATGTTACTCACAGTTTTCACAAATAAAACATAATAATTTTATACAGATTTTTCTTTTAAGATGAGGGACCATTGCTGGTTTACAGAACTCAGGTAGGTGTATCACTGAACACATATCAGTATGTTAGAGTACCTTTGCAAATATTTCCTTATAATCTTTTGTTTTTCTAATACTGAGGTGGAGATTAAATCTGCCAGGCTGTGTTTCTCCCGACATAGAGTGATGGCATAAAACTGATGAGTAATAGATAAGTGAAAACTTGCACTTGTGTAAGTGAATCCTTATGGAATACCTTCTGAGCATAGACAGGTAACAAAGGTTGGGATGCAAAAGTAAGTGTGGGAAGGCAGATGTGTTGCAAAAACCTTCTTCCAAAGGAACACATATTTACAGATTCAGCAAGGTCCAAAATCAAGAAGTTGTTGGCTTTTTTATTGAGCAAATTAAAATTTCTGGAATTCAGAGTTTGATCAAACACACAAACTGAGAAAATAGCCTCTGTAAGCTCCTTTGGTCTTTTTGAAAAAGAGCTCACAGCACTGAAATTATGATGTACTAAGCAATAGAAGTGGCATTTCCTCAACCACTACATCTTGCAGGCTGCAATATTTGGCCTGCTGAGGGACTCTTGATCATGCAAACTAAATTGAACTATTGCATGAACAATTTAAAGGTGCTTTTATCCAGGGCTGAGTTCTGTAGCTGAAATACCCTAAATTAGACCATTTTGCTGGCACTATCATGTCTACCTCCAAAACCTTCCATGGTTATTTGCATTCCCAAGTTAAATAGGGACTGTACTGGAAAGGGTTTGGGGCAAAAGACGGAAACAAAAGAGATTTTGCACTATTTTAAAATTACCAGAAGACATATCTGAAAGTATATATCCCTCCCTGGTCAATAATGTGAAATATATCAAGTACTACCAGAGGATGTCTGAATGCACAGTGGGTTACCCAGTGAATCACAAGACCCCTCTTACATCCCAAGTGGGTGACAAAATCCAGCAAGATAATTTTATCTATAATAATTTTTTTTCATTAGAGTTTCCATCCACCATATACAATAAAGATAGGGAAAAAAAAGGGAAAAAGCCAACCACAAAAATCAAACCATAACCCACATTTGTCAATCACTTGTATTCAGACATAAAGAAACTAAAGCAATGGTTGGGTGTTTGTGATCTTGTACCTTTTTACCTTCACTGGTTTTGTTTCTATTTATTAATTCTGTGCTGGTTTCACCAGTGCTACTTTACTTAGAAGTTGTGAGAACTTTCACGTGTTTGCATCCATGTCCTGCCAACACAACACAGCCTGGGATGACGCTTTCTTGATGCGTGAGCAAAACAACAGCAACAAAGTGATGTCAAGTATGCAGCAGGCTACCTATTTAACTGATCAGAATCCACCACCTAAAGAACTAAAAATGTCACTGAGCAGCAGAAGATCATGTTTATTAAAGGTCAGAGGAAAACAGGTCAGAGTTTAAAGACCCCAATCTATACAGGATCTCCTAAGAAGATTGAGCTCAAATTTCTTGCAATATTTTTTATGTGAATAAATAATATTTGGTAGTATTTCATAAAGGATAGAATGCTATTGTGCATTAATATTTTGGCTATAAACCAGTGAAAACTAAATTAAAATTATTTAGCCTTATAAAGGAGAAAGAAAGAGGAAATGAATCCACTTAAGGATGTATACTGCACTAACACTTCACATGTTTATGAAGACTGGTGTATATCCCACCAGAGAGTAGGACAAAAGAATGATTCTCAGCCTGGTACTAATTTTTATTTTCCCTTAATTCCATTGCTGAACTAAAAAAATTAGTTTGTAGGTTTCCGGCCAGAAACATCATATTACACTAGCAAAAGATTTTCATCCTACAAAGTTAGCCTCACTCCTATAAAACCTATCAACAGATTGGTGATCTGCTTCAAACATCTTTTTAAGTTTGCCTTTTGCTCAGATAAAGTCAATGGCAGGCTAAATCCAGAGTTCATGAAACTTGTGCACCAGCCTGCCTAAATAACATCCATGTCATTCTCTCCAATAATTTGTAAATATATAAAACTGGTTCTTCAGAATGAAAGCTTACATTAACTCGCAAGAAGTGAAAGACTCATACATTTGATTTGCTGCATAATTTGGTACTGGATTTACCTTTCCAGCCTTCCCAGAAGTTGTGATCATTTTTTTATTTTTTATTGAAAACAATTCCCAAGCTCAAGTCAGAGCCAGCACGGGGAGATTCTGCAGCCAGTGGTAGACAGTCAGGAGAGGCAAAATAATAGTTTCTGTCAATAGCGAATCTGTATTTCTGAGAATGTTTATGTTTTGACTGCACCTGTTGGTATGAGGGAGAATCCAGAGATAAAAACAAGGCAAAACACAATAAATCACCTTTAGCTGGCTAATTAAAGCAGCTTTAGCTCGTACTCCAATGCATTCTTGATGCACAAATAAAGTCCTAAGCAGACATTTTTTTCCTGGATAATAAAATAAGTCTGCAAGGAATTTGATCGATACTGCTGTAGAAATTAAACACGCTGCACAGTAACACATCATGGAGTATGTAGTGTTCTTGCAGCAAAAGGTAAACAGTAACATTTACATGGCCAGAGCACCAATTTGTGCCTAAATTCAGCAAAGAACTCTATGCAAAAGTAAAACTTTGGATGTGTAAGTCATAGAAAATAGTAATCTTTTTCGCTGCTGCTTCTTAGGAGTGTGGTTTGCTTCAACACATTTGCATTCAGCTTGGATCTCCCAAGTAAGCCCCGAGGAAGCCTGGGGATCATGCCTTCAGCAACTTCTGGCTAAAAGAGGAGTGGGCTGCTCTTCTACTTTGTTGCCATGGCACCTGGAAAATAATTGGCATGTTATCATAAATGGTGGCTTTCAGCAGCTGTGGCATGCAAGCATTATAGCCTTAGCAGATATATTGGTTCCCCAGCTGACACTTCAAGAGGGCTTCATGATGCATGAGCAGGATTGAAATGTGGGCCCAGGGATAAGAAAGAAGCCTCATATATTCATCTGGAGTGACAAAACTACTTCTGACATGTAAGAGAGCAAGAGGCTGGCTTTTAGATCACTTATTTTTCTTGAACTAGGATACCCAGTGGTCACCACTGACATCTTCTGAGAGTTTAGTTGTTCAGGTGAATAAAGAATCTATTTGTGTCCCTGGCTTTCAATGGGAAATTTTGCTTTCTGTTCCACAGCTGTTCTTGCAACACTGTTTTGCAGGAACTTTGTCTGCTTCAGCTTGATCATCTTTGCAGAAACTGCACTTCCTACCAAAAAAAACTTCTCTACTAAGGAGGGAGAATTCTGAAACAGTTACTATTTTGATCCAACCTGCTTAATTATCCAAAACTTGGTCATTGATGTATAATTTATGGGGCTTCTCGGAAATTATGAACTTTATTTAACAAATTTTCACACTGAAAAGTCATGAAAGAATAAGCTCCCTATCTAAAGACTGGATAAGAATATAATTCAAAAAAATAATTCTATATTATTCTCCAGACTTTTAGTTTAGGGTTTGGGGTGATTTTTTTTTTTTTCTTAAATTGAAAATTCTTCGCAACAAGGGTCATTTTACATATGTGCATGTTCTCTAGAAGCTAAACTTGAATTTTAGTCTTGGCTAGATTTCCAGGAAAACCTATCAGCTCAAATCACTCTGTTAGAGTTCTGTTTCCACATTAGAAGAGCAATCAAGACTGCGATAATTATCTAGTCTGAAGCACATTAATGATGACAATTTAAAATGTAATTTCACATCTTCCCACCTTTCTGTCCCGATTCTCAAGCTCTGAGCAGAGACAGCAGAATGGAAGGAAGGTGGGACAGAATTAATAAACTCTCATCTGCCTCTATTGTGCCATTTTAATGACATGTTCACCTTTCACGTTTCCCTGTGAAACAGAGCAAGACAACAGAAGATCAAGTGAAATAACGTAGTAGTGAAAGCGCAAAATAAGTCAGAATAAAGTAGACCATGGTCAACAGTTAGAATAGATGAAATAGGGAGAGGGGGAACGGAAGTGGGCAGGTGGAAGTGGAGTGAAAAGTGAAGCAAATAAATCTTAATGAGACCTGAGAAAGTACAGCAAATTTAAAGGTGCAGCAGCTGAGATGGAAAAAACAATCATTAAAAAGAAGATGACTGTTTTCTCAGAGTACAGAAGCAGAAAAGAAATGGTGTCTAAGAAGGTGTAGGAGAATTATTCATCAAACAAAGGCATGGGGGGGAGAGGAAACAGGAGTAAGAAAAATAACAGAAAGACTGGGAATTAAGAATGTCATTGAAGAACTGGAAAGTAAATCAGAAGATGCCAAAGAGCTGGAGGTAGGAAAGCAGATAGTGTCAAGATGCAAATGAGAGCATAAGTAATGAAGAACACGTTTCATAAATAAAATCAAAATATAGAATAAATAAAAGATACAAGCACAAATATAAAGATTAACCACAAAAGACAATAGCTTTGTGCCATGTGAGTATTACTTAAGTTTGCCCTAAAAACTGGTAGCAGTTTTTCCACTGCTGGTGTGGAATTTGTTGATTAAAAATATTAATATATTATACTAGTGAAAACATTTTTCACAGTGAAAATACGTGAAATTTGCACTTTTCACAGTGAAATGCTGCGTATCCAGAATAGGAACGGACTTAGTAGCTACACAGCCTGAGGACATAGCTTCAGATAACTTCTTTCCTGTGCTTCATTATGCTCCGTTACCTATGGCTTTATCCTATCGTGCTGATACATGCTGAGTGGTAGCATGACCTGTAAGTGATTGGAGTGAAATCAATAGGACCTCTTGCTGAGCAAGGACAGGATTGCTGCTTTGCCTAGGGTCAACAGCAGAATTCCCATTACTTCCTGAATAATGATCAGGCAGTAAGATAATAGTGAGAAAGAATGACAGAACTGCATGCTATACATAATGAGTACATGCACTGGTATGGGTGCACAGCAACATATTCTGTTATTTATAAATGTCAAAAGTTAACAGCTCTTAGGAATGTTTCCCTTTTCCACCACAAATGTGCAGATGAAAACCACTGCAGAGCAATAGGATATCAAATGAATGCCTTAATTTTCAGAAATATTGCACTGATAAACATTAGCCAGACATCGTCCCAAGGGTATAATGTGGTCTTCAGCACACCCTATTTATAATCTGATGTTAGAAAATTATATTCACTTTGAAATGTATAATAAATTTTTATGAAAATCTTGTGTTACACAGTGAGTAGATTATGGATGGATTGCAAACACAGCTCCCTTTGTCTTAATGCAGCTCTTCTTAAATAAATAGAATGGGTCCTGAGGAAGAGCAGTTGGAATGCATTTAAATACACTTTGCTAACAGGCTTCCACCACCTTGAAATTCTTTTTTCCACCGAATTAGGAAAAAATTTAAAAATCTTTGTAATGTAAGCAATAGTCCATTGGCAAACTTTTTAAAAAGTGACCCTTCTAGTCTTAAGGTATATTCTGTTTTATATGGATAAAAAGGAAATAGTCTCTGACTTAATGCCATTTAAAAAAAAAAAAAAGTCAGGAAATTTTTGCAGAACTGGTTTCACTGCCTTGAACTGAGTGAGATTATTCATTTGATTCATCTGTAACTTTCTTTCCACTTCATGCATTAAGTCAAATACTGAGAGAGGAGCGAGATAGTTTCTTTTTTAACTGAAGCTCTCCTTTTATTATACTTATTTGTCAGTCTCTTAATATTTCAGAGGCTCATTTCTGAGCACACAAACTCACTAACGGTTTGAAGTTTTCATAGTCAATGATCAAATTACATTTGTACCTAAAAGATATGTCTACTAAACCTAAATTTCAGAGTATACCTCTAGGGGGAAAAAAAACCTGCAGGTCACTCAAGAAACAAAGCAAGTGGATACATAATGGTGAAACCAGAGAGTTCAAATGGCATGACTAAACAATCAAAGAAGGCTGCAAAGACTAGATAAAGATGTGTCTAGGCTTATAACAGCTGGAAGTTTTCTGACAATTTAAATGAATTGTCATTTAGTATCCACAGTATTAAATACTGAAACTTATGGGTTTGGATAGCATGACTAGAAAATTGCACATAAGGGAACATTTGGAGCGATGAATCAAGGGGAGGAAAATGAGAAACAGTAACAAGAAGATAAATACTGTCATTGTACTACCCATCCCTGTCACAAAATGCCTCCTACTTAACTCCATGCTATTTGAAATCCATCCGAGCTCCTCTTTGCTAACTGACAAAAAATTTTACACAAGGACACTCTTTCCAGATAGATCTTTGCTAAATGGATCTTCTATGCCAAGGAATAACTTTGTTGTCCAGTTGTTTTGCTTGCAATGAGCTAACACACTATGAAGACCTATTCATGAGTGAAAGTAACTTCATATATCTTCATATATGGCTACAGTCATGCAGAAAATAGCAACCAATCACAATAAAAGTAATAAAAAAAATAATGCCAGAAATTAATGTAGTGCTATGAATTTTGTCACACTGTCTGGGTTTGTGATTCAGTAGGATATCACAAATTAAATAATCTGGGGCCTAGTATAATAAACTTGTGTGCTTACAGACAGATTCATTTACCAGATCCATCATGTAGGCGCCTCATGAGTCAGGGCTGGAGGCCAGCCCTACCATCCCAAAGCCATCAACCTCTTGGGCATCCTGGGAGTTCAATATATAGTGAGATAACATATGACTCATCTGAACCCTTGGAGACTAGTATTTATATCTATTTCCAAGCCCTAACACCTCTGTAAATACACACCTCTCCATTTTGTCGTGCATGTTGGATCAATGTGCAGATGGGCTGCCTCTAAGAAAAATCCATTTGCTCTGGAAAAGATTCAGAAAGCATCATTAATCCACACCCTACAATTGCTTGGTGCTCCAATAGGGCACTAGAGTTACTATGTCTCACAGAAATAGAAAAAGTATAAGGTTGTTAGGCCTTGGTAAGATTATAACTCAGGGAGAGGAACTTCTTTTTAGCAGGCTCTGCTATCCATGGATTCTCCCATATTTCTTTTACTATACCATCCGTTATTTCTACATGAACTATTATTCACTTCCCTAGACCTTTGTTCTGCATGTCCTAGAGCGAATCATCACAGTAGGAGACCAGTCCCATTGAATTCAGAGGAAACACTTACGTTGTATGGTTTAAGATTGCCCAGATTTGTTGCTACTTGGTTAGTAGCATCAAAGAACTTTGCTGCAAAACAAAGGCCATATTCCACTTCTAAGTGTCTAGTTTTAGGATTAAGGTGTTTTAAATACTGGTATGAATTTATGTCACTCACTGATTTTCATGCATATGTTACACCCATTCTTGCTTAAAGACTGTAATAAGCTGCACCTAATTCATCTGTTTCTCTCCTCTCCTTGTGTAATGCTTTCAATCACTCTATTACATAATTTCACATTGTAAAGGCTTAAAAGAAACCATGCACAGCAACAACAACAATCACAACAGCAACAACAAAAATCCAGCCCTGAGGAACTTGTCCTCAAATGTTTCAAAATTCAGTCAGCAACAGTAATCTAATCAGGGATATTAGGAACTGGCAACTCAGGATTCTTCGTTGTTTTTAATTGCAACCTTGCAGCAACTTGACTAGCTTATTAAAAAATCTTCCTGTCCTCTTGGAACAATTTCATGTGTCTTTAACAGGAGATCTGGATATATCTGCAGCTTCTGTAAGCAGAGTTGGCCTTTGCTATTTCAGTCCCCTGAATAATGGGAATGTAACCATTGCCTCCTCTGTATCCCCATAACTTACTGTGCTCACCAATCAAAAACCTCTGAATGAAATTGTGAAAGGGGAGCCACACAGTCTATACGTAAATAAGAATCAAAATGCTGGAAATTTGAGTTTTCATCAATTTTATTGTCTGAAAGTTTCTATTAGTTTGTCTTAAAGTCACTTTGTATGCTAATAGCAGCTATTTTTCACTGTTGAGTAATCTCATTACTTGACATTGTATTCAAAACCAACATAACGGCTCATTTTGGATTTTTCACTGTCTTTTTTTTTTCCTTTTATATGCAGTTAAGTTGCTGTATCATAGGATTAATTAAGAGATTTATCTTTTCCTGGACAAAATATTGATGAAAGATTCAGCAGTTATGAGTGATAAAGGTCATGGGAACATTGTGATTTTTTTTCATTCTTGAAAAATGAAAGCCAAGGAGGGCAGCAACAAATTTTGTAAGACCATTAGCAAGTTGCGAAACAAAGCGATAGCTGCGCTTCCATTGAATTGGCATTTGGTTCTCTCTAGATTAAAAAGTATGCCTTAGAGCCCAAATGTATTACTTACATATATGTCATGATTTTTATACTGCTGATTTTAAGAACAAAATAATGATTTTTGTCACCTCCCACAGTGTGTGTGTATGCACTCTGCATCATACAAGTCTCCCAGGTGGAAAAGAGAAGAGTAACAAAAATATTTTTTTTTTAATAACACAGCTTTCCTCTTCTTTCAACCTTCATTCTAGTGCAAGGTTGCAGATAATAATGCCTGACTAAGACGTCTCCTTTTTACCCATTTGAAAACATTTTTTCTTTCTTTTAAGTCGCAGTTAAATACTACAAGTTTTCAAAATTGAATTTTTTCTAACTGAAAAATCAAAGAGAATGATGGAGGAGGGACAGAAGGAAAGGATGCAGAGTGGGAAGAAAGGAGTGAGTTTTTCAATAAAGTAATGTTCTCATCAGAGATTGTCCTGTGACTCATGTGTTTGGAGACACAACAATAAAGTAGGACAGTGGGATGCTGAGATGCTAATCAGGAAAAGAGACTTCTTTCCCACGCATTGCAGTGTCACTGCAGTTCTCCTCTCATCTCTGAAACTTAGTCCTCAAGACATACATTCCGTTGGGTGATATAAAAATAAGTCTTAAATTACAGCCTTTACCATGGTAATTTTTTTTCCTAAGTTTTACATCTTGATGCTCTTCTTCCTTCCATGTATCTGTCATTGCCTTTGTTCTTGCTGGAAGAGGGGGACCAGCATTATCCCTAAATAAGGAAGAAGTCAAATAGTCCAAGTTGTCTTAGTCTTCTTTTTATTTAAGCCTCTATTCTCAGATGTGATAATGTCTCTTCAATCACTGCTGTGCTTTGGTGGCATCTGACTCAGGATCAGTCTTTTATCTCCTGTCTTGGTACTCAATATCACATAGGCTTTATAATATCCAAACATACACAGATTTGCCTATTCTTTGTAGTGATTTTGGTACCAGCATCTCTTCTAATATATCTTTACTCATTAATTTTTAAATATTTTGCTCCAAGAGCTTCACTGAATGTTGCTCATTTTGCCTTCCATCTTATTATTTAACATCACAGTTCATTTTTTCATCATGTGTTTTTACTCACGCAGGATATAGAAACTTAAATAATAAACATACATGGTATTCCTTCAATGGTTGTAACCAGAGTGGCTGGAGAGGTGACTGACATAAAATAATATACAATAAAGGATCAAAGGAAAATAGGCATACAGAATGAATTGAACAGAATTTATTTGTATTTCCACACAAACAATTCCTAATACCAACTGCCTGTCTGGCAGACTTATGTGTCTGTGTATGGAAAATCAAACTAAGTAGGTGTAAGAAATCACACAACAGATTTTAAAGTTGATCTCCTAATGATCTTTCTTTGCCATAGCTTAGCTATAATATCCTTCCCCTATTTTACTGGCAACCACGTAGGGGTTCTGCTTTCTGTTCACATGCAAAAAAATGAAATCCAAGCAATCAGTGAAGGTCCAAGCCAAAAGGTTACCACAAAATTCAGCATGTCCACTATTTAGCTGGAAAACAAATGTTTGTCAAATAGAACAAGGAAAAATTTGAAGGATAAGTGAAAGGTCCAAATTATATGGAGACAGAAGTTCAAACCTACCATTCACTGACTTTTCATTCCAGCTGTTTCCTTGAGTAGCAGTCTGAGTTTGCTCTCTGCGCATAACACAAAGCCTGGCCTAAGTGGGCTGAGAAGGGCGGTAACTGCAGGTGAATGTTGTGCTGGGCACTTCCCCCTGAGCTTGGGTAGCTGACCTGATGATGGTTGTGAAAAACGCTTGGGAGAAGACAAGGATGCTGGTCTGCTCCAAGTTCCAAAATATTCTGCTAAATACTATGGCTTTATACTAGGAAAAAGAACTATGGTTTCAAGGAAAAACGAGAAACTAGCCATGGCTCTCTGATCATAACAGTTGGATGCAGGTCTTGATAAAGTTTGAGAGATCATGTTTACGGTTTGTGATGACAACCTAAGGGTTTACCTGGACATTCTCAGTACCTCAGATGTCAGGTTTCTCCCTGAGATCCATATTTCTGACTGCTTCCCAAACTCTGGGGTAGCAGCTGCATCCTGTCATCGTACACAATGAAGTTATGAAGAAGAAACTACTTTTCCTCTGAACCCTGCATGATTGTGTCATGGTTTAACATCAGCCAGCAACTAAGTCAAATAAAGTAGGTGGAGGTGGGGATCTGGGTTAGATCAGTGGCCAGGTTGCAGAACACTGGGCCAAAAGGCAGCAGGCTCTATCTCCATCCCCACCTGCTTGAGAATTCTGGGAGTGATGCCGTGTGGTATGGAATATCCCTTGGGTCAGTTGAGATCAGCTGTCCAGACTGTGTCCCCTCCCAGCTTCTTGTGCACCCCCAGTCTCCTTGCTGGTGGGGTGGGAAGCACAAAAGGCCTTGGCACTGTGCAAGCCCTGCTCCGTGCATTATCAGAGATATTGCTACTATACAATCAGCACTATTTAAACCACAAACCCACAACACAGCCCCACACCAGCTACTGTGAATAAAATCAACGCTACCCCAGAAAAAACAGTACAAATTTTTGTAGATTGTCTTTAACAGCAGACAGTTGGCATTTGAAGGCAGGAATGAACAGTGAGATGAGAGGGATGGTGGTGTTATTAGTGTGAGGGACACTGGAGCTCTTCTATATGCAAGGAATGTCACTGTATCCTTGTCAATCACTTAAGCAGGAACAATGAGTCAGTCTGTGGTCTCTTAAAACTTCCTTCTTCACTGTACGTTTAGTTTTCAGCATGACCAAATGTGCTATAGGATTTGCTGCTTAGATTCTGCAGCCACAGTGTGCATCACACTGGCATCTCTGGGAGCAAATCCTCACACTGGTGATGGATTCATTCATAATGTGATGGCTTTGGCAGACCAGACAGTGTCAATTATGGGGATCTCTCAGACCAAGAACCACAGCTGAAATTCATGGATCCGATAATATCTAAAATTCCTAGGATATTTTTGAGGCGCTTATTTTCAGTTGAGTGTTTAATATGCATTAGGAAATCAGCTCAGTGGGAAAAGATGCTTCCTCAAGGTGCAGATAGAGACTGAACAGCACTGATTTTCTCACTGCTAATACAAAGCTTCTTCACTGCTCACATTCTATCTAGCAGCTAACTTAGCAATTGTACAACAGGAAGGAGGCTGGAGAACATCAGTTAATATTGACCCCAGTGCAGCACAAGCCTAGCAAATAGTACATTTTGCATTTGCTGCTGTATTTGTAATTATTTGTCTGTTGAAGAGGAAACACTTAATCAAGGCTGTAAATAGTAATGTTTTTTAATTATTTCTTTTATCTAGGAAAGAAATATCACTGAATTGGAGATGTTAACATTTGAGAATGCTGAAACATTCTCAAACTGTCCTAGATATCTGACATTTCACGAATTAGTCAGTTGAGAGGAAGTGCTTACACAAAATTAAGTTAAAAGAGCTACCAGTCTAGACATTGCTATTAGAAATTATGCAATAAATGATATTACATTATAATGTTTACAGTCAAAATTTTTCTATCAATCCCTTTCTTTTTACCAAAATTTTGGAAAAAATGCAACCCTTTATGGAATGCTTAATTGAAAAAAGGAGATGTACCATTAGGAGATTAAACCACTCCAAATGAAAAAATTCCCTGACCAAAAAAAAACTTCTCCCAATTTTTATGTTGTGACAAATAAAAAGCAAAGGAAAAAACAAGCCTTTCTTTCCAGACTAGACAAATTAGATTTTTATTATGCCTCTTTCACTTGGGCAAGCAATCTATCCAAATGGTGTCTGGCAATCCTATTGTAAATATGTCATTAAAATAAGTTTTATTTCCAAAGCTTCAGAGATCTCTTATTAAAAAGTTCAAGTTTGTAATCAGTAGATACCAAAAAACCTCTTTTTTCCTATTTCTTCCAACAAAATAGTGACTGTATGCAGGAAACCCACCTCATTTTTCAGGGAATATCCAAACAATTTCCATTTTAAAATACTTTATTTATATTTCTAAAAAGGATACTTTTCCTTTTGTTTTACTGTCTTCAGTAAGAAGGTAGCAGTTTTAAGTCTGAAGAAAATTCAGTGTTAAACTGTCTAGGTGAAATATAAAGAGCAAGACCTTTGGTTCTTCTAATAAAATTATTGTCTAACTAATAACTATATGTGTGCCCCCTAATATTAACTACTTTGACTTCCAGAAGTAAAAATGTATCCATGCAGTTAATTACTGTGAAGATGCCGTTTCAGAGGTGAAATTTTAGAATCTATTTGCTTCATCTACAGTTCAATCATGATTTTTAGTTTCTTTTTTTTTTAAATTTTTGTCCACTTAAATGTAGTTTAGTGTAGCAGTACATGCATAATAATGCTGAGATTAAATTATCCTTTTCTTGTACCTGCTTCAAGTTATCTTGTAGAGAGTATAAAATAATTCAGTGCAAATGGTGTTTTATTTTTCAAAATTTTTTAAATTTCCTTAGTAAGATCTAAGATTAAATACATTTTATCTTTTCCTCAAGAGCAGCACTGCACTAGCATTGCACCACCATTGTGGGACACTGCGTCATCTTCCCCTGCCATCATTTGGAAGCTTGATGTTTCTTCTGTGCAACTACAATGGAGACAATGGGGCTCTCCCATCTGGAGCTCCATTTGCTCCACTTCCCATTTGCTGTTTGGCAAAGCAGAAACTTTGAAGTTGACTCTTAACTTTTACGACTTCTCCCTGCAGTTGCTGAGCTACAGTTCCAATGGAATGCGCAGTTTAACCGTGAAAAATCTGGAACGGGAAGTTTACTTTGAATTTCCCTCTTCTCTGCTCTCATGGTTCAGAGTTCTGCCTGGGCTCTGAGTCAGGGCCATGCCTCGAGCCAGACCCATAGAACTGGGTCATGGTCCTGGACAAATGTTCACGCATGGGGCACAGCAGCTGGGCCCCGGCTTTCCCACAGCACCTCTGCAGCTGCATCCCAGCTTCTTGACCTTTAATTTCAACACCAATTTCAGCCTTAAATGGTACAAATATAAAACAAGTAGGTAGTGTTAATGCTGGCCCAGGCTAAACCCGAAAATTACAATGGCTGCAAGGCAAAATTAACCAAAATACTGTAGAGTGCACTGCGAGCTGTCAAAGTCGAAGGATAAAATTCATCTTGATCTGATCACAGAAGGGATTGAATATTGACAAAAAGGACTGTGGAGTCTGTGGAATTTCAACAGTGTTAAAGGCCAAAACATGACTTTGTGTTCTGATAAAGACAATATCTGACCATAAACATTGCTGAAATGAAATATTTTCGTGGCAATAACATCTGGCCAGCTCAATTATGTAAAAGCTGTGAGCATTGCCGTCCTATTCCTGTATATTTTTCTCACACATGATATTACTATTGATTTCTAATCAAACTGGAATTAATTTAAAACATGACTCAGAGCACACACTGAAAGCTTATAACAGCAATGTCTTGTAGTAGGCTTTCCTTATTTTTCCCGGCTCTGAAAAGTGGCTTTTAACTGCTTTAAACTGTTCGTAAAGCATAGTTTATTGAACAGACAGGTGGAAGCACCAAATAAGCAAGTTTTCACCTTGAGGTTCCAAATATGTGGTCTTCAGTTAAAAAGGAATGAAACTATTCTGGAAAACAGCTTTCAATTGTCTTTCCCATGTACTTCACAATAGGTCATGGACTCTCCTAAGACATCTTGGGTTTCTATTCACTTGAAACACATGAGCCCTTCCTTGGTGTGCAGTCTGGGCTATGTTGTGATTCCAAGAGTTCTGGGTTTTCCTGTTTTTTCAATTTCGTTTAAGGTCTGCTTCGAAAGTATGAGATTAATACGCTATGACAAAGAAAAACTACATGTCAAAGATTAATACATGGGTTGAGGAGCTCTTTGAAATATATATAATAATAAGACAGGTTTAATAATATCATTGTGATTTGTTTGTTAAAAGATTTTTGGACGGTTTTTAATTATATTGGTCAAAGTTTTGGGGGATTTTTTAAATGTTCAGACACAATATTGATAAAGAGTTGTTTTTTGTACTTAGCTTCACCCAGCAGGAGCTATAGTTCATAGCTTGAAATAAACAGTGTTTCATACATCCATTTGACTTTTTGCTGCTTTTCTTATTAAAAAACCTAATGGATAACAAATGAAAAAGCAGCTAATAAAATGAGGCAAATATCAATAACAAATGTATCTATACATTTTCACTGTGCATATCTAAACCAAGGAAAGGTCTCAGAATTATTTCAAGTGTTATATGACAGATGTTATGGAATTTGCTACACCTGAATGTGCTGAGAGCAGCACTGAGGGAATATCTGCAGCTGCCTTGGGGCAGGACTGTTGCTGTGGATGGACATGTGCACATCATGTGTGTCAAAGGAAAATGTTGTTCTACTCTTTCTTTTTGTGGGCAGAAAACACAGCTTGAGTGTGATATGATTTTGCCATCATGTGCATCCTTGCAATAAGATGGTGCTCTTCTTGTGTTATTTATGAGGGGTGACATGCCTTTGACAAAATAAACAGAGATAGCAGAAGTATCCCATGTACTTCCTCTCTCATCTTGCAGAACTTCAGGGACTCTTAGGGATTCACTATGCCTAGTTGGGCTCCTGAGGTCTAGTGCCATCTCTAATTAAATTTAAACAAGTTAAATCACAGCCTTTCATGTCCTCTCACATGAATCAATCTAATTTTGTTCTGGGATTTCTAACAGTTTTGTGAATTAAATTGATTTTTACTTTTCCTATTCATCTGCATAGCTACATGAATAAATTTAAAGTGAGTTAGTGCTGTGAGCTGGGTTAGAAATTTACTTCATATGATTTCTTTAACTAGACTGAGAAATGTTCAGCACTTCCAGAACTAGGTTTTCAAAACTTAAAGAAATTTAAAGAACTTGCTTTATTGTTGAGTCCAATCTCTCTGCAGTCATAAGCAGATGTAGTACGTGTGGGCTCTTTTACTATTTAGCCAAAACAACTGGCCAGATTTTCAAAATAAAATATTTTATCAGGAGTCATTCAGCGCAGATTTGCCTCTGATAGCAGAGGAATTAGTGACCCCATATTCTTAGTGCCATGGGATATAGGCCTGACAGAGAGAATAATAACCAACATTAGAGAACTTGAAATACTAACCAGGTCTTTCAAACAAACACAGAGACCAAAAATGTTATGAAAATTAATCAGGACAGCAGCTGGACAGATTCGGATGTACTCAGACCTGGAAAAGACAAAGCATTTTAATTCTTTTACATACAATCATTGAAAATATATTTGTTGTACTTTTCCTTTTGTGTGGCTTAAATTTCCTGCAAACTTAAACCAGTGTCATGTACATTTCAATAGTCATTGCATTCATTAATGACCAGCTGTCAAGTAAAACTGTAGCAGCCCTGGGTATGTAATTGAGACAGGCTCCAGGCAGTTGTAGTGCAAGTTATGATGAAGAGCCTTTATGAGGACTGAAATGAGGGGATTGTTTTAGTTACACGTGTCAACTTTTCCCTTCCTGAAATACTTCTACAGAGTGTCATAATCCCTTAGTTAAACCCTGAGTTTAAGTCTAAATACATAAATCAATGAAAAGATACTTTTTTATTGTTTTGGAAGATAAATTATTTCCTTGCTTACTTAACTGTTTCATAGAAAAATGTTTCTTATTTATTATCTTTTACATTTCATGTCGAGAAACAAGGTGTGTGAAAGTGACTTGACTCAGAAACCCTGATAGTTCGGAAGAGTAACTATAAGACTTTTCTCTTTTTCCAACCTCTCTAGCACTCTCAGTGAAAGCAGTGGAAAATGTGACTTTACTTGGAGAGAAAGAGAGATCAATATTTCAAATTATTTATTTATATAATTAACTATCTTGAAATAAATCAAGCTGTAGTTCCAAAAAGCTTCGTATTTCTCACAGACAGCTGATCAGATACTTGCAGTGAAAGCCATTTGCAAATCCCATGTGCAGTATTCACCATTTGTGTGGTGCATTTACAGTTCTTTGCTAAGCAAGTGGTGGAAGGGTGAATAATTTGCCTCACAGAGAAATCTGAGACTGTTTTTCAGTAAATGCAGAACTACATGAGCTGCTTACAGAAGGGAGACAAATTGGAACTGGAGTTAAATCTCCAGGGAGAAAGTCATTGCTCCAGAATGAGAGACATTTTGAAAACTTTCCTAAAACATGTGTGAAAATCTCAGTACCCCAGATGCACCAGATTTCAGTCACCATAAGGATTGCTCATTGTGTTCACCACAGCCTGGATTTTGAACAGTTATGGGCAAGTGTGTCACAATAGTTGGACCATAAAATACCACTAAAGGCTCTACTGCCACCGATCCAAGCTCTCAGCTGAGCTACAGCTAAAAAGTTCCCTGTGTCAGAACTAGTGCCATAGGTGGCACTCTGAAAGCCTAAGGTGTGGGTGGGGTGTCCAAGGTCACCAGTAGAAAATAATGTGAGGAAACACTACATATAAACCCTCTCAAAGAGAGATTTGAAGGACAGGGACCCATTTGGGCCAATTAGAGAGAGAGTATTCAATATGTAAGAAACACCCTGGAAGAAAGCACAAAGAGGTTTGTAAAGTAGAGAGAAAGGGACTGAAGGACGGTGCCACTGGCACAGTAACACTGATTTTTGATTCTGTATAGAAATCAACAAAGGTTGATTTCTGTGTGGGGCAGCCCGTGAAGTATTAATGAAGAAAACATCACTGCTACTGCCCAAGTCATATAAGAAAACCACAAAATATGAGGTATATTTTCAGGTCTGTGTGCCTGCTGGATTTAGGAGAAGTACACAGTCTGTGAGCTCAGTTACCTTCCTTATAGAGCCTGTGCAGCTCCACTCAGGACACTGGGTCCCTGCCATCTGTGCTCAGAAGGGACATCGAATAGAGATGGCACTGAAACACCACCTGATAAGGCAAAATTATTACATGCAGAAAATAAAGCAGTATCTTTGTGTATAACAACCCAAGCATTCAACCCTAGACATAAATTATCAAGTTGTTCCTGGAGAAATTAAAAGTGAGGTCAACCTAATTGCTTAGTGCTTGGTCAAGGGTCACAGTTAAAGTTGCGCTGACCTGACTTGGTTCAGTTCACATGATCAAACAAATGATGTGAAAAAAAATTTTTTAAGAGATTATAAACAACATTGTAACAGATAAACCAAGAGCCAGATTGCTTTCTGGTAATGCTGAAAGACATAGATATAGATATATAAAATATTATATTTATGGAATATGTTCATTTGCTGAAAGTTGTTACCAATGATCTCTGTGTACAGATCGGAGACTGAAATTTTAATCACTTGTGACATTTCTATACATCTACTTTTCATGTTTTTAGCTTTGTGCCTGCTACTCAAATGGAGAGGGAAAGTTCACAGTTTGGTAGAAAGCAAAGTGTCTCTTTATTCTTGGAATTCATCCACAGGAATGCCTTCTCTTAAAATAAATTCCCTGGAAAGAAAAGGGAAGGGGGAGAGGAGGCTAAACAACAATTGGTTTTTTTATCAATTCAAAATGAATAGTGACATTTATGCAGCATTTAAGCATAAATATCTTAAGATTTATTGTGTTTCCCATGTCAAAACAAGTTATGAAGCATATTTGCTATGATCATGAGCTTTTCTGGGGTCTTGTCCTTTATTTGGATTAACAGTCTCCTATACCAGTGGAGGCAGCTGGAAGAATAAGTACAAGAAAGAATGAGAACATATGATGGAATAGGAATCTTAAAGATTTTATATTCTTAAAGAGATAGGAAATACAGGAGCTGAAACTAGAAATTAATAAACTGATTTTAGAAAAAAAATCTGAAGTATTTAAAAGAAACTATGTGGAAGAAAGTTGACATGAAAATCTTGCTGAGCTGCTGATATCAAGCTCTAAATCTGAACCAATCTTCAGATTCATTTGCAGTGTTTTTTTTGTTTTCTAGCTTAATCAGATTTAGTTGCTTTATTTGCTTCGTTGCTTTCCTGCTCAGCAGGAAAGTAAAAGAACAATTACTCCCTTTACAGTATTCGCTGCCCTCTACTTTTTCTTTATAGCATATCTTTATAGGACGTCTCCTCTTACTCATTCTCTCTCTAAATGAGACAATATTTCAATTTCCTTCCATAGAGTAGCCTTTTTGATAACACTTCTTATCTGTTTGTGAACCTTTCATTACTGTCACATCCTTTTCTGAGATAGAATGATAAGAAGTGAGCCAAACATTCTGAAGAAGAATCTATACTTGATCTTCGTAATGACAGTATCAGTTTCTTTGTGCTGTTTTCTAGTTTATTTTCACATCTTGTTCTTGCAAGCAATGCTTTGGACTTGAACAATTATTAGAGCAGAAGACATGAGTGGCTTAAATTTCCTTTCTATTGTACAAGAGCTTCATTTTTTTCAATAATTCAATTAATTGTCAGCGCTATACTCTTCCTCCAATCATTCTGACCTCTCTGATGGTGTTCAGAACTTTCGTTATTTACAGCTCAAATGTTTGCTCCTCAAATATCCATGCCGAAATAGTCCATCCTGCATCACAAGACACATGCAAATCTCCTTTCTCCTCTCATCTCCCATACAGTGAGTTGCATTTCATAACTTTCCAAAAATAATTTAAAAAAAACCCCAAAACTCGGAACAAAAGCAAGGACGTGAGATTTCAGATTCACTTTCCATTATAACTCTCTGAGGGGATGCAAATGCATCAGTAAATTCTTTTTACTAACTTCTTTCACCAGCTGTGAAAAGGAGAGACACCTTGCCATCAAATGTTCTGAAAGATTCAAAATATTTTTTCTACATGATAATAAAAGAAAATTTCTGAAAACAGTACTCCCAAACCAGTCCCCTCCTTCCCCTCAATCTGGAAGCCAGTGCCCAGAGACTGACAGCAGCGGTGCCAGGGGAAAACCTATGTGCCTGTCTCGTGCATATCTTCCTACCACCAAGCCGCCTACAGCTTTCCCTGGCACCCAACCAAGGCCTCTCCTGAGGTGTCAATGCTTGTGTAATGTGATGCTGCTCCTCTCTTTTCCCCTCTTACTTCCCTTTCATTTCTGCAGTCTTTCACCCTCAGTAGTCCCCGGCTCCTCGTCCCCAGCTCTCTCCTCCCACTGCACGTCCCCTGCCTTCTCCATCAGCAAGCTGCACCACCTCCTGTCCCCTTCACCCTGGGGATAAAAGTGTCTGGGGAAGAGGACCATGCCTCCACTCTATCCCCTCCATAACTCCTGCTGACCTTGGTCCAGACGGTGTCCTGATCTTAACATAAGCCCTCCTGCAGGTGTCACCCCAAGAAGAGCTTAGCCTTTTTATTTGCACGACCACTTTAGCCTTTTGTTCCCACAAGACTTTCTCATCCAGAAAGTGCACACAGCTAACACAATCAGCAATGCTTTCCTGTAGCCTTTTGCAATTCATTGCATCCACCGCCTTTTCAAAGTCTGACGGTATAAAACTTGCTGTTCTTTCTCCAGGTAAGATTTCTAAAATTCCCTCAGAAGAAATCAGGGCAAATTTATGCTGCTTGTTCCTTACACCTCTATAATTTTCTGTTTATATTTAAGGGCTATTCTGTTGTCATTTTCTTTACAGAGTGGAATTTTATAAATACGTAAATATATTAAATATGTTTGTTGGAAAGTGTTGCCTACATTTACTCACATGCTGGTGTACTTCTCGATTAAATGACTCATACAGATCAGTGACTCAAAGGCACTTTATATGCAGATATATTCCGTGTTTATCCTGCAGACCACCCACTGCCAGCAAATACAATTATAATTTCATAATTGGAAGAGAGCTGGAGAGATGCAGGGTGTGTCTGCCTCGCTTGCTATGTACGTGTGTGTATGTATGTACCAGTGCATGGATGTATACAATGCATATGTGCATACTCACTGAGGGTGAAAAATAAAGGAAATTAGGTGAATTAAAATGTCCTGGGTAATATGATTGCAACACATTCAAAAAGTAGCGTATTGGCACCGAGTGCACTGCAAATGACTGTGGAGGTCTCCATTAAGTGCAAGGCTAATGTCACTCCAAACCTCCTGCGCCGGTTTGCCTGGCTTTGGTAGAACGTTTAAAGCGCAGCGCCCAGGGAATGGGATGGGGGAAGGGCAGTGCTCTGCTTTTGCCTCACCCACAAGCACGCTTCTCTGTCACTTCATATCTTTTACACAATTAAGATTAATTAAGGAAATAATTGCAGAGGATTAAATAATGGCATTAAATTCTGCAGGAATGTGTTTTTCCAGGCTTTCAAAAGCAAGGCAATACAAGAGCAGCAAAATAATATAATTAGAAATAATAATTTTGAAAGAAGACACCTTGTTGTGATGTGATTTGTAGAAACAGCTATGATACAGTCACAATGACTAAGTGTTTGCAGTGCTAATAGGTGTTTACTCCCATGTAGAAATGGCTGTGAATTTTTCATCAAAGAATCTTTTTAAATAAACATGCTGATTTTGTCTAAACCAAAGTTTAATTCTCTTGAAAAAAATTAAATGTGGCATAAATTTTCTGTCCTTTGTGTAATAACTTATTGGTAAAATATTCTTTTCTGTTCTGGTACCTCATTTTCTCCTAATAATTTGTGTTTGCATTGCCATTAAAACTGAACACTGAATTGCACAAGAGAAGAAGAAGGGTGTGCTTGTTATGAAAAAATAAGAGAAAATGTTTCAATGAGGTAGCAGCTCTCTTTAGCCATGTTAATAAAATTGCAGTAGAACATCCTAACAGCATTAACAAGAGCTAGCATTATGCTGGTGACTGCAATTTCTGACAGTAAAAAACAATGAAATAAGAGATGTGACTTAGAAGATTGGAAACAATTTTGAGTTTTTCCAAGCAACTCACAATCCAAATGTTGAGTTTCCTTATAAAAGAATGCTTTTGTAGTATCAGAAGTGGAAACATATTTGAAAGAGAGTGGAAATGAAAACAATAATTCTTAGTTGCACTGTTTATTTTACATACGTATTTGTAGACAGGTATCACAACATGAAGACAAATATATTGCATAAAGTAGGTTACTATCATTCTTATGTCAGCAGAAGAGACTTTTCCAGGCTTCATAGCAAAGCTATCACAGGGAAGAGGAATGGATCCCATGCAGCTAGGAAGCAGAAAACAGTTTTGACAACCAAGGCCTTCAGTGCCTGGGAAGAGCAGAGGGGCAGCACCACGGCTCTCTCCTTCCATGGAGAAATAAATCATGGGTGTGGGTGTGAACTCCCAGGCAGTCAGCATAGCACCAGGGGACTGAGAAAAGCATGATGCAGTGAGTTAATGTGTGAGATAGTGACAGCTCTGAAAATGTAAAACTCCAGCTGTGTGCATGCAAGTGTGGAGTATATCTCCACATATATAGATAATGATTCTTCAGTGACTTTTTAAAAATAGTAAGCTAGGGAAACTTCAATCAGCTGATAGGTACTCATGACAAATAAGTTTCTGTGTAGCTGCTTACATGTGTATTTCAGGCCATATATTAAGGTGTTAGACAGCAATATTTTTTATTCTTCAGCTGTCCCACCAGATTATTCCACTGTCAGGGGCTGGTCCCTCTCATAGTCCCATATGGTTTCTAGATGAAGAAATTTAGCAAAGAAATGTCATTTGAATTTATTCTCCTATAAGCTTTAGGAAATGAGTTGTTCAATTTTCAGTTCATGTAATTTGGATAATTATTTTCCCATTTTTCCAGGTAACCACTTTTTTAATTAGAAGTTTGCACTGGGCTGGTGTGGTGGTGTGTCTGAGAGGAGACACCATGACCTGCACATACGCATACCAGTGGAGAACCTCACTTAGGGTCTGGGACTGGAGCTGTTGTTTTCCCTCTCATGAACCTTTCCATTTTCATCCAATTGTCTATCTAAATCAGGTGGTGAGGCTACAAAAATAACCCCAAGCACTTCTTTTCCTACCAAAAGATCCCCTAACAAAAACAGCTGATGGAGTGGACACAATGGATTTTACATGATGGGATTTTGTGGTCACTTTTATTTTCAGCTATTTGAAAATGCAGTGCAGATATCAGGACCATGGTTTTAGAACAACGTAACTGCTTTATTTAAAAGGATGAAAAAGTGATATATGCTCTTATATTAATGAAGACTACCATCTTAATTTCATGAAAGTTAGAATAACTATCCAAGAGTGAGATTTTGGACATATAAGATTAGAAGAAATCTTCCAAACTACTTAAAATAATTTAAATATTCAGTGACAAAATGCACACTTTCTGCAAACAGCCTGTTAACATCAAATTTCTAGCTCCTGCCAAACTCCAACAGCTTATTTTTTTCCTTTTTTAAGTCAAGATTCACTCATTCAAGTCATTTATGTCAGTGTCTGGAGAAGGTGACACACAGTGATTCCAGTGAAATCCTGTGTGTTGTGTCAAATCTACTGCCTGCTGTGCCTCATCAACCATAGCATTCATTTCACATCTTATGCATTGTGTCATTGCAAAGGGAAAATATTTTCTCTTCTGTTTCCCCAGTTTATAGTGTCAGTGCATCACTGTCTCACTCAGAATATGTCACAGACCACTCTCCAGTAAAGGTAATGAAGTGAGATCACCCACATCATGATTTTTGGGTGTTAAATCCGTATGCCCTAGCAATAAGACAAGCATGCCAGCTTTTTGCCAGTAACATTATTTAAACCTTATTTAACATGCTTCAAGGGTCCTGCCAAGAGGGTAGTCAGTATAAACGAGCATCTTGAACTGAGAGGCTTCCTAGGGATGGGCAATTAAAAACTTGCAGTCTTCATAAAGAGAACATAGGTAGTGGTGGCAAAACACTGAATTGGTGTGTTTCAGCCTCAGACTGCACGGATCACCCCCAGGGATGCAAGGAGATGCAATTTTTCATGCTTATCTTGCAAGTCCTGACTATGACCATGGGTTTCGATTAATGTGGAGCACTGGAAACAGTCTATTTACACAGGCATGCTTTCTGATAAGCTGTATCCATCTTTTTCATCTTTGTTGCATTACATTGAGGCAAAACATTGAAAAGTCCAAATAGAATTAATTGCTGCAGAAATAGCACTTGACAATGACCTACCTGTGAAAATATATTCATGCTGAAACTCCCAAGCAATGGAGTAATTTACCTGATTAATACTGGTTACGTCTCCTCTTTCTCTTACTTCTGTGAAGCTTGTGCCCTTACACCTTGCTGAAATGTAACAAAACCCCCCCATATTGATCATGGTCATGCATGATACCTTTCAAAGAGCTTTCTTGCACTCTTGACTAGCTTAATCTAGACTTAAATTGGATACTGCATGCAAAAAATTACCTTCTATATTTAATCAGTCTCCTGAAACATCTAGTCCTGTTCAAGAGCTTCCTTCACATGCAGTTAATAAAATATGATGTGGTTGTAAAAATGTCCTCTTCCTACGTGACAGCCCACACCATGAAGCTACCAAGGAATTTTCTGAATATTTTCAAAATATTTGCAAAGCCACCTTTCACTTTGGCAAGAACTATTGAGAACTTCACCCAGAACAGTTTGTGACACAAAAAACCTGATGGTTGCTGCTTGCTGTGGTGTAAGAAGGAATCATCATTTTCCAGACTAAGTGCAAACAGTAAAACTCATAGGGAAGGTGAACCAAGCAGGTCCTTTCACCTCTTAAATTATTTTTACTGTTTTAGTTTGCCTTAGCTCTGTTGCAGCCCTTCAGTTGGATTTTTCACTTGCATCAGCCTTGCTTTAAATACTTTTCTCTCTTCTGATGCTCTGATGTCCAGATCAAGATTGCAATGAAGAAAACCTGCAAATTAGTTTTAACAAGACATTGTTGTGTGCCCACCATCTTTCTGGTTTGTGCTCTTTGCCCTGGTCACTAGGCACAGGCATATTTGGCCTGGAATAACAAATCAAAACAAAATTTTTCACGGATTAACATGTTGGGGTTTTTTACAGTAAAATATATGAGGAAAGGAAGCTTGCAATTGCATCAATTTCCCCCAACCTTTCAGGCAATTTATGTTTGCACATTCTCGACTTTAGGCTTTCCTATGACTGCCAGAGCTTCGTCCAACACATTCCTGCATTGCACTATAGGACTTCTCACCACTCCTCAGCCAGACTCATTTCTTATACAGTGTTGTGTTTGATTGTACTTGTCTTCAAATTTTCAATTTGCGTCTTCCCTTTGAGTTTTAGACCCACTAAAGGAAGGATCAGAACAAGTGTCTTCAATTAAAGCTGTTCTTTGTACATGGCTGGTGATGACAATAATTCAAGAGCAATAATAGAAATCAGACAAAGGTGGCTATGGTGATTCTAAGTGCTTGTTCTGGTTTTGGCTGGAAACAAGTTAACTTTCCTCATAGTAGCTGGTACAAGGCTATGTTTTGTATTTGTGCTGGAAACAGTGTTGATAACACAGGGATGTTTTAGGTATTGCTGATCAGGGCTTGCACAGCTTCAAGGTTTTTTCTGCTTCTCACCCCACCCCAACAGGGGAAAGACAGGGGAGGGCACAAGGAGTTGAGAGGGGACACAGCCAGGACAGCTGACCCCAGCTGACCCAAGGGATATTCCAGACCATATGGCATCATACTCAGCATATAGAGCTGGAGGAAGAAGAAGGATGGGGGACTTGTTCAGAAGAACAATGTTTGTCTCCCCAAGTTGCTGTGATTTGTGACAGATCCTTGCTTTCCCTGGGAATACTGAGCACCTGCCTGCTTGTGAGAAGTGGCAAATGAATTCCTTGTTTTGCTTTGCTTGTGTACATGGCTTTCACTTTACCTGTTAAACTGTCTTTATCTCAACCAACAAGTTTTCTCACTTTTACCCTTCTGTTCTCTCCCCCACCCCACTGGAGGGGAGTAAGCAAGTGACTGTGTGGGGCATAGTTGCTGCCCAGAAATTTACCATGATGATGCTTTTTAAAACAGCTACATTTTCAGCTAAAAACACAAGAAAAATCTTTCTTTGTGGTGTTAATCAATCTCAAACTGTCCCCTAGATGAAATGCACTTTTCATTTTGGACGTATAGTTTCTTCCAAAGCATTAGTGCTTTTGGCTGGCTAACCACTACATTCCTCCTACCAAATTATTAATTATACAATTTGTCAAAGCAAGTAGTCAGATAAATGGTTTGTCCTGTCTCCTTTACCTTTTTGCTGTCTCAAATCTTCTTCCCACTCACATGGAAGGATGAATATCACAACATATTCTTCTTTAACCTTAACCTGAAAGAATTTGGGATTTGGTGTCCTCTGCTGAAGGGTGGGAGGAAGGAGTGAGCTTTTGGGACAGCCTTTACATGGAAAGCTAATCTGGGCTACAGTGCTAAACCTGAATTTTCTGATAGGAGGAACGCCTAGAGGGAGTTTTGGAGGGAGGCATACTTGATCATAATTTTTTTTGTACTGTTGTGACACTCATTCCTCTACCATTGCCAACTCATTTGACCCTGCTGAACTGGTGTAATAAGCTTTTCAGAAATTAAGTTATTAACAATTTAAAAATAAAAATTGATACTTTGGTTCTAATTCAGCAGTAAGAAAATCATTCTTCTTCTAAAACAAAGGGACCTAGGATCTGGCAATTCCTATTTCACACTTCTTGATTGAGCAGCATAACTCTGCCCTCTAGGACTCAGAAGAGCTCCTTCCAGTGTCCAGTACTAATAAAACTATTCTAGAATCCATTCTGTCTTAAATTCTTCTGCTGTTTGTTCAAAATCATGCAAATCACACACAGCTCAAAGCTAAGTTTAAATCTTTGCCTTTGTCCTCATGTGCAGCCACTAGTTATCCAATTTGATCAGCTTTCATAGAAGAATAATTATTCATTTTGTTTGCTATTCTTCTTTTCATTACTCTCCTTAGAAAAATAATTATTTCCCTGTGGTCTCCAAAAAACTTTATAAAGTAGTTTAATTCTGTGAGTTCGGCAGAAATTCAACTCTTAATGGTTCCTTCTGGGCCAAGGAATAAGTAATGAACTCAATCCCACTACACCTCTTCTTTATTAAGAGTGTGTTTTGGAAAGTGGAAAATATGCTCTGTCTTCCTTGAAACACTGTGATCCCACACCAGCTCTGGGTTTTAATTTTGATCTTCTGATTAATATGAAAAATGCATCTGAGTAAGTGAGGAATTTTCCAAGTGCTTTCTCTTACACTGTACTCTAGCACAGAGTGAGTCTTTCCCAGACCCATGTCCTGCTGTGCCTGAAGCTCAGCCCTGACGACGACATGACCACCTCCAGCTACACAACACACTGACTTCACCTAATGAACCCATCCCCTCAGTCCTACACAACAAAGTTGATAAAACTGTGTGCCTTTCACTCCTTAACTCTTCTCTGTCAAAATGATTTGGACTAGGAAAGACCTACCAGTGGAGGTGTCCAAGTCACATCTCCTTGGAAGCCACCTGGATGCTAACCTGTGCCATTGAGCAGTTCGGCTCTGGATTTTATTGTTTCTTTTGCTTTGATGCCTTTCAGGAACACGGGTTCTACCAATCTAGCATTTGTCACTTCAAATTTCACAAGTGAGGAAATGAAGCCCTCGCTGTGTCTCCAAAAGCTGTGATGAGATGATGATGAAGTTTCTACCTGAGAGCTGATGATTTTCCCCTGCCACAGTGAAAATTGCATCCATTTATGAAGAAGTCATCTCTGTATATATCCAAAAATTTTAGTACGGGCACAGACCGGTGTTCAGTGTGATCAAACATTTCTAGATGGAGAATGCTCAATGTAATTTTTCAGGGGAAAAATGTTTAAGGGGCAGAAAGAATTTGGAATAGGTTAGAATAAATCTTCCAGATTATTAGGGGTTATTATGCAACAGTTCTTGATGAACAAAGTTTTACAAAATAATTTCTTAAAAGTTTGATATGGTTGTATTGATTGCAATGAGATTATACAGGCAGCTTATACTTTACTTGCAAACCTTTGTTATCAGTTAACCCTGAATTAGGACCACATTTTTTTTCTGTACTGATGACATCAAAGAGAAAAGACGCAGGCTTTAAGGGAAATGAATTTAGGTTTCAAAGCCATGAAGGGCTCTTTAAAGCTGTCACTACACTAAAAAAAGTAGCATTTCAGTCACAGTCCACTCATCAGTGCTTTCTACTGGCTAATGGAAGCTGTTCAACATGCAATATGATGAGTCTTTCTTCCGCGTAGGAGATCACTATGCATTTTCTAAGAGAAATATAGAACAGTGGGTCCCTGTTCTGGCTGCAGACACATAAATGTAGGTTTGATGACATTTGCTGTACCATCCCCTGGCAAGCAGTACTCACGGCTGCATAGAATATTCTGAGTTATTTCAAGAGGGAAGTGTTGCCTTTCGAGTGGAAGAGTTATAGTCTGTATGATATCTGCTTTCTGTCTTTGGAGACAGCATATGCGTGCAGAATGAGAAAAAAAATTATGCTCACATAATGATTTCGTCAGGTTAATTGGATCCAATCCAGCATGAGATTTCTAATTTCAATTTAGATTCTATTATTTTGACAAAGATGCTGCATATGTAGGGCAAAAATAATAACTACATTATATTACCTGCCAGAGTGAACTGATGGAAGTGATGAATTCTGAGTTTGAAGCCACTACAATTTTAATTAAATTTAAGAACCCTGATGCAGTCTAGCCACATTACTAAATTCGCTGTCTTATTGTCAAATGATTTTTGCTATTAAAAGATAAGGAAGTTGTCATATGCATTTCTTTCATTTTAGTATGCTTTCAAATCTGTTGGTAATATGCAAATGTTGCTCTTAAATAATTAAGTTGTTTAAAAGTTAATTTAAAGATTTTTTTTTAATGTACTCATTATTCCTCATTCTATTGTTTTCTTGCTACTGTTAGAAGAACTGATTGCTTTCTTTAGTCAAATATTGACCAGAAGAGCATCTGCAATTATAATCACCTAGTATGCTTTCTCCAGAATAAATATTTATAGATTAAAAAAAAAATTAAAAATTCTATTCCTGTTACCAAGTTATTCTAACTTCATGGACTCATCTACAGCCATTTTAATTCCTTCACTGTCACAATGGGAGCCTAATGGACTGTGCCTACTAATAGAATTTTACATTATTCCTGCCCTGTGTCTTCTGGTACAGGCAGAGGAGTAAACTCCTACTGCTGCTGACAGGGACTGCCTAAAAAGAGTACTGGAACAGTGTAAAGGTTTCTTTTCTTTCAGTATGAGGCCCTAGGAAGTATTTTTACATATGGCCCCTGGGAAATGGAGAGGTGGCAGCTTTTGGATGATATGGAAGGGAATATAACAGCATTAGAAGCAGCTCAAGATTCCAAATCCTTTTGCTCCTGTCTAAACTTTACCTTCAAGTGGTACTCCATGGAGAGTCTGGGGTCAAGTCTTCCTTGCTGAGCCAGTGTTTCTAAGGCCAAGAAGCTAAGTTTGACTTGCAGCTGAAGTAAGCAAGGGACTCCCAGCTGGGGATGCATGGAACTGTCAGGGGTATTTCAGAGCTCAAGGGAAGGTGGATGTTCATGTCTACATAGCTGGTGCCACAGATTTTTGATTACTCATGTCAACCCACAAGTCACATTTAGATGCTACAGCTGCCCCAGTTCTCCACTATACACCACAGCTCCTAGAACAGGCCATGTTCAAGAAACGATAAGGCAAAAGTGGAAAGAAAGCCCTCCACCAGCTCTTTTTTCCACCAATCCCATTTGGTTCAGTTTAAATACTTTACACAATTCAATTTCTATGAAGGTTAGAAAGAAAACAAACAGGTCTCTTACCTAGAAGGCAGATAAGGATTTGAAAGAACTAAGGACCTACTCACCAAGTGCTGGCTTCCCCTTATGCTGAGATGCCGAGGTCTGTATTCTGGGATTGGGACCTGAGACCTCAGGGTTTCACAGTGAATTCTGAAACATGAGGCACAGGGGGGACCTCTCCATAATCCCCATGTTTTCACCTTAATTCATTTCCCTCCTGAGATTTTGAGAACTGGTTTTGCTATTCTCGCTTGTTGACAGCTCTGTTATTGCTTGATAAAGGAAGGTGTTGGCCAACTGGAAAAAAAAATGAAAGGATGGAATGAAACACAAAGGTGTCCTAAATGTATATGCCTTGGCAAAAGCCTGATGGTCTATAAATAGCTAGAGGTTTAAAGGATGGAGTTTAAAGACAGTGTTTGGATAACAGAAGTCATCTTTTATGAAATATCAAGATTTTATCATCAAATTATTGAGGTATGTTTATAAAAGCCTTAAAAGAATGAGCTATTGGAAGTCTCTTTCTCCCCTTATCTTCCATATTTCCAGAATACCACAAAAGGAATAAGCCATCCTTTTCTATGGATTATGTAATTACATGCTCAAGCAGCATTTGAAAATATTACAGTTAACACCCAAAGAAGATGCTCTTAAATGCAAAATGTGGCCAGAAAGTGAAGATGACCATAATCAGAGCTAGAAGCTGCTGAAGTCATGATCATGTATCAGTTAAATGCCCTTGTCAGCAAGGAATGGGACACAGTCACTACCCTTGCTAGGAGGGATGGCTCAAAAGGGAACATGGATCCATGAATTCACATTTAGGGTGCACTCTTTGGGAAAAGCTCACAGGAGCTAGGTATGAATTTTTAAATAATGTCTAGAGAAAAAGGTCTTGGCAGCCACTCCCAGAACTACTTCTGATCTGCAACCAATGCAGCCAAGCCGATCAACTGGGCTTGCACAGCCATATTCCTTCTCATGTTTTTGGGGTTTACCACTGTGAATCTTTCATTGCTTTCTGAATCTTTCATTGCTTTCTACACAGAAGGCAATCCTGTTGTAGTCCCATAGGGAGGGACAGACACGACCCACTACAAAGCCTGTGACTTGGACTGAGTGTCTGGCAATGGTTACAGCACAGTCAGTAAGCTCCTGGCAGATGTTCTTTGTCTTAGTTTTGCCCAGAAGGACACCAGTTTCTGTGCTTCCAGGCTGTTCCACACTGCAAACCAAAACACTGCAAAAGCTGATTAGGACATTTGTTTTGAAGGGGCACTCTTGAGCAAATGAAGCTTTTAACACACATAAAAATCCTCTTAAAAATAGGATATGTTACTCAGACACTCTGAGGATGACAAATGAATCAAACTTAGTCTGTATCACCCTGTGCAAATGTTTTAGCCGTGGTGTTCAGGCGTAAAATGATACAATAATAACTTCTGCAGCAATCCTCTTCCAGGTCACTGTAGGTTTGGGGTCATTGTTCCATCCATGGCGATAGCTGTTCTCAGGGCATTAGTCACTGCTGAGACTTGGTACCTGTTGGCAGCAGTGCCTCCATGAATCCCTGAGCCAAGGGGTTTAAATGTCCTTTTTGTAAAGATCTGGATGTTGTCTTACTTAACTGAAGAAAGTTTTTTGGGTCTGAGTTTGATATCTTCCATGGAGACCAATGATGTAGTTTGGGGGCTTGGCATCTGGAAGTTGGGCACTACAGTATCCAACAAATAGAGAAAGAAAAAAAAAACGAATCCAAACCAAACCAAGAAAAAAAATTATGAGTATCTTCTGCATACCAGAATTTCATAGAAGCTAAAAGTTTCAGAATCAGAATGTAAGGATGCCATATTTAAGGTTCAGAAACACACAGGTAATAGATTCTTAAAAGGAGCACCATTTTCATGATATTTCTTGCTGACTTATTAGGCATCACTGACTCCTGTCTGCTGATGACAGTGCTTAATTGGCTACTTCTGTCTCTTGTGCCTGCTTTCAGTCTCTCATAAAAACAAAGCCAGTCCCTAGCAGTAGCCTTTTACAGATAATTTCAGACATTTATTCTTTTGACCAAGAGCAGGTGAAACTTCTGTATTCACCTCTCCACAGTATAGCAGGCTGTCATACTAAAAACATAAATAAAAATATCCACACCACTGAAATTTAAGCACCAAACCTACACTCCTGAAATAAATTAGTACAATACAGCCAACTTTGCAAAAATAAATAAAAATAAATCAGTTCACCATATGGGACTCTGTCAAGCTCTGTGCCTGTGGGTGCAGGCTAGTCATCCCGAAGCACCTCTTTGCATCTCACTGTTTTTATTTTTAAAACATACAAAGGCAAAGCAGCAGCAACAACAATAATAACGATGTAAGGGCTAACTCAGTATTTTTCACAACAGGGTGCTTCCTATACAGCAGATGCATATGAAGCCACAGTAAGACAGAAAAGTGCATACACCCCCTCTCTGTTCACCCTAGGGCAAACACAGCTCAAATGATGGATTTTAAAGAATTTTTCCCGGCTTTTGTGATTTTTATTGCAGAACATCCTCTAGTCTGAATAATAAGGGCTAAAGAAGTTCCCTTATAATTTACATACATAGATCATAACTTCTATGTAATCTGCAGCATATCTTTTGGACAGACTACCTTTTGGATAGCAAGCTTTAAAGGATGGAGGATTCTGTATTTTTCTAGGCAAATTAGTGCAGTGTTTTTTACTCTTGCTACTAAATTGCATATAATTTCTATTCTGAATTTGTCTAAATTCAATTTCCAGACATTGGATTTCATTATCCTTGTTTTACTAAATTAAAGAAGTCATTATAGGAAGTCTTCTCTCCACTGAAGTACTTCTGAAGGCCATGATCACATCACATGTTAGACTAATTAACTACCCTGAGTCCCTTAATTCTCTCTAGACCTCAAATCAAGTTTGCAACTCTTTCCTGAACTTTTCTAATCTTTCAGGATCCTTTTTCAAAGTGTGGATAGAATCAGACATGGCCCTGCTCCATAGGTGGCTCACTGTGGTGACAGAGGACTGTTACGTCCCCAATCCTTTCCTGGCAATTCTCGGCTCAAACTTCCAAGGACTGAGTTGACCTTTGTGGCTTCAACAATGCCATGAGAATTTGCATGCAAATTATTTGGCTCCTAGATGTCTGACTTTTTATTTAGGTAAGCCAAAAGACATTTCTCTCTGATAAACCTGCACAACTGCTTTGTCCTTAGCTACATAGAGCAATTTACCTGGTTGTGCGTAGTTTACTATTTTTTCTGATAAAGACACTTTCTATTTTCTCCAAATCATTCTTAGGGTTACTGAAAAGCACAAGGAGCTCAAAAAAATATATATGCATAAAAGGATTATACAATTGAAAATAATGAAGCAATGTTTAGGTTGTACAATGAAGACTGTCAGCTTGTTTGCTTCTTGAAACAACCAATTTGAAGATGTTTAAAGTTGATATAATACACTGTTACTAAAAAAAATTCTAGTTTTAATCGAAAACGGAATCTAATTTGTTTGACAAGAATGAATTCCCTATTCAGGCTCATGTGAATTTGCATGAACCATAATTCCACCCTTTGGGCTGCCCCAAGCAACATTCCCATGCAGCACATAAACAGCTCAGGCTGTGCACCATGTCACATAGTCAAGGTTGAATCCTGAATAGTCTTCTTTACTTCCAAATTTCTATAATTTTTCTGCAAATCTTTTTTTGCTAGTTAAACACTAGCTAGTTTAAACACATGTTTAAACACTTTCAATTCCCTTCCTGTGCCTGGATTTTATTCATGGTGTTTATTTCAGTGCTGTATTTTAACTTCCTGTACCCTTAAAAAGAGGCATCCTGCAAACTTAATCAGGAAACCTAATGCCTGCACAAACAGCAAATGCAGGGCTCACAGCAGACCCCACTTTGCAGTGGATTTGACTCACATTCTCAGTCCTAAATACATTAAATGCTCACTCCAAAATGATGACTTCAGTGGAGGAAAAGCCATTATTTGAAATTAGTTTAGTCTGAACGTGTACCTGTAAATTAGTTTGATTTCTGTTCAGAAGATCTAGTGCCTAAAAGCAGTCAGTTAGATATCAGGCTCCTAGCAGGAGTTTGGTTGTCCGTTTGGAAGGGCAGTGTACCAAAAGCGCCAGAAAGCATGTCTGGGTCTGGGCTGTATCCCAGCTGTCACTTTAATCCTTCCTCATTCCTTCTTCGGGCCTCACTTCAGAAGTTGAGGCTGGAGAGCAGGGAGCCAGGAAGATCTCCGTCTGATTTCAGTATTCATTCAGGGCTTGTTGAACAGGGGGTTTGGAAAGTCTACTTTCTCCATGTAAATGTAAATGTAAATGTTAAAATTTTATCTGCAAAGCTCGGAGAGAAAATGATAAGTGGAATCCACAACGCCACTTCCAAAATCATTTTGCGGAATGGTTGTGCTTTCAGAGCATTTAAGAAGGTACCTTCACTGCTAATTTCAACACACTTTAACTATAAAAACTATTCATTTGAAAAATACATGTGACAGATCCTCTGTAGATTTATTAATATAATCGTGATGAGCAAATTAAATGAAGAAGACTTCCAGGGAGGGTAAATTCACTTAACAATATGGAAAAAAAGGTAATTTATACTTAAATAAAGCTCTGCTAGGGATGAGTACAGGTTTTTTTCATATTTTGAGAGAAAGTTTCCTCCAATTCAGACTTCTTCGTGTTTTTGTCTTTCCTTCATAGGATAGCTAACCGATAAAAAAAATTACAAAAAGAGTTTTTAAGACTGTCAGGGTGTCAGGTTCCTACTTCAGTATAGTGACATGATTCATTCCTGGCTGAGAAATAGGCACTCTCAATCACACTTAAGAGATTTCCATGAGAGGGAAAGTGCAATCGCTGCATCCAATAAAATAAAAGTTAAATTACATCCCAGTCCTGTTTAATTAAGATTGTATACACTGAGGAAGCAGCTGGATGCTCTGTCAGAGCAAATACATTATTTTCCTATATTCAGAAGGCATAACTGGAGGAACAACATGCTCAGACATTACTCTGTATACATGCATATCCCAAAGTTCAGGGGCATTCTTTCCAATATGGAAGTGCTCTCTCTTCTTGAGCCCTGAAAAATCAAGGGACTTCTTCTCAAGTAGTCTGAAAAAAGTTATTGAGATCCTCTGAAAATTGCCCAGGCTAGGGATATGTGTTCCTGTCCTAAGTCTTATTAGAAACATAAGTCATAATTTCCTTCGACCCTAATGAAAGCAGTGTAGTTAAATCCTGGGTAATCATTTTACGAGACAGAGCTACATCTCTCCAGAATATTTGCACAATAATCAGCTGAAGCAAATTGTCAGTAATGTCAGAGCAGCAGCAGAAGATCAGCAGAACGTACCAAAGCCATATAGATAGGCCGGTACACTTATTTGTTACATGTTTATATAACTAACCAGCTCAATTACTTCCATTGAAGGTATCTGAAATAAAGAAAAATTACTTGAGTTCAGAAAAGAGTTATTCTTACAGCTGTTACTCTAAGTGCTGCTTGACAAATAATGTATCAATATAATATAAAAAATATTAACTTAGTCATACGACTGTTCCCGGGAATGTGCTCCTTATTCACCCAGCTGTGAAAATAAATTCAGATATTCTCTTGATAATTGGTACGAATGTATCGTTATGTTAATGACATCTCTTGAAGATGAGCTACAAAATGAAGTTTACTTGGGAGTATTTCCAGCAACATATATAAATGCAAATTTCAGAAAACATTTTCTTTGAAAAAAGTGCACTACTTCCTATGATCATCATTCTTGTGCATAATTATCTTTCAATAGTCCCTTTAGAAAGCTGATAGGTCTAATCAGAGCTTGCATAATTTCTGTTTAACATTTAGGAAGGTTAACTAGTTTTCACCAAAGGAAAACCTCTCTGGCAGATAGTACACCTCGGCTCATTGCTGAAAGAGATATATGAATATCACTGAGAACTTTTCTTTCCTGGTAAAATTCATGTTTTGTTAAATCAAACTAAATTTGACTACAGGAAGTCTGGAGATTTATAACTTCTTAAAAGAAATTAATATTCCTAAATATGAAATGTACAGGAAACAGAATTCTTGCCAGCAGACAGATATAATCATCTGTCTAATCAGCAAGAACATTGGTTAAAAATAAACAGTCTTTGGTTAATGGCTCCATACCAGTGGTCTTTTGCTGGTGCAGTTCCAGAGGCAGTCCTGCACAGGGGCAGTCACAGACCTATAGACTTCTCCCAAAATGTAACCTGGAGCTTGAGCTGGTGTAGTGGCAGCCCTCTGGTTCTGTCACTGTGAGATTTACTGAATTATAGACTTCCGCTTTTGCTTATTGATGCAAAAATTGCTTGCTAGAAATGCTCTGATTATACTCAACTGTCTTTAATTTCATAGAGGCAGAAGTGCCTTTTACTGATAATGCAAAGCCTGCACCCTTCTTGGCCCATGTCTACTATTGCTCTCAAAATCACAATTTCTGATGCTATGAGGGATTCACACAGTCTTCAGTTTGACTAAATTTCTTTCCTGAATCTTATCATGCATAAAGAGATAACCTAGCCCACTGGGATATGTGAATACAAATAGTTTTATTACTTGTGCTTTCTTCAATTGTATCAAAATGTTTTTAAGATTAATATGCAGATGGATATTTACTGTATGCAATTCCAGCATCTTGAACAAACAAGTCTGAAATGTTTTCAAAGCATTTTGATGGGTAAAAGTATAAGTAAACAAACGTTGTTTGTGCAGTAGTGGGTGAGAGACTGTTTCATGTGCACTCACTTATTTTTTTTAAATTAAATTAAATTTGAAATGCTATCTGTATAGAAGATTTTTTTTTTGCAGAATAGATTGTTGATGCACTGTGGAAAACCAGATTGAACAGTTAGGGAGCAAGGTACAGGACTACCCAGCTTTTTGTGGTGTGATGGGGGCTTTGAGCATTTTCTTGTTCATATGATCTTTAACATACAGAAGGTCTTCAAGTTGCAGCTAAATATACCTCTTCTAAATGACAATGCATGTGATTTTAGCAAGAATTAGAATGCAGAAGACATATTTTGCCATAAATACAGTAAAAAAAATGATGGCTTTGTGGTTAGGATATAGTAGTGAAATTCACAAACCCCAGGATGTATCTTCCTTTGTGTTGCATTCTACTGCATTACGTATGTTATTGTAAAGGCTACCACCAAAACCACACCTTCTGAAAGTTATTGCTTTCAGGGAGAAAATAACCGCACTACAAGAATCATAGAATACTGGGTTGGAAGGGGCATGAAGGATCATGTTGTCCACACTTTTTTGCCAAAAACACAATCTAGACAAGGTAACCCATCATCCTGCCTAGCCGAACCTTAGAGATGTCCGACACTGTGGAATCCACATCGTTGCTGTCCCCACTCCTGAAACATGGTGGTAAAATCTCCCCTAAGCCTTCTTTTCCCAAGACTGAACATATACAGTTTTCTCAAAATTTTCTCAAGTGACAGATTTTCCAGTCCTTTGGTCATCTTTGTGACCTTTCTCTGGACCCTAATAAATTCTGTGAAACAAATAGTTATCCCTACAATAATGCCTGTTGTGAATTCCAGTGAGTTCAGAGGAAATTACTCAACATCTCATCTGTTCCTTGCAGTGTAAAATAAGCATAACACCTGTCTATCCACCTGTCAGGTGGATTTGAGACAAACATACAGATACCTGGAAAGAAGAATCTTCAAAAACATAAATCCAGATAAGCTATCCCCAGTCTTAGATACTGTCTAGATGTTGTGCATGCCTCTTCCTGACTCATCAGACAAATTAGATTTCACTCAGCATACCTTTGACACAGGACTTGTGCCACCACCTCAGCTGTGACTTTCTGGATTTGTTTCTTTGCTCTTCTCACAGCTGTTACTTCTTTTCAGGCATCGGACATGTACATCATGTAACTACTTAAGGCTACTACCTGATCATTTTAAAATATATTTTTTCATCAGATTCTTAAAACTTATTTAGAAGAAGAGGAATAAATTTATTTTTTATGTTATTTCTATGCCTTTTAAACATATACAAAAGAGAGGGAAAGCATTGGCTTTCAGAGTGTCATTACAAAATAGGATCTTAAAATATAATGCAATCTAGAGACTATTCACTAATTAAATTCTAGAATTTCTTTTTTTTTCCCCTCAGAAAATTATTACTTCCCAGATAATTCAGGATAATTTAAATAAAGCTTCCTTATGAATTCCAAGTATATATTTGTACATCAAAAACTCCTACTCAGAATAGGATTAACAAAAACTCCCTATAAGAGAGACATAGATCAGCCAATGGAGATTTGAATCACTAAAGATGCAATAAACAGATGTTCATCATGAGATATATAGCTCATACTCAAAAGATAAATAACTTCAAGACTTTCATTACAATGCTTTGGGTAGCTAAATTTTCTTATAAGGAACTGATGGGTGCCTGCCTGAAACAAGGTGGTCAGCCCTGGGCTGATAGATTCCTTTACGATCCCAGCCCCAAAAATCCTGCTTCTTGCTTCCTGTTGTCTTTTTCCTCAGAACGAAAAATTAATGGTACAGAAGAAGTAGGGAGCTAGCTTCTTAATTTAGCACCAACTTAGCAATTTTTAGAGGCTTTACTACCTTTGGAAGGATACCAAATAGTGACTGTTTGAAACAAACATTTTTTTTTCTCTTGTGATCAAATGGTCAGATTGGGTGGTGCATCAATCCAGGACGGTGGTCTGGCTTTCCCCATGCCGCTGTTCTGGCACCTGTCTCTGTACTTCAGAGAACTCTTTAAGACTGGGACAATTTCCCTATATGCCCTATTAAGCGCAGTGATGGCAAAATACAATCGCAGCACTATTACACTGTAACTTCATTTATGGTCTGTGCTCATGTGTGCTCATGTGTTTGTAGGTGCATCTGTGAAGAGAAAAGCCTGTACGTCGCTGTTCCCTGCTCCCCAGCACAACCTGCAACAAACATTATCTGTTCAGCGGCGTCTTTACAACAGACACTCTGTCTGAGCAAAAACACTCTCTGAGCATGAATTAAGTTACCCTCAGTATGAAAAGCAATTTATTGATCCAGTCCCTGATAGATATCCTTTTGACTCAATTTTTACCTACTGTTAGCAAACCATAGAGCTTTAAAGGGAAAATTCAATAACTGCTGTTCCTCTTGGGTACTGTGTATCTGGATGACAGAGAGCTTTAAAAGCACATGAACTTGTAAGAGGAGCACTATTCTGTGCTGGGGAAAAAGTGGCAAAAAAAGAAACAGAAAGTGGTACCTTGCATCTTTGGGAAGATTAGGATTTTAATCCTTGCCTTTTCTGAGCCAAATCTGAGAGATTTTAAGCAGCATCTCAATTTGTCACCATCAGGCTGTAAGCTATTTATTTTCCCATGCTTCAAAGAAAAGAGGGACCTGTGTCAATCACTGGACAAAACAAAAAAGAAGCTGAAATCTTAGAAATACTTCCACCTTTAAGATGTATAACTACTATTGGCATTTTCCTTTGGAAAAAGTATTCTTCAAAAGAACCTATTCTTCAAATGAATAATGATTTATGATGATAACCTGTTTATGAAGTTTTTGCTACACCAGGAAGATTCCTGCTTTTCTGTTTGCTTTAAAGTGAAGCTAATACACTTTTGAAATCTTTTGTGTCATCCTAGTGAGGTGTATTAGCCAGGGGTTGGGAGCAGAGCCTTGCTTTTTCCGTATACAACTTCCTTTTTCCTCCTCTCCCGCATGTCTAGGTGTATTTTTTATTCCAGCGCTGCTTAGGAAAAAAATATTCCTATTCTACCTTCATTCAGATGAGTGATTAGAATTTCTAATCTTTCTCTAATATGTGTGACAGGTTGGACTTGGGCCCTGATTCTTCAACTGAATCTGGCAGCATGCGTGCCCCTCTGCAGGGACTGGCTTTGGCGTGCTGCTGCCAGCGTGCAGCTGTTCACGTTCATGCTACCTACCTTATTTCTTGTGAGTAACCATTTGGCCTCTCTCCATGTAGCTCGCTTTGCTTTTGTGCCAGTTAAACAAACAATAACTACTTTCTTTTCCCTCTTTTTTATTGCTTTCTTGTGTTATTGCTGCTTTAGTAATAGCAGGTGAATGATATTGGCAACAGTCTTCCCACAAATGCCAAAATACTAATTGCTTGCTGCCACGGGACAGTATAGTGTTCAAATTCCCAGGACTCATTGCTCTAGCACAAAACATAAGGACTTCCGTTAAGACAAATACAACATATTAATAAAAAAGAAAAGTCATGAATGATAAATGGCTGCAAGGGCCTATTATGTAACAAACTTATGCAGGGGTTTGTGACCTCAAATACTCACATGCACTCAATGTTTACAAAGAATTATATTCTTCCACAATAGCGGTAATACAAGGAAGTTTATTTTGTCATGCTCAGACTTCATAAAATAACATCTTCAAGTATAACTTCCCTATCCTCAGTAAAACAAGAAAGCTTTTGTGTATTGCAGTACTAACACAGAATTTGGATCCTGAGGAGCATCTTAGATATATTGAGAAAAATAAATGATTCTATTATTTTAATATGATTTAATACAGAGTATGGCAAAAATTATAAGGCAGCATTCACCAGAATTTCTTCACCAAAGTTGTAGCCACCAGAGGAGACACTTACTATGAAAATCACACCATAAGCTTTGATGAATGGTGAAGATAAATTATGTGAATTAACAAAAAACTGGGATCGGGGTATATTTGATGGATTCAGAACAGGAGTTGAAGTTAAAGAATGACACATAGACAGAACGAAAGATTTCAGAGCACCAGGAAATGAAAAGCCCATATTTAAAGGAAGAGACAGGTAGGTAGGAATTTTTTTCCAAGTTCTGTGCTTTACTTGCAACGTGATCTTGACAACTCTGATATCTCTTGATGTCTCTGTCAGGTTTGGTATAATGGTGTGGTAATTTTCTTGCAGAAAGTGCCTATTAAAAAGATGCTTTCCACTGATTTTTTTTTTGTTTGTTTTCATTGGAAACAAAAAAATCACTGAATCTCCAAACATGTTAAGTAAAATACCTGAAAAATTAAAATAAAAAGTTAGAAGTTCCAAAATAATTCTTCCTTTGCATTGCCATCAAGGATTTTCAAGGAATGCTACCACTACCTGAAAAAAAAAAAAAAAAANAAAAAAAAGAAAAGCATTTGTCAAGAAGCACATCTTCCCATTAAGTTTTACTAGAAACCACAGAGCAAATTTGGCCAGCCAACATCAGTACATGCGGACTCAGCCATCTATCGCTCTATCTATCTATCTATCTATCATGAAACAAGAGTTTTCAGTGCCCAAAAGAATGTGGCTTTCAGCTGACCAGGTGGACTGAAAGACACAGAGCTAGCATGTGACAAGCTCCCTGCGGTATCTGACCAGCAGCACACGCCATACCCTTGGATGCATCCATGACAAACTTCCTAACAATATACAGCTCAAAACAATTTTCTCTCAGCAACAACTCAACACAATTCCTTCAATGACACATTTATTTCGATCACTTTGCTTTTAATTAGTCCAAATAACTGTTCACTGATTTCTCACACAGCTCCCATTACCTCACGTATAAACTGGCAGGGTAGTGACAAGACTGTCTGCTCAGCTGACAAGATAGAACTATTTCTGGATTCATTCAAACTGCAGCACATATAATGATCTGATAGGGATGTGATGAACACTCCACAGTGTACAGAGAGTTAATTGGCACAGCTTGGGACAAAATGCATGCAGGACACAGACAGCAGATTTCCAGAGCCTAAGATGGGGTAGATGGGGTCCTTCACCACAAAGAACATAAAACTGGCTACAATTTCATAGTCATAGGTAAGGAGGAAACACTGAAAGCTGCTGAACAGAACACAAAGTTCATAGGACTTCCAAATATTCTCTCTGAAATGCCTTCCTTACTCTCTCATTTCCTGATGAAGCCAACGAAATGTGACTAACTTCTCAGTTTCATCATTTGTTTCCTCTTCAAAGCTAATTCCTTGGGTTTTTTACTTTCTGGCTTCCTGGAGATTCACATGGCAATGAGTTTGTTTTGTTTTACAAATGAAGGACAGGTTTTTTTAGTGCTAACTGTTCATACACCCCTCCTGAAGACGTCTGTAGCTTTCAGACACTGGTTTGGATTTGACTGAGCCAAAATTGAGGTTCCCCTAATATTTTCCTGGGTCCACTGAGACTGAAGTTAGTTTTTGAGACAGACGACAGGGAGTGTTTGCTGCTTTCACCCTGCCTTTACACCCTTGGTACATAAATAAAGCATGGACAGTAATTTATAACACCTCTAAAATAATCTGCTTGCTATCTTTTTGTGCTCATTATTGCTTCTGAATCCAGTCTAAATAAACTCTTATGTCATGGCTACAGCTGTGCAGTTACACCTTTCTCATGCAGAAAAAAATCCTAGATGACTGTGAGCTTGATTCCTGCCTGACTTCTCTAATCATGTAAGGTAAGTGGGTACGATGAGGGATAGTTAAATTTGCTTATAAGGAATTGATCAGTGCCTGCCTGAAACAAAGTGATCAGCCCTGGGCTCATAGACCCCCTTACAATTACTTACTTAATTTTTCTGAATATTTGGCTTAATCATCAAGTCAAGAGACTAATTCTAGGCTTAAGCCTAGTTTTGTGATGTCTGGTTTGAACTACAGCTTCTGCAATGATAGCTTTCGAATTGTAGTGCACCAATACAGATTAAGCAGTGTAATCTGTCATGACCAAATATCATCCAGAACTTCCCAGCCATAGTTCCAAGGCCTCACAGCTCCCCCATAAAACCCCTGCTTTTTCTTTCCTATTCTTGTTTTCCTCAAATTGAAAAATTAATGGTTCAGAAGAAGTAAGGAACTAGCTTCTTAACTTAGCACTGTATTACTCAGCAGTTTTTAGAGGCTGTAAAATCATCTGTTTGTTATCTCATTGTGTCATTATTGCTTCTGCTGAATCCAGACTAAATAAACCCTTGTGTCATGGCCACAGCTGTGCAGTTACACCTCTCTCACAAAGAAAAAATCCTAGACAACTGTGAACTTGTTTTCTGTCTATCTTGTGTAGCCATGTATAGGTAAGTGGTTATGAATTGTTGCTTTTCTAATTTAATATTTTGTACTTACTTTGGGAAGACATAAATATAGGAAAACAGAAAGCATTCCAGAAAGATTAAATCACTGGAGAATAGTTCTATGTAATCTAGGTAAATTAACTAATCTAGACCAATTAAATTTATTAGAAATAGCACAGGTCTATGCTGATAGCTTTTTAAAATACTTTATTTTCCATCAAAGGTTACCTTTGACTGCTGCAAACAAAATGAACCACGTGTTCTTTAAGAAAATATTTATTATAAAGATGACTAGCCTTTTAGTTAATCTTTTTCTGACTTAAGTCATTATTTAGATAATACAAAAAGTAAACTTTTTAGGCAAAGGCGTTATTTACAAGAGAAAATAGACTTACAGAGATTGCAATAGGATACTCAAGTTTTTTGAACGCATAGGAAATTTTCAGTTTGAGTCTAGCCCTGAAATGGGTGATACTGAGTTCTGAAAAGCAGTCCTTCATAATGCTTGTTAACTTGCTACAGGTAGCCATGTAAGGGCTGTCCAACAATCTCAAATGCTGCCCTGACATCTCTGAACTTCCTTGACTGCTTGCTAACCAATAAATATTCTCCAGCGCCGTCTCCCTGGCCCATGCCCAGCACCGACAGGACTGAGTGATAACGCGAATTCCTGCTCACACCAGCACTTGTGCTTGTAACAATTCCTTGCTACATACAGATATGAAAAATTATAGCATTTTTCAAGGCCAGATTTAAGGTGGTTTTGAGGTTTGTGGAGTTTTTTGGTTTTTTTTCTATATCTCTATCATCTATCCATCCATGCATCCATTATACTATAAAATTAAGAAATTGAAGGCAAGCACTACTGATGATGTATCTGAGCTTTTATGTCTGATCTGAAAATCCTAAGATTCAGTCTATCACTACTGATTCTTTAGTTTTCATTAAGAGACAGTAAAGCAGCATTTCTGAAAAAAAAAAAGTAAAGAATACTCTTTGTCCCATATTAGACATGCTTTTGAACCATTTTAAAATGCTTGGCTTATGTAATGTGGCTTTTACCAAGACCTGGGATACAAGACAGGAGCAAAACCCAAGAATATTTTCCCAATAAAGTCAAAGAAATCTCTGTTTTTATAATGTGGTAGGTACTGCTGAATATCAGCTTGATACATGGTTAAATTATTATATAACTTAAAAATAAAATGTAGTAAATAAAGTACAAAAAGAAAAGACATCATATAGGCAAGTCACTCAATTTATGAGTATGCAAACCACAGATGAGAAGAAAAATACATGTAACAAACATTTATGTTTAAAATTAGAAAAATTCTTTAAAAAGTAGAAAAATATGGTACTAACCTATGAGGGAATAAAACCTTTTCCTATCTTAGAGTTTTCCTATCTTAGAGGCTAAATTAGACCCTTAAAGGTTTGGAGGTATGCACAGATGGAAAATCTCAGTTTAACATAGCTTCAAGATCAGAGAGACACCATGTTGGAATAAGCATTTAGTTGTTATTAACGTAAAAGGAATCTTTTTAGAGTAAATAAATCTCTAACATAAAAAAGATAACCATATGTATATAAAGATAAGATCCCTAAGCAACCTTTGTGGTTTCTATCCTGGCTTATTTTTTCCTTCTGAAACATTTCCAGTTTGATGGTTCCCTATCACGTAATTTCCTGTTACCGTAACGAAAGTGGAGTCAAATGTATGCTGCTTATTTTGGTTCCTCACATTTGCTAAGCTTTTCCTGATTTTATATTCTCACTGAGGGATATTTTATACTGTTTTTATATAATCTTATGCCATTTAACACCTATAGACTAAGTGAATGAACATTGAGTAAAAGGGTAGTAGCAGAAGCGTAGCAGTAAAAAATGCTGCAAATGCAGCCTGCTCTGAACATCTGCTCTGGAAACTCTGCATTAAGGTTGACATAAGTTAATATAGAAAAATGCTGCCCTTCATAGGCTCATCCTTTTGTACCTACTTGCTTTCTTTATGTTTCCTGTGGTATTTGCACCTTGATCTCTGGCAGGCTTACAGTTCTTCAGAACTACTTTCACAGGCCTATGGAACCGCACAGTGTGTAATGGTCAGCATTAATCTCCTGCTCTCAAACCATATTTATTTGTGTGTGTTTGCGTGGTATAACTTGTACTGACAGAAGTTCTTCAGATGTGCTTCAGAGTCTGAGGTTTTCCAGTCATTCTTCACTCAAGTGAATATTCTTCACTCAGTATTTTTGCTGTGCCAAAAGATAACAGAGCATATTACACTAAATCTTCATGTTTACATTTACAGTTAAGGCCATAAAATTACAATGGCACAACTAAAGGCCACAAGGTATAGAGTTCTTGAAGAGACTATTTCTACAGACTGTAAAATTTCATTACTCCTGTTACTACCTCAGGATCCAGGATTTCCTGAGGGCTTCCTAAAAGGCTTCTGAAAGGGTCTATGTTTTCTTTCTATGAGAATTCTGAACACAATAAAGAAGGAAGTTAATCAGAGCAGTTAATCCAATAGCTCCATGTTTTGTCTTTTTCTATTAACATTCCGTATCTAGCAGTCCCTGTCTACTAATATGTAAATTTGGAGTAGCTCCTTTCCTACCTTTTAACTGACCACGATCTCTATGAACATATGCATGCTTATCAGTATAAATATGTACACTTTAGGCCTTGGCTTCACAAACAATTAAACCAAATATTTACAAAATATACACAATAGAATCCTACATTTGTTAGTGTGATTCATGTTTAACACTAGTGTGTAATAAATCCATGTCTGTGTTGGCATAACCATTTGCTTGCACTTTTTAAAATTCTCAGGATTAAAGAAAAGGAAATTGTCAATCTTCTCTCTCAGATGTGTTACCCTGATGAAAAATAATTTATAGAAAAAGTTCTGCACCAAACTTTGAGAACAGGTCGCCATGAGAAAAAAAGAAATGTGTGGGAATGTGGAAGTTATGATCAGTCAAATTACAACAAGCACAGCAAACTGGAAAAAAAAAAAAGGAATAATAACGAGAAAATTCCATCTTTATTTGTTTGTTAGGGGTTTTTTTCAATATAAACTGTGTCACATCCTCTGCCTGAATTTTAATCTGCATTAGTGCAAAGTGCTTTTCAAATCTATTAGTTTCTTGATCAACTTTCCTAACTGATTAAAATGTCTGCTGGAATGCCCCAGAAGAATATATTATTTTATGGGCATGGCTTTTGCATATGAATATGCACCTAGAAAATGTATGAAAAATCCATTACTGACTCTGAAGCAGATAATTAGCCTCAAACTGAAAGTTGTTGAAAAAAACCCCAACAGCTTGATTTGTGAATCTTTTGACTGTATAATTCTCATAAATTTAATTATACTGCAAATTCAGAAGAGTGGGATTTCAGCACTTACGGGTTGCCTTTTTTTTTTATTCAGAGACCTCAAAATAGATCACAGATACTAATTTATTAACCCATGAACTCATGAAAAAAAATGGTCTCCCTGCCCCTCTTTCCATCTTTCCTTTCAAGAGATCCCTTCTTCTCCTTGCTGCCTCAGCCCTGGAACCAGCATATTGCTGGGGCCCTTGGAAATTACTTCAGCCATACAGACAAACCTTTCCCTCTGAATAATTTCCACTTGAATATACATATCTTAGGGAAGCTGCCAAATCCTTTTCCTACACTGCTCAGCTGCAGAGATGGCATCTAACTATACCTCAGGGGACTTTTATGAGAATTTGTAAAGACTCCTGAGGATGAAGGCCAACCATAATTGTTCATTCTTTTTTCAGATCTCAACAGGATCTCAACTTATTTCTCTCTAATCTACAGCAAGACACGCTCTTTTGAAGTGATATAGCACCAAAATACACATTTTTCTGTACTGAGTGAATTGGAAAATCATGTGGTTTTAATTAGCTGTAAAAGGACAGTACAGCAGCTGGTACTACAAAGCGTATGAAAAGATTTGCCTTGCTTTGGTTTTGCACTTAGAGAATCAAAGAGTTAAGTGCCTGCTTTTGTACAGTAAGTGATGACTGTGAATTATTTGGATTGGAGAAGGCGTGGGGTTTTAAACACAGACTCTTCCCATTTCACTTTGGTGCTGCTGGGTGGCTGCTAATTAACGCCTGCTCTAGTGCCTGTTTCTGGATCGCTACTGAAACTGTGTTAGTCATAGACTCCCTGAGATGTTTTACAACATTTCTCGAATAACAGGCAGCTGGTGTACAGAGACAGCACAGCGTACAGGCTCCAGTCGACTGTACACTCACTGTATGTTCCCAGGCAGAGGCAGGCAAAACAGAGAAACCTGCAGAAAAATCCCTGAGAGGTAAAAAAGGAGATGTCTCCAGAATGGGATTTCTACCCCTGTGTTCTGTAAACTGCTGTGGTCTGAAAGAAAGAAAACAGGAATTTCAGGTGGTCAGGTGGCACATTTCCCTTCCTTGAATGTCCGCTTTTGGAGAAGCTAAGGAACAGTGCCAAATGTGCTCCATTAATATTTCTTGAAGCCATATGAATATGTTTCATGTATTCAGTGGTACTCATTTTAGGAGACACAAACTTCTCTCAGGCTCCAGCTTCCCAGCAATCTGCACTAGCCTCATTCAGATGAAAAGGACACTGCAAAGGGGCATCAAATATTGGAATGTGCAAGCAACGAACATTAGGGGCAAAATAGTATTTTCTCTGTGAAAATTCTGTTTTGCCAGAATTTGCCTTCAACATTTGAAAGTATATACAAGCAACTTTTATAGAATCATGGAATCACAGACTGGTTTGGGTGACATTAAAGATCATTTAGTTCAAACCTTCCTGTCATGTGCAGGAACACATTTCACTAGACCAGGTGGCTCAAAGTCCCATCCAACCTGGCCTTCACAACTTCCACAGTCCAGCTTCTCTGGGCAACCTGTTCCAGTGCCTCACCATCCTCACATGTGAAGAATTTCTTCCTAATATTTAATCTAAACCTACACTCTTTCCGTTTGAGGCCATTCCCCCTTGTCCAGTCACTACATGCCCTTATAAATGGTCTCTTTCAATCTTTCTTTTGGGCTCCCTTCAGGTACTGGAAGATTGCAATTGGGCTCCAAAACCTTCTTTTCCCCAGGCTGAACAATCCCAATTCTCTTTGACTTTCCCCACAGGAGAGGTGTCCCTCCTCTGGACTCTCTCCAACACGTCCATGTCCTTCCTGGGCTGAGGACCCCAGAGCAGGATGCAGCACTGTAGATGGGGTCTCACCAGAGTGGAGTAAAGGAGCAGAATCCTCTCCCTCACGCTGTTGGCCACGCTGCTTTGGATGCAGCCCAGGACACAACTGGCTTTCTAGGCTGTAAGCACACACTGCCGGGTCATGTCCAATCTCTCACTCACCAGCACCCCCAAGTCCTTCTCCTCAGGGTGCTCCCCACCTGTTTATCCTTCAGCCTTTATTGATACTGGGGGTTTCCCCAACCCAGGTTCTTGTACTTGGTCTTGTTAAACCTCATGTGATGCCTGTTGACCCGCTTACTGAGTCTGTCCAGGTCCCTCTGGACAGCATCCTATCCTTCAGGTGTGTCAACTGAACCACTCAGCTTGGTGTCATCATTCCCATCACCTTCTACTTAATTTGTGGATACACAGACTAAAATAGGTTTGTACTTTTCCATGTTTTTTCCCTTTCTCACTACCATTTGCAGAGATACTGGCAGCATTTACCAAAACTTGTACAACTTCAGTTCCCTTCAGGATCCAGCATCACCATTCCTAGTTAGCAATATCGCACTATTATGATACCATGGAAATGGAAGATGTATATGAGTATTAAATGGCCAATATTATGCATTGTTATTAAAATTATATACCCTTCAAATCTGTGCACACCAACCTTAAGGCTCTAGAAATGAATCACATTTTTTATAATATTTATATATTTTCATATACCATGTTCTAGGTACCAATGTGAAGAGTTTCCATGTTTTGTTAACTAATCTGCTGTTATCACAGAACATTTTGCTGACATGCTAAGGTGCTGGCTAAAGTTGTAGTAACATAACCACAGATTTCCTACATGCATACCTACTTTAGTATAACTTTCAGACTGATTCCTCTAAAGCCTTTTTCTCCTTCTCACAATTTCTGTGCAAATCATTACACTTTCAAAATATTCCTATAGTTTTATGTCATTGTTTCTAGCAAAAATAACGGAAAGTGAATTATTTAAATAAGGAGTAGCAAACACACAGTTTTAGAAAAATTTCCAGGTCAATGATCAAGAAATAGTACCTGCATCCTAAAGGTGGAGTCGCATGAATTGACAGAGTGCTGATTTGTTGCAATGTGAAGAAGTATCTCCAGCTCATTTGATACTTCACTGATGAAATTCCTCAGTGTGTTCTCAACATGAGAATTGGACTCAATCAATTTCCATTAGTGGGAAAGCTATCTCTGGGGGGAAAAAAAGCAAGCAAGCAACCAAAAAACAACAACAAAAACCCCAGCAATTTTTTAACGCACAGGAACAATTTTCTGTGTAAGTAATTTTCTTAAACTTGTTGAAAATTAGAATCTTCTTGGCTTAAACAGAACTCAGATGTGGAAATACTAAGGATAAATGAATAGATATTTGTGTGACACTATTACAGAATTAACTTTTGGTCCCCCAAAACTACTGAACTTCATTCTTCCAAAGTATTTTTCAAAATAGCACCACATAAGCCACTAGATGTGTTGGCTTTTCCTCATACAGTACATACACCAGAGTGGCGGTCCACATAGATCCCCCAGCAGCATTGCAAATTCAGCTATAGGGACTTGGTGGGTTAACCTTGGTCAACTGCCACACATCTATACAGCAGCTCCCTCCTAAATCCCCTCCTAGACAGGAAGGGAGGAAGAAATGAAATGGAAACCTTGCAGGTCAGAACAGAGAGACCACTCACCGAGTACCCTCATGGGTAATACAAACCTGTCAAGAATTAATTTAGCTTATTGCCAATTAGTGAAAGTGTTGGATGGTGAGAAATAAATGGCAAAAATTAAAACACCTTCCCCCCATCTCTCACCTTTTTTACCCAGGCTCAACTTCTCTCCTTCATTTCGAGCTCCGCTTCCTTTCCCCCAGTCCCGGGCAGCACAGAGGGTCAGGACAGGGGTTGTGGTCAGTGTGTGGCAGCTATCCTCTGCTGCTCCATCTCCTTTGCACTGCTCCCTGCTCCAGCCTGTGGTCTCCATGGGCTGCAGGTCCTGCAGGGCACGACCACCTGTCACTGTGTGACTCCCCCCAGGGGCTGCAGGGAAACCATGCTCTGGTGCCTGGAGCAACTCCCCCACGTCCCGCTACTCCCTCCTTGCTGTTCATTTTGCAGTTTAAAAAATTGCGTTTGGTACAAAAAACCAAAATTTGCTTTCCCCAAAGCAGCCGCAGCACGGCTGCAGGGCTCAGCCGAACCCTGCGGTGGCACCTTGGAGCCGGCTGGAATCGGCTGTGCCCAGGTGGGGCAGCCCCCGCCTCTCCGCAAGGAAGTTCCTGCGCCTCCTCCCTGCCAGCACCTCACCACCGGCACCGAGCAGAGGAGGTGAGGAGACTCCAAACCACTGTCTGATGCATCTCACAAGTGCATGGCCTGCTCTTAAAAGCACGTGAAGTAGGTCAGGTTTGAAAGGGATGCAGCTGTCTAGATACTCTGAGCTAATGGAGCTTGACCTACAAATTTCCGATGTGCATTGGATGTCCATAATGTGCACTGGAATAATATGTACCTAAAGTTTATTTTTATAACTTACAACCAATTAAAATATGTGCTTCAAGACCTGAATCCTACAAATCTGAATAATCTGAAGTATTTGTTTATCAGTTTTAAATATTCTGTCGTAAATGCTTAGAAATTTATGTCAAGTAATATGATGTGCCTCTGGTTTCTGCCCAGCAGACCCTCTCCCAATCCTTCCATTACCATGACACCGTCTACACCTGATTGATGGTGCTTCAGGACTTCACAGTCTGAGATTAATGACCAAATTCCCACATCTTGGTCTTCTGATTTTGATAGAAGAAGTGGGATTTGAATTGTGGAGGTTAAGAAAGGAAAATATTTTTCCTGCCTTGCAATGGCTGAAAGGTCATTCTTGAGCTCAAGTTGTTTAAATAATTTATCGTGAGCTACTGAGTCATAACAGAGTTACTGATCTGTCTTTTACTACAGTGACATTCTATTTTCTCAACTCTGTATTTTTTTATTCTACGGTAATAAATAGCTCTCAGTCTGCAGTAACCAGAAATGTTTAAGCGTGCTGCAACTGCATAATGACACATCAGATCTGTACCTTTTACAGTGTGTGTAGCAGAGAAGTGCCATGGTGGGATTACATGCTAAAAAGAAGTGTTTTGCTTGGGAAGAGCATTCCTCTACCAGCTTTGAGTGCATCATTTATTTTCTAAGCAGTCTGTGCATACTTGCTTTGCAACAGGAGATGATTTGAGACTCCAATGCTGATCTACTTTTTTAATTTCTGCATTGGCACTGAGAGCCTTCCTACCTCATTAAATTTGTTTTCTTTATTTTGTGTGCTTCAGTGTTCTGTGCAGTCTAGGGGGTTGATATATACCTTATTATAGCTTTTAGTAACTCTGAAAAGTTGCCTAGAAGACAAAATTGCTAGTATTTCACAAATTTAATTTTGTGTTCAAGTTAAATAACAAAGTATTTTTATTTTCCCCACCTTACTTAAAATATTTTTAATTACTGAAGACATTCTGGATCACATTACTTGAGAGAGTATGAAAATCCAACCCCATGAAAAGTGTATCTATCAAAATTACCTTCCAGTTTATAAATACTTTGATTGCAAAACTTTCCCTCACCATAATTGCAAATGCTTCTAGTTGCTGTTGAAAACAGTCAGAACACATTTTCTCAAGTAAGACTGCACAACCCTCCTCTTCACACTTGTTCTTTTTTCCTTGTCTCTTTTTTTGACCCTGAACAATGATTATGGAATGAAGATATGGCCTCTGCAGGAATATGGGTCTCATTATGAGAAAATGGTCCCATTGGCAAAATTTCTGTAGTTCAAGAAATGAGGAGTACTGTAAAACTGTCATGGAAAATAAAAAGTATAGGAGAAAAAACCACAACAATCCCCACATAAAGAAGGAAAGAAGATGATGGATCCTATTATGACGCTGTTGGGCTCCATGAAGAGCTAGTCCCCATGCTGGTTGTATATTGGCAGCACAGCCAATATACAGAGGACAGAAATTCATCTGTGTGGGCAAGGGACCCACAGGCTGCCACAGATTTCCACCCTTTCAGCTCTACAGGCCAATTCCCCCATCAAGCCACTGGAGACTCTCCTCATGCAGCTTCCTCTCACTCATCCTGCACAAAGTGTTCTGCCCAGGCTGAGGTGGGGCATCCTTAAGAGTCTCTTCCCAGCACAGAAAGGGGTGGAAGCTTAAAACAAGAAAGGTAAAGAATATGGGAAATCATAATACTGAAAATGAGCTATGGAAAATCTGCGTTTAAAAGGGAAGAACTGCTGTTAAAATGAGCATACACTCAATTTATACTTCTGCTGGGCATTAACAGGTGTCAGGAGAGGAAGGCAATAAAAGTATTTTTTTTGTATCACGTTAAGAAAAAATCTTCATTTCTATTTACCTCGTTGTTAGATCTGTTATTGGTACTGCATGCATTTCACAACTAGGAAAGAATAATCTAAAGCTTACAAATGTCTTCAAAATATTAATTAATTGTTTTAGAAGTGTTTCCCATTATCTGAAATCAAAGTGTTACAAAAATCAAATTAGTATGTTAGCAAATATTTGGCCTAGAACTTGAATTGTTGTCTTGACTAGACCAGCTTTATGTAGGCAAGGTCCCATCTGAACACACTTTTCTGCTTGTATTTGTTTTTCTCACAAACAAACTGTCAGATGTTATATCCAACAATGTTTGAAATTACCAATTTGGAAAATTGTGAACCACTGTCATCTTTGTTGGACATTCTCTGAAATCATTATGAAATGTGAATTAAACCATGTTCTTTAGATGTATTAAGAAAAAGGTACAAATTGTGTCTCATTGTTTAAGCTATGGTTAGTTGCTGGCTTTAGTGTGACCCTGATCATCAGCCACTAACACGACTTTGATTTTGCTTGCACTACAAGGATCACCTGAGTTTATGGAGTGGTGTGTGGTTTGCACTGATTTACATGATGAAAATTGGATAAAAGGCAGTTTTAGTAGACTGTGCCTAACTTGATCCCTTTTTTAAGACAAGATAAATAATTTTCTTGACAAGGGTAATTCTGCAGACTTGATCTATTTGGCGCTCAGTAAAGCTTTTGGCACAGTGACACATGGGAAATTGTTAGTTAAGCTGAGGAGGATGGGGATTAGTAAAAGAATGTCAATACAGTAAGGCATTGGACAAAGCGGAGGCAATGAGATGTGTTGTGTTGACGAATCGTCAGGCTAGGTGCCTACTGCTGGTGAAATTCCTTGCGGAGCAGCAGTTGCTTGGCCTTGTGAGGCATCTGCCAGCTGAGGCTCTCGGCGAGACAAAGTTTAGAGGCACTGCCAGGGCTGACTGATGAGTATCTGGCGATTGGACCAAAAAAAAATGGAGTGACCATAAGGTCACAGTAAGGCACAAAGTGAGAAACACAGTGAGGCAAAACAGAATAGTACACATAGAAGCTAAATACAGGAACTTCTGTTGTGAGCTGGGCGTTACCACTTGGAAACGAAAGAAGCGAAAGAAATACTTGTCGATACTATTTGGCCAGAAGGTAACTATTTGACAGCAATGTGATGGAGCTGTGGCGGCAGCAGAGCAGACACTGGCTTACAGTCCAGGGCATTCTAACCACTCTGAGCTCTTTCTAACTGGCTGTATTTAGCACCTTGTTCAAAACTGCTACATAATTTCACCTATACCGAAGGAAACTCAACTCAAAAATAAAATGGTGACACAAAAATGCATCTTGGATAAGCAGAAAAGAGAAGGACCCCATTTACAAAATAGCACTATGAAAGCACAGGTTTAGAATAGCACAAGTATGCAGGGGACATTATAAAGACATTAAAACACAGGAGAATGGTGAGCTAGCTCAAGTCACGCTAGTATCATCAGGGAAGACGAATGGGAATAAAGTACTCAGAAATAAATTAAGGTTTAAAATTAGAAGTTTCTAAGTATTATAGAGGTGAGGATCTGCTGTTCCAGAGGACCAAATGGGCACCAGCAAAAAGTAAAAGATGATCTTTATCATCTGATCTTCTGAATGAAACATTACATGATTCCTGATTCCAAGTAATGAATGAAACCACAGACAAGGAAGTGATGTCGCCCAAGAAGGTCCTTCAAGGGTAACTTCAAGGAGTACGCAGTTGATTTCTTAATGAGCTTGTTTGTACCTTAGCTGCAAATACACAATCACACAGTATCCAGAGGATGAATGCACACAGTCTGGGAACAGCAGTGCCATGAACACAGGCACAAAAAGCACAGCAGTTCAAAGACGCAGAATCAACATTTCAGTGGTCCTCAACAAAAGTGTGTGTTGTCCATCACTTGTCCAGTCATCCAACTGCATGGTGCTCACTTATACATCCCCACCTTTCTTGCAGCACTGTTCTCTGTGAGGGCTGGCATGCTCATGGTGACTTAGTCTTGGTCCTCCAGGGCATCCCACATGTCCATTCAGCTCTATATTGCTCAGTGAGAGGAAAATAAACCAAAATGTTGAGAGATGTGCAACTTATGGTGCCAGATTTGCCTCTTATTCCCATAGATACCTCATAAAAAAAAAAAAAAAGTAAGATTTCCTAGTTAAAAAGAACCAAACCAAACCAACCAACCAAAAAAAACCCCTAAAAACCAACAGCCTTCTAATTAATCTCCACCTCTATGCCTTCTTAGGAATATAATGTAAAGATCTGTATTATACCTAGGAGCTGTACTGTGCAGGTTTAAACCTCTGGTCTCTGCTCAGCTAAAGATCTTGTTAAAATCAGTGGATATTTTCGGTAAAGAGTATTATTTAGCAGTGTCATTGCAAAATTTATTCCCATACCTTAGGCTTCCCTAAACAGTTCCTTGCCTGCCTTGACACTTACTTCTTTATACAGACATTGTCCTATATCGGTTTTCTAGGATCATTGATTTTAGTGTGCATACGCTTGCTTCAAAGGCTCACTTTGCATGACTCAAGGTTAAATATATTTATGTTACACAGTTGTACTAGGCAACTGAGCCCTGACTTATAAAGTATTGATATGTGCCCTAAAACATGGCAAATTCAAAGCCAAGCTGATCTCAGCTTGCTTTGAATCTTAAAAAGGATGCATTTTCTAAAATACATTCTGTATTATATACATAGATGGCTGTTGTTACAACCTCAGAAATTAATGAGGTTGTGGTAGATACAAAGCTATGTATTTTTTGATACTAATCATAACATAATTTACTATTTGGAGTGGTTTTCCTCTCCCTTATGAATGGTCTATGCATTGTAAAGATCTCAACCTGAGATCATCTTACCTATATTTAATGTGCTTACGACTGGGAAGCCCTTACACATATTTAACAGCTAACACGAGTGACAAAGGGGAAAAGACGGTCGAATTTTCAGCTACATCTTCAGTGGCACAAAAATAAATGCACTATTTCTAATATAATCTTAAAAGCTAGGGGTGCATCCTGTGAGCTCATCCCCGACACGTGGGGGTGCTGAGCCCTCGGCAGCTGAGGTGCAGAAACACCAAGGACAACCGCACTGTTAAGGGTCACCTGAGACGACTCAGTCAGAGGGGCTCACAGCTGTGCTGAAACCCCAGCTTCCTATTACACAGAATAGAGCTGCTTCTGATGCTATTTTGAGATGCAAGGTAGAAAGAAAAGCATAGGTTGGCAGTAAAGAAACGTACCCAGAGCTCAAAAGCAGGGGAACCTTTGCACACCAAGAGATCTTCATTTTTTCAGATGTAAGTAGTTTTCATTTTTTGCTTTTTCAGGTATTTTTTAGAGTGTTGTGGACTACCATTGAATTAATTTAAAACCAGCAGATTAACAATTTTTCTTTCTAAGTGTTGAAAATTGATACTTGGAATTTTATATATTCTTTCACAGGCTCTGGTCATGGCTACTCATCACCAAGGATCCTATGGCATGTTCTGTGAAAGCCGTGGCGTAAGGACATAGGGCACATGTGATTCTTCCTTACTGAACGCATAGGGTGCAAGATGGATCCCAAGTTTATAAAATTTTGTTCTGAAGGCATATTATATCTATGCAATATCTAAGCAATATTATTTGTAAGATTAATAGACAATTGGTGCCCTCGAAAGGATACATTGCTGTTTTGTTTATGTTCTCCAGAGCACTACTTTGTAACTTTTCTCTTACACCTAGCCAAGAAATACACAAGCAGGCAAGCAGAACACACCCTGCTCCCTTATGCCATAGCAACGTGGCGGCCAGCAACGCAGCCCGCAAAAACAACTGCTAAGTGCTGAACTTCTTTTGCGTTGAATGATTTCAAGTTAAATTTACCAGTCTTTTATGACAGAAGAAACATGGCAGTGTGAGACACCTCAGTTTGATGCAGTAAGTTATCACATACTTCTACAGGATCTTTTAAAATGCAGATTTCTTACATTCTTCTGATACAACACGTTTTAATGGAGTATAAGCATATATTAATAAATTATTTGGCTTCCTATGAGTTTGTAGCACACCGTGATTAGCTGAGAGGGAAGAATATTTTAAGCAGACCTTTCGAAAAGCTTATAGAAATGAATAAACACCATATTAATATATATTACAAAGCTATATGAGGGTATGCGATTTGGTTGATGTTTCATTAACAGGCATATTTAATATGCAACAGAAAATTATTTGTGATCCTGTCTGTGGAGAGCAATCTTCAAGCGATAGCTGCTCACATGTCTCAATTAAAACAAATGAAAATAGATTAAAAAAAGGAGGGGGGAAGGAAAAAAAAAAAGGAGAGAAGAAACCATAGCAGACTGACGGAAGGCTTTCCCACATAACCTCATCTTCTGTGAGTCCTTGCTACTTCGCAAGTTGTTGGCAAGGGCGAGGGATGGCTTTGGCAACCCTCTGCTTTTAACTCCCTGCACCCCGGGGCGGGGGCTGCGGGCAGACTCCCTCTCGCTCGTCCCCGCCCGCCCGCGCACCGCCACCCCCCGCAATGTCCCACCAGCTCAGAGTCGCCGCGGGCCGTCGGGCCACCCAGCTTCGCACCTCGGCGGTGCGGCCGCTGTCCGCAGCGCG
>VZRS01001243.1:921168-1059084 GCA_013398055.1 Ifrita kowaldi
CGGAGGGCTCCGCGTACCGCGGCGGGGCTGCCCCCCTCCCGGAGGGGCTCGGAGGAGCGGCCGCTCCCGAGGGCTGCTGCGCCCCTCGAGCAGCGCGGTGCCGGCCGTGCGCCCCTGGGGCGGTGCGGCGTCCCGTCCTGTGGCGGCTCGCCCCGGAGCAGGGCTCGATGTGCCGCCCGTTGTCGGGCTGGCCCCGCTGGGGCAGTGAGGAGTGCGCGGCGGTGCGCGGCCTCCACCCGGGCAGGTGGTCGTAGTCCCCGCGGCTGTGCGCGGTGCCCGCTCTGTTCTGGATCAAACGAGGTTCTTCGGGACTGCGCACCGGAGCGCGGGCTGTCGTGCGGCTGGAGTTTGGGAGGCATCGGTGGGTAGGGTGTGCGCTGCCAGCGCACCCACAGGAGTGTCTGAAGCAGAGCACAAGTGTTTACTTAAAACCAGAACTAGCTGTATTCCCTTCGCTGTTTAAGTCTCGGGGCAGAGAAACCCAAATGGACTGGTGTACAGGGCTGTGGATCCGCTCGTGTGGGTTTTCTTACTGATTAACTGGCTTCTGATTGCCTGGGATTACTTTGGAAAAACGCAAATCCCAGCTAATATCTGTGGTGACCATATATAGAAGTAGTCGCAGACAGAAGTACTATAACTTCAATATTGCTGACACAGGTCGAGAAACTTTAAAAACAGCAAGCCAAAGCCGGGATCTGTCCTGAAGATATTTTTGTCCAAGGGATTTATTTTCCTGTGTTTGCATCCTACATTGACTGAATTATTTATACTTTTTGTTTGTTTGTTTACCTGCCTATACACCTCAAAGTTAGTGAATGTTACATTGATTTTATTTTGTCTGCCCCTATTTAATCTGGCATTGTTTGGTTTGCTTACTTGTCTTGGACCAGGACTGCAGTAGGGAACACTGCTTTTTCCGGAATGGAAGCCTGGTTTCGTGGCTTTCAGAAACGTGCCTCAGCTTGGAAGCAAGCAGGTTGCTCATGCAGTAGCAATTTTCCATGGCATGGAAGAAGTATTGTAGGGTTTTCTGATGTTGTGTGTTTTGTGCGCTCTTTTTAAAAAGAAAAAAAATACATTGGCTCGTTTTTTGGGGTTTTTTTAATATCTCTGCCATTACCAGAAGCTTTTATGTGTACGTTATTGTTGTATGGAGCAAGGTGAAGACTACATTTTCCAGTGCTGAATCTCATTCAAAGTAATGTGCTTTTATTTCAGTGTCATGTGCATGTCAACAGGGTAACTCCAGCAATAGGGAGCAAGAATCTGTTGACCTGAGCTGAAACACTGAAGACAATTCTCTTGGACTGTTTTGGATGTAGCAGTTTTGCTGGATTTTAGTAACAAAGAAATGAGGTGCTCCAGGGATAATCCAGTATGAAATTCATCTGACTTGCTTGCAGCTGTATCAAAACATGTTGCAAGTTCTCTTCTTCTACCAGATACATTTTGCCATCAAAACCAGAAATTCAGTTTTGTATCGTTTCACATTTGATTCAAAAGAAATAGAACCTAACCTAATTTATTACAGAAACTATCAGGAGGTGTAAATTCATGTCATTTTCAAGTAGATGAATAGTAACTTTCTGAAGGGAGCTGATTGCGTACTTTATACATATCTATATATTGTCAAGTACAGTGCATTTTTCTTTCTGTTACTGAAAAGAAATTCATCTTACTCGTAGTAATATAGTCTGCATCAAACAGCTTATTAATATATTTTAGAGTAGCAGTCTCAGAGGTAGGTTTCATAGTGAAAACCAACCATGACCATATGAAACATCATAAACACAGTGCTCAATGATGCCTTAAATTACAGTTCTAGGTATTAGTGTTAAGGAGTAAAATGTCTTGGTTAATTTGTAAGCTGGTCTAAAAAATTGTCACACTTGCTAAATGCTTCATTCTAAACCTATAATAGCTGCTCTAAAACTAACCAACCTCCCTTTCTTGAATTTGTATTTGGATTTTAGTCTTAATGCTATGGATGTTTTCAGGGTGAAATTCTGAAATCCTAAAGAAAATCTTGTGATGAGTAATGTGGAAATTTCTTCCACATGAATACTACAGCATTATGGTTCTTATGTTCATATCTTCCATTCTCCCTCAGTCTTGATTGTAGCAGACAGCCTAATTGTGCCAGCAATTACTGTGCTTACGCAGTGTTATGTGACTCAAAAAGGAAGGGGTGCAAAAGGTGCTTGACACTAGGAAAACGTTTGAAGTGATCTGGATGACCTTAATTAATATTGTTCATTATCATATTACTGCTTGTTTGCCATTAAGAGGAGATGGTGTTCTGAGGATGAGACAAAGTATCTGTGCAATATTTGAAGGCAATGAAAGCTCTGCTCAGTGCATGAAACTGCATGGTTGCTTAGTTCAGTACAAAATATGATTGAAGGATTTACTAATATTTATGTTATCCCTTACTGTAATGGCAGATTCTCTTTAGTGAAGATATATAATTAAGCTCTAAAATAATGAGCAGTATGTACAAGATTATGTGGGGGATGATATGCAATGCCATCTCAGTATCCTTATCTGTACATGTAACAGATGTTTAAATGGATCTGTCTGCTTGGAATGAAAAGGAAGAGCCTGGTAACACCAAAAGTTGTCTGTTTCACAAATCCATTCAACAATGTTGCTACTTTCTCTGTGACTTTGTTCTGTGTCTTTTTTCTGTTGAAGACCATCAGTTCTGCTAGGCTGCATGGCTGCTGTACACATGAAACTGTCAGAGGTGCTGGGAGAGTGCCCATCACCACCTCTAGAAGCACAAATTGTGCCTCCCAGTCCACCCAACAGTGTTGCAGTGTATACGAGTCTATGTTCCTGATGGTGTTGGGGTGCAAAATATTATAAATAAATTTAGTATAAGCCTGGTGTGCCATGATTAGATTAAGACTTCATGCTCAGGAGTTGTTTATGTCTTATTTTTGTTTTAAGAGAGGATAAGAGCAGGCTGCAACATTTTCTGTTTCTTGTGCCTTGGTTGAGTGCCAGCAGAACACAACCTTGTCCATGCAAGCCTGGCTAGGAGATTCAGTTAGAGCAAAGAGAGAAGACGTTCTCCTGAATGCAAAATGTTGAAATTACTGTGTGTAAAATAGGCGACGATGTACAATTAACCCCCTCGCATATTCCAAGTATGTGGTTTCATGCTGCAGGCATCTGTTGGTGTAAAGGAGGGAAGGCTTAAGTGAGTTTCTTTATTAAATGTTTGCAGACTGAAGGCAAAATGTTTTCTATGGTTGGAAAATATTTGGAAAAACAAAAGATATCAGTTATATTGCAAATGATAAATAATCAGTAGCTGAAATGAGGGCTAGAGGTTGTTTCGTACTTCTCTAAATTAATCTTGATGGAGATAGTTACAGAGAAATATTTAGTAATACAGCTCCAGTATGGTTTATCAGAAAATGTTTTCCTGGTTATGATTTGAAAACGCAATACTTGTCGGTGCCTTTACTTTTCCTTCTCTGTTTTCTGTGCTTTCTTTCTAAAGATGGAGTAAATAAAAACCTAAGTGTTTAATTTAAAACAATTTCCTGCAAGCAAATTCAAAGTTTTGTTCATTTAGCCCAGTGCAATATAGCATTGTAGCCACAGTATCAGAGTTCCATGCACTCCAAACATCTGATAAAGTGGCTGTTCTCTGTTGCGGGCATTAGGCCTGGTCTTGATCTCCAGGAAGCTGTAGCTGGTCTGCTGGTTTGTAGACATTTTTTGTGGGGGTAGTGAATGTGCCTGGGGATGGTTCCAGGATTGTGCAGTTACATTCAACAAGTTGATGTACTTGAGCTCTATAATGATATTTATCTCTATATTTCTATATTTTTCCTTTCCCTCTCTGGATAAGAAGGCTGTGTGATGATGTGTAAGGTTAATCTCTCACCTTATTCAGATGATAATCTGTCCTTCTTCATTCCCACGGGAAGAAGGCTAATTATGACATACAGAGGATTATAATTCAAAAAGTCAAAATTTCACCTCTTACAAATAAATTCATAGATGACTGAGAAATTTGGAAAGAAGAGATTAAAACAGATGTTACCAGTATGTGTCTCTGTGTGTACATCACTTCTATTAAAGAAAACTATCTAATGTGGTGCTAGGGGTTGGCCAAGAGGCTCTGTACGATATTATTTGCGTGCTGAGCTCTAGGTGTGTTTGTGTGTAACATTTTGTCCATCACCACCTTGCTTGACAGCCTTAGGTGTACTGGAGCCAGGTGCTGAGGGCTCTTCTTGGACCTTTAATGCTCCATGAAGTATGATGGGACAACTTTTCAGGTCAAGTGTATAAAGTTATGACAATATACATTGTTCTGCAGCCTTGTTACTCCTGTCTGTCCTCCTCATAAGCAGGAGAAGACCCTTCCAGCATCTAGGATTAATGGGTTTTAAGAAAACTTCCCAACATTCCTGCATGAGGGTCTGAGGTATCAGCTGTAGCATCTAAAGGAAATAAACCTGACAGTTTTGAAGAGGAAAAAATGCTATCTATCATCCACAAGGATTTTTAAAAAGCCTCCATTATTTCATTATGAAATAAGTAAATTCGAGTTCAGTAATTATGTGGGTTTCTAATAGTGGGAAATACGTTATTAAGGCTGTCAAATCATACATTACAAAAATCTCACTAAATACGTACTGAAGAAGCAAAGTGTTCCATTTCCCTCAGCCTTGCGCTACAGTCACATAGAGCCACACTATATCCTTTATAGGACTGAAATAACTAGTCAAGTCTTAACAAAAAAAACCCCAAAACCTTAAATACCTTGTAGAAGGTCCTGGGCTACCACAAAACCAAATAATTTGGTGAGATAATAGCAGTCTTGATGTAGAAAATTAATTACCTCTTTTGGTTTCATATGATGTGGAAAACACTTACCTGCTTCATGGTTGTTAATCAGGGATGAGAATAAGCAGTTCATTATCTTGAAGCAACATACTTGCATTCACTAAAAATGCCAAAGAAAGGTCCCTGCAAAACACTGAAAGAGCAGTGTCAAATCTGTAGAGAAAAGTATTTGATTCCCCTTCCTGATACTAATGCAGAGGAGCTTGTCCCACAGGGTGCCGTTATGTATGAAAGGAGACACATCCCTGGGGTCTTACGGGAATTCCTGAAACACAACAGAGGCCAAGCCTGTCTCGAGGTATTAAGGCAGCAATATTCATGCTGCATGTACTGAAGCATGAAATATCCATTATGCTTGCTTTTGTAGCTGCAAGCTCTGTATTGGTCACCTATGCAAAAGCTTACAGGCTTTTTTTTCTCTTTTTTTGGCCAGAAGCCTTTTAGCACTTTCCCATGTTTCTCTAGTAAAAATTAATAGTGCTAATTGCCACTTCTTTTATCATTAATTTCTGAATCAACACGAAGTATTGCTATAGCAACAAATCCTTTCCAACTTCACTGCAGACAATTAGTAGGAGAATTCAATCTCAATATGTAATAAGCACAACTGTAAGAACTATTTGAAGGATTAAGGAACTTCCTTTTTGAAAAGAAGGGGAGTAATGCAAACACTCAAAACTGTCATGAAAGAACAGAACTTGAAAATTTTCAGCATTCTCTTCTTATTAGTCATCTCCAGTTCCTGTACAAAGGTGCATAGTTGCTTTGAACAAAATAATTACAGCACACTGTGTCTCCTCGGAGAAAAAATACATCATTCTGTGGAATACTCTGGAGATTTTTATCTCTGAGAATAATGATGTTTCGACATAAACTGCTGCATCTTCTTTCAAAGGATGGTTGTTCTTCAGCCCCGACAGTGCATGTATGGGAAAACCCTAAGTAGGTTTCAGGATTAGCTGGACAGCAAATAATCCAAATTTATGAAGTCAAAATTAGATGGTGCTTTATCTCTGCTTTTTCACCAGTTGAAGCATCTTTTTCATCAGAGTGGATTGTTATTTGCATTTTACCTTGTCATCTCTCTTGATAACAGCCAGACAGGGGAAGTTGCATATATGCACACACAAAAATCAGGAGGCATAAGGGGTGTGGAATTGCCAAATACCTGAGGAACACTGGAATAAAAGGGAAGGGTCTTGCACTGCAAGCCCATGATCAATGTTATTACCTGTGATAGATTTTGAGGTAGTGAAAGCTTATAAATCTTTAGGGGGAGCTATGCTTCTAAGGATGCTGATTGCATTGAAAAAAGGTTGTGTGAGAAGAAAATATAAGGACAGGTGAAGGGTACAAATGATAAAACTGTAAATTAAGGAAATGAAGAGGATAGTCAAAGGAGGGGCAGTGCTTGTACAAGGGAAGTCTGAACAGAGTATCCTGAGAGCCTGTGACTGTTGCATACATACAGGACAGAGAAAAGAAGGGTGAACAGGAAAAGACACAGAAAAAAATGGAACAATGTGACCTTAGGTGCTGTAGGGAGAATGTGCCTTTGGTAGACATCCTGGGAAGGACATGATGGTTTCCTGGGGAGAACAGGTTGTTTTATGGATTCTTCCTTCACCTCATGAAGTGGGTGGCTTCATAATGGTGCTTCACTGGATGTCAAGGCTGCTGCTTCTGTGTATTATCAAAGTATGTTTCTTTATATGCAGTGCCCCCACCACCCAGCAGACCATCTGTGGTTACCCTGTCTGGACTGTTTGCCTTGCAGATAGTAATTGGGAGGAGATAAATACTGAAAATGCAATTGCGTGCAAGGCCACACCTCTGCAACTTTTTCTTGTCAGAACACCTCTTCTTGGAGAGCCCTTCAGAGCCCTCTGCATAATGTCAAAGTTACCATTTTCAAGAAGTCAAAGTTTTAAATTTCTCTTCAAGTTGTATCTCTTGGTTCTTCCTTTTATTAGCATGGTGATGTGGCTGTGTTAACTGGGAAATCTTAAAGAAAAATCTGCAATAAAAGCCAAAAGGACATTACAAGAGACAACAGTGAAGAAATGCTGAGTGTCTTTTACTTCCAGGATTCTTGGGAGACAAATGATCCCTGGAATATTTATTTATGTAAATATTGTTCTAAAATATCTATTGCAGAAAACATCTAGTAGCTCAGATAGCATCAAAATCAGTTTAGCAGAGTATCTTAAGGAGAGATGGAAAAAAAGAAGGTTTGGAGTCCTATCTTGGGCTTGGACCTGCTGAGGTAAATTCAAGGAGACTTAAATCTAGTTCAGAGTCTTGCAGGGGAGACTTCTGGATATCAAATGTGTTCGTATTATTTTTCTGATCATTGCTTTGTATAAAATTGTCTTGTATTTTCTGTGGAAAGAGATGGAAAAAATCTCTCTTAAGAAATACGAGATTTGCTCTGAAAGACAGAAGAAATGGATCTCTAGTGTCTGGATACAGTATGAAAAAAGCTAACAAAGAATGGCTTTAGAGCAAACACCGGTGAAAGGTCTACATTGAAGCAAATATGTGTGAAAGAGAAACTTACAGAACTACAACTCAAGGGGTAAAGGATTGTGCTGTAGAAAATAGTTGCTAAAAATACTGCTATACAATGCAAAGGGAACTAGTATAAATAGAAAAGCAATGAGAATAATTTGTAGCTTTCATTTCTGGAAACTGCAGTTCAATAGCTACTGGCTGGTGGGGATGTGTTAGGCACATGTATTGGTTCTCCTTTTCCTTGGTGTTAAACTGCAGTGTGATACATCAAGTCTGAAGGCAGTATCTGACTTTCCTGTTGATAGACAGTCATAGGAATGTGCCTTGGATTGTCAGGTTTTTCATTTTCTGTCACACATGCAGCTTTCCCTGGAAAAGTATAATGCCTACTAAGATTTTCAAATAAAAATACGAGTGTCTGTTAGTTTTCCTCCTGTTTCATATCTCCATTCAAAAAATTCAGTTGTTTTGTGAAAGCAAGTGCATGGAAGGTGAAGATGAACTGTACTTTTCAGAAGCAGCAGACGGTGTTTATACTGTTCACTACTGAGTCAGTAATTTTCATTCTCACTCAGCTCAATGAAAGCTGTGTTTGTTTGCCAAAGGGAATGCTAAAGAGGCAAAAATGTGCAAGCAAGATTGAAGAAAGGTTTATTGGGTTCACGTGGCTGGATTTTGGTAGCAGGGTGGATGCAGGGGCAGGCTCTGTGTGAAGCTGCTAGAAATTTCTCATATGTCAGATAAAGCCAGTGCCAAAGCGGCTCCAAGATAATCCCGCTACTGGCCAAGGCTAAGCCCGTCAGTGATGGTGGTAGCACCTCCGGCATAACATGTTCAAGAAGGAAAAATGTTCCTGTGCAGGACAGCAACTCTGTAGTTCCAAGAGCAGTGAAGGAGGACGGGGAGAGCAGAGATTGCCCAGCAACCCGTGGTGAAGCAGCTGTGCCCCTGCAGCTTGTGGAGGGCCGTGATGGAGCAGATATCCAGCTGCTGCCCGCAGAACAGACCCATGCCAGAGCAGGTGGATGCTTGAAGGACACTCTGACTCTGTGAAGCTCATGCTAGAGCAGGCTTCTGGCAGGATCTGTGGGCCCATGGAGAGGACCCCACACTAGAGCAGGTTTTCTGTCATGAAAGGTTTGCTTGTGACCTTGCAAGGGGTGGTTGGAGCAGTTAATGAAGAAGTGCAGTCTGTGGGAACGACTCAGTTTGGTGAAGTTGGTAGAGGACTGTCTCCTGTGGCAGGGACCCCATGCTGGAACAGGGGAAGAGTGTGAGGAGCTCTTGCCGCTGAGGAGGAAGATTCATTAGAGACAATGTGTGGTGAACAGAGTGCAGACCCTAATCAAGGGGAAAGCTGTCTTTAAGATATGTGTTTAATTCTCATTATCCTACTCCAATTGTCACAGGGAAAATTTTCGAACTTACTGCCAAAGTGGAGTCTGTTTTGCCCATGATGTCAGTCACTGCATGGTCTCTCCCTGCCCTTGTCTTGACTATTGAGTCTTTTGCTGTATTTCCTTTCCTCTGTTCAGTTCAGGAGGGGAGTGATAAAGCAGCTTTGTGGGCACCTGGTGTCCAGCCAGGGTCAACAAAAGGTTTATAAATACAGCAGTAGGTTTTTTCCTCTGTGAAAAATGGTAGGAGATTTAAAAATGAATAAAAAAAAGTTAGTTTAATATATAGAAACCTTTCAGTTAGTCTTTAAAAACTGACTAAGATGTGATAATTTTCTGCTGCAATGTCTCTAGAAATTTTAGATTTTCTTTTGCAGAGATGTTAGTTTGAATACTTCCATCTTGATCTGGATAGAACTTAAGTTACAAATTTGTGTTAATTTGGACATGGAACTATTGTGATTCTTTCTTTAATGTCCAAACGCTTTGGGAACTGATGAGTTTTTTGTGTTGGATATCCAAGTTTTAGATTCATATCCAGTGATCAAAAAATTGGATGTTTATTTTCCTGGTGGAAAGTTCATTGATGTATTCATTCAAATCTAATTTTCGTTATTATGATTCTGAAGCTTGTATTTTATGAGAGCCATGTTTCTTGTTAGCAACACGTAAGCAATCCGTTGCTTTTTTTGCTTCCAATTTTTACGAGCTGCATGGAAGAGAGCTTTAAAGTTAGTTACCTTTCCAGCCAGTTCGGGGAAGAAAAATGTCATTTGTCATATTCATTTCTGCATTCGTTGTGATGTGTTGAAGCTGAACAGATAACATGATTTTTACTATTGTATGTTAGTCTTCTCTCCTGCCTCCTCCCCAATTAACAATGTTAAGTTAAATGAAAATCATGACTCTGGAGAGACACTTTTTTTCCAGAGTGCTAAGCAAGCATGGATTTAGTTTTGTTGATTTGTATTAAACACTTCCTTGAATTAGGTTAAAAAAAATGAATTAGGTTTGAAAAAACCTGAAAAAATTCTCAGCCACTCATTTAAGTAAGTGTATGTTGAGTCTGACGTCCACAAATGTGGTTCACTAAATAGGTACTTGGAGCGCAGAACTTCTGTGAAGCATTACATGCTGAAGCTCTTCAGGGCACTGAAATCTGCTGCTGACGTTATCTGCCAGGATCAGCTCTTGAATTATGGTTGTGGTAAAATCAAACTTTTAAATGCCTGAAACGGAAGAATGATGATTATGTGACTCTTGTAGGCTGACAGCAAGAATCAGGAGAAAAACAAATATGATCTCAAGTCAACTTGAAATAAAATAGTATATGAAAAAGCTCATCTCGCCTAATTTCTTTCCCACAGTTTTAGTACATATACACAATTTTAACTTGCTGTCATATTTGCAAGCTAAGAAAATAGATAAATATGATAAAGAGACAAATATGATCAGTTATGTTGTTTCCAAGAAGAAAATATTGGAACTGAAACAATTTTAATGCACTAATTACTTTTTAATGTAGCTAAATATCTAATACATAGCAGCCTGCTAGTATTGGCATGCGGAGGTCTTATCCTCGTTACATCAGTTGTAAACTTTCCTTGGTACAGTCATACCGGTGATCAGTATCCTTTTCTGTGTCAGATATGATCAGCCTTTTTCTGATGTGTTATTGCTTGGTGGATTGGTTAGTTTCTAGGAATAATGCATTCCTTTTACAACAGCTGTACAGTCTTGCCTCTTCTTCTCTTAAATTTCGCTGTCGTACTGTTTTTATAGAAGGTAAGGAGAGCAAAGGTTCCTTTAAAAAAACCCAACAAACAACAACCCCCCCAGCCCCCCTCCCCCCAAAAAAACAGACACAACCCCCAAAATCTTATCCTTTTGATTTTTATCAGATGGAAACTTTTCCTTGATATGGCTCACATAATGGGATGGGTAATCATTTATTTCCATTGTATACTGATTTATGTAACAAGAATACTAGAATACTGGGAGCACTTGGGCTGCAGCCTTTTGTGGTTGTGTGACTCTGATTACGTTTTCTGATTCTAGTTGGAATTGGGTGCTGCAATGTCATTAAGGAGAGTGTTTCTGAATCTTAATTCTGGACATACTGAAACCCTGGATTTCCAGACTGGTCCTTTGAATTATGCAGTTTAGTTTTTTAATTGACCGTGTTTTTGAAGGTGTGGTTGTGTTTCTTTTTAGCCTGAGCAGTTATTTTCCATTATATATTTATTTTTTACTAGCATAAAAATAACTTTGATGGCCTTTCACTTGGTTTTTCAATTGGTAATGCTGCTGATCTGAGAGTAAACAAATGCAAGACTTTGTGGACTCATTGGTAAGTGACTTGAATCTACAATGTTAAATTATTAATTTAATTTTTGCATGGATCGTGGAAAGTCTTGCACCAAACTCATGGCCAGATGCAGGTTAGCATTGCTAGTTTAGGGAATGTAAGATAATTACCCTACTGTTTTTGACAGAAGTACTAAAAAGAAACATTTCTCTAGGGCATTTGAGAAGTCTGATAACTAAGATGATAGGTTATGCTTGGGCCTGAATGTCTTTGCTAGAAAATTGTAGTGCTGATATTCCCTTTTACCCTCCTGTTTCCTTCCCTCTCCTCCTCCCCCAGTCTTTAATACCAAGTGTCCTGGATTATTAATGATTAAGAGCAATGAATAAATGCAGGAAAGGTTCACCTGGAATGTTTGACTACCTCCTGCAGAAGGTTAAACTTAAAAGGTACAACATAAATGCACTTGTAGGAGCATTCTTACTTTTGGGAGTTGTATGTATACACCAACTGACTGTTTCTGTCTTACTTAAAAATGTGGGGCGACACCAAGCACTCTTAAGCTAAAGGCTGGGTTTTCTTTTTGTTTTGGATTTGGACAAATTGAGCCTGCATTTCACATTCTTTTACTTTTTTTTTTTTTTTTTTTAAGCTCAGACAAGGAAAAGCGTAGGTTTTTTTCTGCTCAGTTTTACTTGTGTGTTTCTTTATAATTTTTTTTTGAGTTTTCCAATTTTTTCTACCAAAGATATTACTCTCTCTTAGTTAAATTGGAACAGAAATGTGAATGTTAGAAGTGTGTGGCCAGTTGGTCTTGTTTTATGATGTACTTGGAGTGTACGTGTGCAAAAGATACTTCAAGGCCTGTCCTAATCAACTTAAGAAAAATAAATTGAAATAAATAACCCCAAACTATTTGCAGCTATTAAATTATATTAATTTAAATGAGATTAAAGCTGTAATATGTGTAGCTATTTTCATATGAAGATAAGCTTAAGCAATATTCTTCCTCTGATCCTAGTTCAGAGTACAACCAGACCAGAGCCTTTCATTTGAGGATTATAACTTCCCTTTTAAATTCCTAGTCTTGTCTTTTTTCCTTCTGTTTGTTAGCTGTATGTAATTTTTCGAAATATTTTTGTTTATATGTTATTTGTGAGTTTTGTTTCTGATGCAGTGATCCATATATATTAAGACTAGTGAGAATCATGGAACTGGAATAAATATTCTAAATAGGTAGTTATGCACAAAATCATAAGCATAGAGGTTTTTATTCATAGCCTTGGGTAGGTAGTTTTGGTTTTGATTGTGCTTGTTAATAGATTTCAAATGTGGAAGAAGCCATGAAATTTTGGAGAAACTTGAGTGAAATGGCACACATGGAATAAGAGTTGAGGTTCTGCAGAAGGAATCCCAGTTGTATTGTGCATGTGAAGGAAGGGTCGTATTCTGAATCAGCTTGTAAGAGTGAAAGATACTTGATATACTATTGCTGTATTAGTAATAGAATTAATGATGGATTTGTGTTGTTTTGGCATTTTATCTTTTCAACAATATTTGTAGAGAGCTGACTGAGAGCTGAGTAATGCAGTGAACAAAAAGATGAGCAACTGGTGACTCTTATCAGTAAGCTGTTGAAAACTGCTTGGGGTTTCAGTGATATTGATAGGTTATTTGACTGCGTTATTTAGTAGCAAGGCTTTACTTTCTACTAAATTCTTACTGTCTGGATTTAGTGAAATGTTATGCCCACTGGAATATCGTGTAAATATGTGAAAATGGCTTCAGCAGAAATGGGATGCAGGATGCTTTGAAATGGATAGACAAGTATATTAAAGTTTTATTCAGTCAGCTCCATGTAGCAAAATAGTTACTGAGTGTTTGCTAGCTATCTGAACTTTACCTAAATTGATGGTCATATAAAGTAAACAAAAATTTCAGATATGGGCAAAGAAAAGGTGATTGAAATAAGGAATGTATGGTCACGAGCTGTACTGTCACCACAAGATGACACAAAATTGAATGTGCGCAGTATGTTTGACTGAAAGGCTATTTTTAGTTCTGTAATTGCAAATATCATGTGCAAACAACCACAGAAGTATATTGTGACATTTTATCCCAATGAGCTTAATGTAAAGAAATGTGGGCTAACATCAGAGTGGTAATGAATTAGCCACACCCCCTTAGCTCACATTTACTTATATCAATTTGCGGCTCTGAAATCATCTACAGAATGCCAACTATATGCACTCAGCTTCTGCCACCCCTAAGAGTTTTAAATAACTCCAGCTGAAGCTCTTTAGGGAGGAAAAAAAAAGGCAGTATGTAAGCAGTCCTGTGTACCCGCTGTTTTGCTTTCCTTTTGCACACCCTTGGTGCTATACGCTTTTGGTTCCTTCTGTGTTGTTTGTTGATCTTTCTGAGATGAAAGTCACTGAAAATGTCAGCTGAGTGTTGTAGTCCATCCTGGAAAAGCAAGTGTGTAAGTAGTGAATTGTCAATCCCCTGCTGGTATTTAGACTGCCAATCCTGTATTTCAGGAGTTCCTTGAAATTGTTGTAATGAGAGTTGAGCTGAAATACTCAAAACTTCGTATGCTACAAAGTGACTTTATTACATAAAAACTTCAATAAGAAATGTGAAAGAAATAAGTCTGGCCTGAGGATTTTGTTTACTCTTCTGACAAAGCCTGTAAAAATTACTCGGCTAGCTATAGTCAAGGGAATTTACCTGATTTTTCAGGCATGACCTATGAATCTCTGCAGTTCCACAACAACTATATTACTACCTCAGAAAACTTTAAAATTCTCTAGCTTAGACAGCAGATGGATGTGATACTGTCTAATTTTCACTGAGTTAGTGCTGTGGGATTCCCCCTTTGCTATTCCTGTTAATCCTCCAGGTTTAGTTAATATTAAGAGAAAGGAGATTAGGACAGTTATCTTACTGCAGAGACAGGCTGGCCACCCAAGAGAGTTTAAAGTTTGTAATGACTCTAGTCAATGAGGAGGAACTTGGGAAGTTTAAATTTCTGTCATTCATAGATCTGAAATGCAGTGCTTTCAAACTTTGAAATTGCCATTATGCCTTGAAAATCTAGACAGATATTTTAGTTTCCACAAGACAGTGCAAGTTGTCTGATAGTGAGCTATGGGAACCTGGAGGCAATGGCAGGCATGAGATGATGGGAAGTGATGTTGAAATGGTTCCCTAGCATGTAGCCCTGACTTGGACATGTATAAGCATTTGCACAGGCACTTATCAATGAGGGAGAAATGTTAAGATTTGGCTCCTGGAAGTCTTTCTGTATAATCTTAACATGACTCTATCATGGTAGGATGCAGCTGTATCCCGAAGTGCTTGTGAGTTTGTAAACTGATGGTTACTAATGAGTCATCAAGTATTTCATTTTTTTGTCCCCTGAAAAATGGAGCTGGTAATCTACTTCAATAAAAAACTCCCCTCCTCCCAAAAATTTGCTATAAATCTGTGACAGAGAATGTTTTTTTTTTCTGGGTGTTCAGCTTGAGGAAGTAGTTTGGAAGTGTGTTTCCAGTTTCCCAGCCACCTGTTACAGCTTTCTTTCTTGAAACTGTTATTTGTGAGGCTGCTGTATATTTCTTGCTAAACTATAAGGCTGTAGTAGTCAAGTATTTCCACAAACTGGGTTGCTGAAAAACTCTTTGGCGACAAATGTAAGCCAGTACTATGTGTCAGTATAGCAGATGTGTTTCACCATTAGCATGAATTGCAAGCAGAACCATAAGCATGTAACAGGAGAGTTTGTGTGTGTTGGAGAAAAAAGAGTGAGTGGGTGGATTGTGGATTAAGGCATTTGGGAGCTCTTGTACAGGGTGTTGGGTAGATTTAGTGGTGCTCTTCTGCTTTTTCCGTAATCAGGATGTAATGAATTCCTCTCTATGCTCACACAAATGGTTCCCCCTTTTTTTTATCTGTTTGAGTCTGCTCTGTGCAAAACGAGTTCCTCAGTTGCAGACCACTTCTCCACCAGAAGCACAGTAATCTGACAAGCCAGCAGAAGGGGTGAGAACGTGGACAGCAATTGCCAGACCGTCATAGTACATTAATTTTACCTTAATTATACTCTGGCCTGTGATTAATACAGGTCATTGCTGCCTGGTCACATTGTAGATCATGCTGAAAATTGTACAATGACAAGTGCAATTCCTCTGAGTCATTTTGACTCCATGGCTTAAATAACCATTGTTTAAACACAGTAAGGAAACTGTTTATTTTGAAAATGTTTCCAAGAAGTCCTAATCCCCTTTTGGGGTAAATGGAAGAGTTTCTGCTATGAGATTACTCTTAACTGTAGAAAGCAGTCAGGTTGAATACTGAAAAGGAAACAGAAAAGATAGTTGTTCTGCTTTCTCAGCAAGTAAAGTGAGAAGATTTCTTTGGATTGGGTGGATTTGCTTAGTAGCACAAGCGCTGAGTGGGACATCTTCGCAGGTCAAGATATGAGTTGAATGTGTTCTCAGAAGAAGACTTTGGACCAGGAATGCCTAGAAGCAGTCTAGCTCAATGCCTGCACATCAATGAAACGCATCACTGGATAAGAAGGGGGAATCATTAGCTTGGGATAGATCATTTATTTGCCATACAAGGTAGCATCAGGTGCCCTGTTCTAAGGAGTTTTGAATACTTCTCCTTTTCCTGAAGACTTCCTCAAACATACAGCTTTTCTGGTTTGCACTACTTGTAGATCATGGTTATACTTTTTGTAACCAGCTAGCACATACCTGAGTAAGAACTGCAGCCTTGCTGTCACATCCCTCTTTGTTTCTTAGCAAGCACCCCTCTTTCTGTCTAATTGTAAGTCAGGTGTTTTCTTTCTCCATGTATTTCATATCACACGGTATAGCTTTAACTGGAAGGTCCCGTGCCTGTGTCTCGTGAAGGGGAGAGTGCATATGAGTGACCTGGGAGATGGCTGCCCTGTAGCTGCATCCCCTGCTCTAACTACACTGACCACTGAGCAGCCTTCCAAGAGCCATGCTTGGGCTTCCAAGCCCAAGTCTTGGGCTTTTCAAGTAGCTGCTGCTTTGCCCGTAAAATGCAGGAATCCTGGTGCTACCTCAGGGCTTGCTGGGCTGCCTGTGAAGCAAGGACAGGAGCATAGCTGGGGCTGACAGTCTCTGTGTTTACCTCGTTCCTGTTCATCATTCAAAGCCTTTGGAGAAAAGCCCTGCCAAGGGGAAAAGTAAGGTGTCAACTGTGTCCTTGGGAAATCAGAAATGTACGCTTGAACCCATAGGTTCAAGTCTCTGCTGCCTCTGAGGATGCTGTTTGGCCTGAGTGATAATTGTAAACTCTGTCCATGGGCTTTTCTTTCAGATATAAGTAACCTCAAGATATTTACATGGTATTTACATGCCTTTTCACTGCTGGTTGAGTGTAACATATTTTCTTGACAGAAGATGATTCAGTATGGTCTCTGTTTTGCCGTTAAAAAAATCTTGAACAATAGCAGTTTGGGTTGAAACCAATCAATTGCAAAATTGAATCTGTTGGCTTTACGGTTTCATTTAAAAGACAAAAGATTTTGTACTTCTGAGTTTCATGTGTGTTTATATAAAAAGCTGTGTGAAAGGATTAAAAATTGAGTCACTCCAAGACATAAAGCAAATTATTTGTTGACAAAATTCACAGCAAAAAACATTTAAAAAAACCCAAACCCACAATGCAAGCCCCTTCATGCGTAGTTGTGGTAGAGGTTATACTCTTGGGAGTTGTTTACTGGCACCTTCTTTTAGGAGTAATGACTAAATTGGTAAGTATGTGTATGTAAGCACAGTTCTGTCACCCCTACTTCTTCATATTGCAGGAGTCTGGCAGAAGTGTCCATAAATGATAACTGCTGTTCCGTTTTAATTACATATACGTAGATGTAATATGTCTTTAGAAGCTCAACATTCTTCTCATCATGTACAGTTATGTGAGAGGTCTTTTTGCTCATAGGACCAGATGATAACTTGAAGTGATGAGCAAGTGGGAGTAGGAAGAAAAGAGCTCTGTTTGCTGAGTCCTATATAATTACATGGTATTTACATGCCTTTTCACTGCTGGTTGAGTGTAACATATTTTCTTGACAGAAGATGATTCAGTATGGTCTCTGTTTTGCCGTTAAAAAAATCTTGAACAATAGCAGTTTGGGTTGAAACCAATCAATTGCAAAATTGAATCTGTTGGCTTTACGGTTTCATTTAAAAGACAAAAGATTTTGTACTTCTGAGTTTCATGTGTGTTTATATAAAAAGCTGTGTGAAAGGATTAAAAGTTGAGTCACTCCAAGACATAAAGCAAATTATTTGTTGACAAAATTCACAGCAAAAAACATTTAAAAAAACCCAAACCCACAATGCAAGCCCCTTCATGCGTAGTTGTGGTAGAGGTTATACTCTTGGGAGTTGTTTACTGGCACCTTCTTTTAGGAGTAATGACTAAATTGGTAAGTATGTGTATGTAAGCACAGTTCTGTCACCCCTACTTCTTCATATTGCAGGAGTCTGGCAGAACTGTCCATAAATGATAACTGCTGTTCCGTTTTAATTACATATACGTAGATGTAATATGTCTTTAGAAGCTCAACATTCTTCTCATCATGTACAGTTATGTGAGAGGTCTTTTTGCTCATAGGACCAGATGATAACTTGAAGTGATGAGCAAGTGGGAGTAGGAAGAAAAGAGCTCTGTTTGCTGAGTCCTATATAATTACATTTAAAATGATGAATGAGTCAAGGCTGAGTTATCTTGGCGTATATGCATACTTAGAGGTTCGTATAGGTACGGTAATTGCATTTCTTAGATAATTTTCTTATTCTTTTTATGTAAATGTTTGCAAGAACATCAAACTTGCATTCAATAATAACTTTCTATCACTAGGCAAAAAATTAACATCAGAAAGCTCTTCCTGGTATACTTAATTTCATATACAAAGTGCTTGACTAATTTGGCCCCAGAGGCTGTTCCACTCTCTCGTGTACATATATTCTTCATTGCCTTGATTTCTCAGGGAATTTTGTTCTTGGGTGGAAGTAAACAAAAATGTTCCGTCTGCTATTTTAAGCAACAAATGGAAACTTTCATGGGTGAAACAAAGAGTTGAAATATAAACTTAAACAGCTTTCAAGTTTAAGTTCAGTTCTGGGGTTATAAGCTGCTTTTGTAAGGCTTCACTGTAGCTTCATTGCTTCTTAGACATGCACGATTATGCACGACTGCAAAACACTGGTAGCATTTCCCTGAGGTAACAGGAGGGAGAAGAGACTTGTCTCCTCTTCTTGAGAGAAGACTGAGGAACTGGAAGCCTTTACTCATCCATTTGAAGTCTCTGTTGGCTTCTGTAGTGGGAATCAACTAATGAAGAAAGCATTTGACTAAAACCTCTGACTGTCTGCTGTGTTTTTCCTCATCTTCACCTGATTTTTGTTCTCTTCTAGAAAAACTATGGTCTTGCCAAAACTACTCTTTAGGTGCTATAAACATACAGTTTTGTTTATATCCTCAGATTTTTGCAGGATCTTGTCTTGTGTTACCCACTGTCAAAATAGAAGTTGTAACTACTGATGTGCCTCTTCTGAACTCCTGGTTTTGGTTTGTGTTTAGCTGAAGGTGCCTGCAATTGCATGTCATGTTTAGTATGCTGCTCTGCTACAGAGCTAACAGCCAAATAGAGATGCTAATCCATGGTGTAAGAGTCATAAAATAATCATACAAAGCTCATAATGATCCCAATTTGTCACTTTGGATACTGAATAGCCTTTTCTGGGGTGCCAGTGTAGATCTGTAAGAAGTAAGTTGAATATCATTTTGATCATCAGATGTTTAATTGAGATGAATGACGCTGGAATTGATACAAACGTGCCCAGTGCTTTCCCAGAAACATGCTTGAGGGAAATGTGCACTGAATTCTTCCTCTGGAAGAGCCAAAAGAAGTTAATTAATTCACCTCTATAGAAACAGGGTCCAATTAAGTATGTTGGACTTAATTTCTTTTTCTTGATGTTCATATGAAAAAACCTTAAGAGAAAAAGCTAGTAGCTCTTACTGTGCAGGTATGTAAGCATTGGTAGTGCAGTTTCAACTGCTTACATCTTTCAGGTTTGCAGCATTTATGTAAAACATGAAATGGAATGTTGTGGTGTTTGCTGTTTGTTTGTTGTGTTTTCATCCTTAGCATCATTTTACTCAGTCTGAGACAAGTGTTTGTCTTTTCTAAAATCCTATTTTTACTTTGCTATTTTGAACTCTGAAACCATGATGGACTGCAAGGCAAGAATACCTAGATTAAAGTTCAGTTTATTTTGAGTTTAGGGCTACAGTACCAGTACTAGGGCAACCTGAATAAAAAAATTCAGTTTTTTGTAGACACTCCCCTTTTAACATGGTTTGAATTTTCTGTCATGAACCTTTTCTCTTTAATTCTCCCGTTTCTTCAAATTCTTTAAAAATAATTACCATTTGGGAAAGTGAAAACCTGTACCAGGTGAGCTAAAGATTTATTGGCTTAATTTCTTTTGTCTTGCATAGCTGGTTTAAGCAATGTATGCTTTTATTATTAGCAGAACCCATTTTGAGTAGGAGAGAGTAGGAAATAATATATATTCTGAGCAATATAGTTAGTCTGAAGAAGGTGTATCAACAAATACTGTCAAATGTTATGTTTTAATAGTGCATTCTGATATGTATTTGTGAAATTACTGACACTGTTATAATTGCATTAAGGTTTTTCTATGAAGCAGGACATAGATATGGAACCATAGTATTACTTCATTCTGGTTTCCAAACTGGACTAAATTACCCTATAATCATAATTATGAAAGTCTATTAATACCCGTGTATGTCGAGGAGATGAAATGGTAGCATGCAGGAAGAATACTGCTGTTGTGGGAATGGCTGAAGCACAAAGCTTTCTGGTACAGCTGAACCTTTAAAATCTGCAAGGATGATCTCACTTGCGCCTGAAGCATAGCAGCCTCTGAGGCCACACACAGGACACGTAGACCTCTCACAGATGCCAGTTTAGGATAGGTGAGGATGCATTTAAACTGCTGGCATGATACAGTTTTCTAAAGTGAAATTTTGTTGCTAGGTCAAGCCTAAGGCTTGCCTCTGTGAAGGTCGTCAGATATCTGGTTACAAATGAACAAAGAGATGGTTTTGAAAGTATGACTTAAAAGTTTCCACCTCTGTGATGATTCTCTCTAACAGGCTTGTGGGTTTTTGTTGCAGTACTGACACCCATAATAGCGATTTCCATAAAGAGACTATTTAATGTATGCTGCTCGTTTCTCTTCCCCTGAAATACCTACCTAGTGCAAAATGTGGGTTTTTTGTTTTCCTGCCAAAGTTTTTGTCTATGACATGAGGATTTGTCACACCTTTTTGCATGCTGTGAAGTACCTAGCTTATTTATTTTGTGTGATGGCTTGCATAATGATGCTTCATCAATATATGAATTTGTTAAACATTGTGAAATGCTATGAAAGCACTAAAACTTTCATATATCTCTTTAAAAGGCGCTAGTTTGAAACCGTAATTCACAGGTGTGATATTGTAAACTCAGTGAGATACTTCTCTCCAATTTATGTATGCTGCTCTCCTTCGGACTAGATGAAGCTGTCCTCACATATGTGGTATCATTTGTTATTACACATTAGAAAAGAGCCGGAGATTTCTCTTCAGCATTTCCCTACTCGTAAAGGTCTCTTGTGTTTTGTTACTGTATATTAGTATTGATAGGTTTTTTTTTTTTTCCTAAAAAATATTTTTACTTGACGTGAGCACCACTGTTTTTCCTCCTTGACTATGGTAGACTCCTTTTGTTTATTTTACTGAAAGCATAATAAAGGTTACATCACCATATGGTAATCTTTGCATGTATGTATCTTGAACTGTTAGTGTGCCTTGCTCTTAATTTCCAGTGTTTTTTCTTGAAAAAATTTCAAACTGCATATTTCCTTTAAAATATATACCCATGAATCAAAATGGTGAGCAGAATTTTTGAGAAATAAAATACAGGTAATTGAGAAGATGAATGTGTTTTGTTGTTTTTTTTTTTTTTTTTTTAATTTATGTTTTTATGTTATTGGATTAGTCTCCTGTGAAATAATAAACATGCTGCTTTCAGATATTCATGGGAAAACTTGAAAAATACTGATTGAAATCTAAGCCTCCAACTAAAACTATGGCCAACATCTAGAAATTCCTTCAAAGGTGGTTGTATGGGTTTGTTTTGTTTGTTTAAAATTATGTTGAAATTGAATGCTCATAGAAGTAATTTCAAGGTGGTACTTCCAATTTATGGATGATCTTTAAAGATACATTTAGGAGAGGTTTCATTTGTTGCTTAGAAGGCAAAGGAGATATTTGCAGGTTTTGCTTGTTTTTTTTAGTGCCTCCAATTGTGTTTATGGTCTAATATAAATTTAATAAACTTTATTGGTCTGAAATACCTCTTGGAATAAATGGAATTTACAACTTGTTCTGAAATTTGTTGAGAAAGGAATAGGGAGGTTTAGTCAGGAAACTTAAAATAAATGAAGTCAGTTTAATTGAGATTGACATTTTAATCTCTGTCTGAGTAACTGGGGTGTATTGTGGGGGCTGCTGCACTGTCTCACACAGTGGTGTTCATCTGTATAAAGCATGGCAGTTGTTAATGTGTGTCGTGTCCTGGCTTGTTCAGAAATTAAAGCTGACCCAAAGTAAAATGTATCTGCCATTTTCTAAGAACTGCTTATTTTGCAAAAGTTAGTTCTTTGTTTTTTAAATTCATCTTGGACGTGGACTATGATCTATTCAATTAACACATACTGTGCTTATGTAGAGTAGCCAAGGCACAGTACTGCAAAGTTTGACAGTCAAGGGGCTTAGCTTTCAGCTGTGGGAGGATGCAGACCCCTATTGCCCCCCCTTCCAGTGTATTTTAATTTTACTGTTCCTTTGAATAATTCTGCTTTATTCTAGTCTTTTTAGTCTCTAGGGAGAGACTACACAACAGAAGAAATGAACACCTAAAGTGCAGCTCAGAATTCAGGAATTTCTGTCTAAAGAAATTTATACCTTTCTTGTTAAGTGATAGAGTTAAAAAATGTCTTGATGCTCTAATATTTCTGCCACAATACAGGGAAAAGTGAAACAGCATGTGGAAGGCTGTATACCCACTAGTGTTAAGTGATTTGGGAAAGGGAGGGATAAAAAAATCCAATGTTGCCTGCAGTGAATGAATGTGGACAGGAAAAAAAAATAAAAGCACTAGGGAGCTTTCTGATTGTTGGCCTTTCTCTGTGAATTGGAGAGCATTTCTTCCCTTGACTCCTTCAGACATACTAAAGCTTTGGGTGGCCCAATCGCCTTGGAGATTCTTGACTGCCCTGGTAAGGGCTTAAAAGGAGCTGGCTGGAACTGGTGCTGGGAAGTCAGCCCAGGCTGTGCAGCCAAGAAAGGAAGGTCACACAAAGGGAAAACATGTGAGGAGTCTGAGGACTTGGTCACCTGCTGGAGGAAGAAGACGTAAAATCAGTCTTCTACAACTGCACCAATGTTGAAAGTTACTCCTTTGAGGGGAGGTACCCTGTGTATGGACTGGAAGGCTGCAGAAGCAGCACAGCATTTGTAGTCTGTTGGTGCTTGCTGGGAAGGGGCAGAACAGCCTGCCTTCTGTTCCTTGCTTCCAAGACAGGTAATATGTTATTTCTGGTGAGTCCTAATATAAAATGAGTAAGCAGTCCCAGAAGCAAAGAATGGAAGTTGGGAATGTGCTCATCACTTTATTGCACTAACTACATTACCAATAAAGCGTATGCTAAATGGACTAAGTAAAGGATGCCATCCCAAAAGTGGATCTTCAAAAAGAAGTCTCTGTCTCTTCAGTGCCTGAAATTTTGTTAATGATCTACAAACAAAGATGAAATCATTGACAATTATGCTGTCTGCACATTTTATCAAAACAGTAAACAGCTATGATGGTGAAATCAAAGGAGTTTCACAGTTGAAGCAGCCAGTTTTTAAAACTGAGGAAGTCAGACAGACCCCAGTCATAGGGTGGGAATCTCAGTCTGAAACACTTGGTCTTTGAAAGGGTCCTTGTCCCCTAGGTGGTGCTGTAGAAAAAAAAGATTGTGATATTTGTGTATTCATTATATACATATGTATCTATGGGAATATGCATCTGTATATATGGGAATATTTGTATACCTCTGTGTTTGTATATATATGTAGAAAACATAATCGAGGTTGGTGAGGCTGACCCTAGACACTTAGCATTTGAATTTAAAACAAAAGTTAAGGAATAAGGAGGAAAACATTGACAAGAGCAAATGTTCAAGGAGTTAGGATAAATGTCTCTGGAAAAGAAAAACAAACAACAAAGCTAACCTGCCTAGCTAAGTTTCCTAACAAAAGCAAAAATTGGAAGTTAATGCAATAATGGCACAGAGGAATTTTGAAAGCAAAAAGCCAAGTATTAAAGCATTTTCCTCTCTAATGCTGTGATTAGATGTAGGATGACTGAGAGCAAGGTCCAGATTTCAGCCTGAGAAGAGACAAGTTACCAGAATCAGTGGAAGTTCTCCAGCCCACAGCAGTCCTTCATCACACATCTATGCTGTGCTGACAAACCTTCTCTGGCAAGCTGGCACTAGCAGACCTAAATACAGCAGATTAAATGAAGTGAGATTTGCAACATGCAGGAGATCAGAAAAAAAAATCTTTGAGTTTAGATACAATATCTTCTGGCCTTAAATTTGGTTAAATGCTGTTATACCTCAAAGGACTATTCTTGATGTTTTACAGTTAAATTGACTATTGGCTGCTGCTGTACAGTAGAAGGGGTAATGGTTTTAAGAGCTTGGATTCAGACTAGATTTAAGAAGGAATTTTTTTAGAGTGGGGGAGGGGTGAAACACTGGAACACTGGAGAGGTGATAGGATGCCACATCTCCGGAAATAATCCAGGTCAGGTCAAACAGGCTCTGAGCAACCTGGTATTCGATCTAGTTGAAAATGTGCCTGTTCATTGCAGAGGGCTGGATTATATGACCTTTAAAGCCCAATATATGACCCTTCCAGCCCAAATTATTCTTTGATTAATTTGTCTGTACAGGAATTGTATGACTGCCTTGTTAATGTGGTAGTTTTGGTTAAAATATAGTCCAGTTGCATTGCATTGGTTAGTGGCGCTACTGAACACATTCTCTTAGTGCCTCTAATATCTGTCTGATCACAGATCACTTATTTTCTGGTTATGTCCTCATGACACGTGATTTGATTAATCTTGTAGAACAACTGTTATTATTACCTCAAAATAAAATGGGAAGAAAAGAGACACTCCTCTAGAAAACTTTTATTCAGTTTTTCTTTTGCCTTGGTTTTATATCTTGAAAATGATACAAAAAATCCTCCTCTTTGAGCATTTTAAAAAGTTTTCAAAAAGGGTAAAACTGGCATTTTTTGTCTTTGCATAGTCTCTGTATTGAGATGTTTCTAAAATGTGATATTACAGGCATTTAATATTTTTAAGTCTTTGAGTAATGTTAGTTAAAGGGGACTGCTTAGTATTTCTTCTAAAGTAATGCATTTTTGTGGAAATAAAGCTCTCAGAGTTTATTTAGTAGTGTATTTTGGTTCTGTGTTGAAGCTCTAACTTCAGCCATTAGAACAGAAATCTGGAAAGCTCTATTTAAAGTGGGGAAACTTTTTTTTTTTTTTTAATAAAATGCAAAACTAATAAAATGCATCATCTCAAAGCCTGTGTGTCTCCTTGCTCCTGCTTTAACATATTGTGTAGCGGAAATAGCTCTTCATAACATTTAGTTTCTCATCTAATGGTAAAGCAAAGGAAGATCTAATGAAGATCCTAGTCTCGACTTTTATTGCCATAGCTCAGAAGAATTGAAGATAATGACACATTAGCCTCGGTGTGCTAGTTGTTTTGGAGGAAACAATAGGGGAGTAATTCTTTGACCTTGCACTAATAACCAGAAGACATTTAAATTACAGATTCCTACCTCAAAACAACGATTAATTTGTGTGTTAATAATTTCTATTCACTTAAAGAAGATTCAGTCAAAAAATTCCCCTGTGCTTTAAGACCAGAAAAATATTTTAAAAGTTTAATGAGAGTTAATTAAAAATGCTGATTTTTCAGTTGCTTCTGATATTACATCAGCAGTAAACTACTTACCTAAGGAATCTTTCACTAAGGCTAGTTATTAGTGGTAGTTGTTTGGGGTTTTTGGTTGTTTTTCTTGGTTAAAACTTCCCAAACCACTACTGCTGCTTCTTATCACAACGGTTCTAAAAGGGAGCAGCAGAGTGGAGAGAGATCTGTTTTGGTCTGTATCCACAAATGATGCTTTTTTCCCCCTGCTGCACCAAATGCTGCCAGGGACACTTCATTCAACTCTGAGAAGAGGGGAATGGTCACAATTTGTCTGATGAAAGAGATGGAGTTAGTGAAGAAGAAAACCTGTTTTCTTACTTTCATCAGTTCCCATTCAGTATCTCTGCATAGATGAGTGGCCCCTGAGCAATTGAAAATGTCAAAAAAGCAGCTACCTCTCAGCTTTGTCTCCAATTATATCATTGAAGTAATTCTTAAAAAAAGTAAGGAATACAAAATTAATTCAGGTAATGTTAATTCAGCAGCTGTTTTGGATATGTTAATATGCTAGAAATTCTGTTGAAGTAAAGGAAAGAATATTCAGGCTGTTAACTTTCAGCGCTGATCATGCTGTAGTATTATCAGTACTCTTCTTTTTATATTCTCACATTGTGGAAGGAAGGAAGATAAAGGGAATGTAAGGCCTGCGTGCTAGTGTGTACCTTCTGGTTTGTTTAATCACTATGCTATTAATCACTGTGCTGTTAATCTCTGGGGGAGTTTTGTTTCTAGTCCAGGAAAACGGTGTTGTGTATTTATTGAAAGCAGTCTTCCATAGGATTTTGAAATTTATCCTTCGTTTTTTTTTCTCTTCCACCTCGCATGCAGTGTATTTCCTGAGGTCAGTACACATGTGAGCAAAGAAGTTATTTTTGTATTATTTTCTGTTCAACGGTTAAATCATTGCCTGCTGATCCCTTTCTTAGGTCTTGTATGTGCTTTTTGCCTGGATGTTTGACTTTCTGACTGTCTGCACCATGAATTTCTTCAAGTTTTTTTGTATGGTGAAATGCTGAGAGAAATCATTGTATTATCATGGATTTGTCTGTTAGTAAGGCAAAATATCAAAATCTCAGAATTGTCTCTCAAGTATGCTTTGTTCCAAGGAAAGACAGCTCTCAAACTAAAAGTTTCCATTTGACTTCTGTGAAGGTGCTTTGAACAGCAGGACACTCCAACCTCCCAAACATTTGTTTCTCCAATGAAATTCTCCAATGAAATTCCAGATAACTGGGCTCTGTCTCAGTAAGTCTTCTAAGTATTTGTGGCTTCAAAATCTTTAGGTCTGTGGTGCAGCTTTTATCAACCCTTTTTTTCCCCTGTTTTTTTGCATTCCTGCTGTTGGCTGTCAGTCATTTCTTTCTTATTTATTCTGTAGACAGTTAAAAAAAATCACAAAAAATTAAGGAACAAAATAGTTCTGGCCTGGTTGTTATGCTAAGTGTCACTTATCTGTGTTGATATACTGTCATTTAAAAAGGAAAAAAAAAGGCAGTGTACTCCTTCCTTCTTAGGATAAAAGCTTTAGTAAATGGAAGGTGGGATGGATTGGGAGCCAGGAGACTGGGTGCTCTTGTCTCTCCTCTGTGACCTGAGCTTGGTTGTTCTGGGCAGCTCACAGTCCCTGTTGACCAAAACCTCTGGTCTCATTTTTAATGTTGATGTAATGAGCATTTTGTATATATTTAACTGATGCTATACTCAATCATTTAAGTGAGTGTTTGAAACAGGCATCAAATCTCAGCTGTTTAGCATGCTTTGATCTCATAAAACTTCTGGCATGAATGTGCCAAATACAAATTCAATGATATCTGTTAACATTTGACTTCCTTAGTAGGGCAGAGTTTTGCTTCAGAGATGAGTAACTCAGGAGCTACAGTGTTGGAGCTGCCATTGTTCTGTGGCCATACGAGTTACAAGCAATGGCACAGGAAAGTGTGGGCAGGAAGGATGTCAAGGAAAACAATAAATCCTATGCTAGCAATTAGCTGTGAGCATCTTCAGGAGTCCATGGTGCAGCCAGCTGTGTGTTCCATTCCTCTTTTAGCTTCTCCATTGCCCTGGGAGGCAGAGAGAGGTGTAAAAGATGATGTGTTCACATCTGCCCAATCCACTCCATGAGTGGGATAGCAAGGAGAGGGTGTTTGTTGAGAAAATGTGATAGTGTGAGCAGTGCTCCTGACCCTGTGCATTACACATTTTGTTATTAGAATTTTTGAGCGTGTCTACCTGCTCCTCTTCATGCTAGTTGCTGTGCTAAAGATTTCATGGTAATAGCAATGTATTGAAAAAATGAAGGACTCCATTACTGATCTGTTTTATAAACAAAGTTTAGTAAAATGAAAGTAATTTTTCAAACTTCATTTTTACTTCTTCATCCCTTAGTGCTTTCTGCTATATGCTGCTGTGTAAAGACAAATAGAATTACTGAAAGGGAAGATGTGCTGGAAGGTTGTGCTTATTTGTGTTGTGTTAAGCAAATAACTGTTTGCTAGTGTGTGATTAGGAAAAGAAAAATAAATCAGATGTCAGTTTATTAAAGAAATATGAGCAATGTAGCTCTCGATATTTGTGCTATTCACTTCATATAGAAGCTCAAAGACCTGCTTAATTTAATTAGATAATAAAAAAATGGAATTGCAAACTATGTAGTGATACCTGAACTTGATCGTGTCTGAGAACCATTCTGGGGGAAAAATACAGTAAGAATATTTTAGATTTTTGACAACAATAACAAATTCTGACATAATGGCATTATTTAACTTTCAGTGCAAAGCATGCATAGCATTTAACCTAAAGAAACAAACTGAAGAAAGGCAAATGAAAAAGTTTTTAGAGGAATCTCCAAAATGGAAACAGTTTGCCCAGAAGGAGCAGTGTGAAGCATGGGGCAGAGAGGCCTGCTACTGGCATAAGCATGATTTTCAGTTTGGACATGGAGATTGGATTTGTAGAACGGTTATGCTTCACACAAAACTGAGCAGAAAAGAACATAATGTACTTAAAAAAAGAAACATAAGTACACATATCCTGGAAAATGATTTGTTTAATAAACTACTACATCCCCTAGCTGGAATAATTTCCTTGAACATGATGGAACATGGATGTTGCTTATATACTTGACACTGAAACATGATTTTTTTGATAGCCAAAGTTGAAGCAGCTGAACAAAAGAAGTATTTTCATGTGAGCATAAGTTAGGTGCTCTAGTAGCTAAACTGAAATCAGTATCCTTGAAAGCTGAAAGCAGTTTAAGTGTAATGCTGCAGAGCACATAGGGAGCCTCTTTAGTCCTGTGTCTGTTTCCTGGTGACATTTCATTATGTAAGTAGAGATGTTTTATACAAAAGTAAATTTAAAATCAAGCAAAACAAGAATGGCACTAGGATATTGCACCACAGAGAAAAGTAAACCAGTAAATATACCGTGACTGAAAACTGCATCAGTTAAACCTTCATAGCTACAAATAATATGCGCATAATGGTGAATGAGAATCATTTCAAAAGCCAGAAGCCTAAGAAGGGATGAAAGGGCAGCCAAGCAGAAAAAGTATTAAATAACTTCAGCTTTACTGTAAAGATAAATGTGAATGCTTTAGCAGGGGTGCTAAAGCATTCAGGACGAGTTCCACATAAGGTCACTATCTGGAGCTTTTTTTTTTGGACCTTATGTTTTCTAAAGCAGGTTCCTGCTGTGCTGCTGTGGTGAGGCTGTTTGGAGACTGGGTCAGCAGCAGCGTGCACGGAGCCTTTTCCTCCTGCCTTCAGTTCATGGTCTTGTGTGTGTGGCTTTGACAGCAGCATTGCAGTTTCCTTCTAGGGGATCTATCATGGCATTTATCTCTGGAAGCACCTAGTAAAAGTGCAGTCTGAGACTTGTGTTTGTAAGTCACCAAGCTACGAATGCAATCGCTGTTATAAGCAATGTGCATTTAAACTCTATGGTAAAGGCTGAGGTACAGCTCCAATGGTGTGCATTGCAGAAGTACCAGTTATGTAAAACTGAGAATAATACTTCTCTTACAGGAGAGCTGGAAGCTTTGTCATATTGTCAGACTTTCACAAATGAAGTTAAGTTGATTAAAATATCCAAATGTTTTGTGTTATGACCTAAACATTCATTATTTTCTTATGATAATCTTGATGACAAATCAGAATTCTTGATATTGATCTTATTTTGGCCTTGTTGGAGGAAAGAGAAATAAACTGTTTTGACCTCAGTTTTTGCATAGTAACTATTGGGGCTTCTGTGAAGCTTTGTAGCTTTTTGATGTATGTGCATGTTCTCCTTTCCACACAAAATCACAAAATCAAGGAGTTGCTTTAAAGAACGTATCAGCAACAAAGTATCAATATCCAGAGTATATCAACAACTTCTGGATTTTCGTGTTTAAAACATGACTTGTATTTAATATTGGTTTTAAAACTACCTGGAAGAATATGGATTAATTCACTAGTATTTGTCATTACATCTCCCTAAACCTTTCAAGCCAGCCATATTTCCTGTGGAACTTCATTTCCTTCTTGGTCTTCTGATCTGATTGAACAGATGACAGAATAACAATGGTGATTAAACACACAGTTTGGTGTTTATAAGATAGGTCTTGCTAGAGTTCTTTTGTAGGACCCAAACATTGGCCTATGTACTTTGCCTTAAAGGGTTACTGTAGTTCATCTGAGCTGCATTTTGACTTGAATTTGCAAGGAACTGAAATCATGGATGTGGTTGATGATTGTGGGTTGCCTGACGTGCAGCATCTGCGTAAGTCACAAGAAGGCAAATTTATGTCAAAGGTCTTTTGAATCACTATCCAAACACATCTGACTGCAAATATTTTTTTTCAGCTGTGCCACACAGTGTTTCTGCCCTGGAGATCATGTTGATTCCCTGAATCACTGATCTTGAATAATTAGAAAATAAAGCCATGTGTACTTGATTCAAGTAGTTGGAATGGCTTCTGTCTCTAAAGAAACACTTGTTTAAGATTAAAATTTCTAATCTTTAAAATTTATTTTTGTATAGCTTAAAATGTTTCTTTTTAGAATTAATATAAACTTAAACTATAGACAGATGGGTGTATACAGGTGATTCCACAAATTTAATTCAGATCAGCCCTAATTCAGATTTTCAATGAAAAGGATTTGAATGCTGATGTGTTTATAGCATGCAGGCAGCAGATTGGTTGTCGGGAATAGATAGTTAGTTCTTTGTGTTATAAGTAATGTTTGCAGCTTCTTTGTATTCTTCAAACTCTGAAGCTAAAACTAAAAACAAAAACAAAAAACAACAACAAAAAAACCCAAAAAACAAACAAAAAAAAACCCAACAAAAAAACCCAAAAACAAACCCAAAACAAAAACCTTTCCATTCTACACCATAATGGAAGCAGCAGCTGTTGAAATTTTGAGAGGAAGACTTCTGTGGTCAGGAATAAGCAAACATTTGGTAGAACCCTGGAGAGCTTGCCTCGGGTAGAAGGGGGAACCTTGGTACCCCTCATTGCCTGAGGGACCCTGAGGCATTGTCAAGCAATTCCTCTGGTCAGGGAGCTATTGCTTGAGGGGCAGTGGGTGTGGTATCACCTTACCACCTCTCTTCTCCCACAGCCCCTCCTTTTTTTGTTAATTAAAAGTAATATGTAAATACTTGTAAGAGGAGGGCTCAGTTTGGTGGATAGTTTGAAGATCTGTGAGGAGTTGAGTCTGTTGTTGCTTTGGTATTGTCGGACTACTGAGGCCTGTACGGAATCAGAGGTTGGGCATTTAAGGATGTTTGCTTGTGAAGACCTAAATCCCATAGGGGCTCAGTGACTAGGCAGGATATTTGAAAGCTTCTTCTTTCGATATAAATACCCGAATTTCTAACCCACCTCAAAGGGCAGAGCATAAAAATCTTCCCTAAATGACAGGGAAAAAAGATTGTTTTAATCATTTTACTTAAACCAGGTATCCCCTGTAGAAGAACTCTAATGCAAACCAATATATTATGACATTTTTAAGTGTGCTTCAGGGTGCAATAATCACACTTATTTCAGTAGAAAAATATAATGGGTTACAGAAGTCTGAGGTAATAACTCTAGAACTTGCTGAGGGCTTCTTAGGCCTGCAGTGTCTGTCCTTCTTAACCCCCAGTTCCACTTGTAACTGTAGATAAAATTAACCGAGGGGAAAAAAAGTCAGTAAAACTTACTATAGTAATTGTTTTTCATACATATTCAATGAAAACAAAAATTACAGCTCTACAAAGGCAGAAAAAACCCTCCAATATTTAATGAGACTTCAGATTATGTAGTCTTTTAAGAAAGTAAAATAAAAACAAAACAAAATCAGTAAGTCTGTAACCTGAGGAATAGGGCTTAATTCACCACGAAGTTTTCTTAATACATCAGTGTATTAAATTTAATCAATAATTGCTTGAATATAAAAAAAAATAAAGCCTATTAAGAATAGTTTAAAGATACAGACTGACTTTACGAGAGTCATAAGAAGGTGTGGCATCACGTAACTGAAAATTTTGTTGTTAACACTGAAACTATGGGTTGAGTTTTTCATCTAAGATATATTCAGATCATAAAGAACTTTATTAAAATGTCAATTTAGAAAAGAATAAAGTGTTTTAAAGCACAGTTGAAAGTTTTTGACATAAAATTTCCAAAGTATGTAGTGTATATCAGCAGTTTAAAAATAAAATTATGGAAAAATAAATGCCATTTTATGAAGCACTTTGAAATGTTATTATTTTTTATTATTCCAAATGAACCCACACATGCTTCAAAAACTGTTGAAGGAAATCTTTTGATATTAAATGCCAGCACAGTGGATATGAATTCTGTGTAGCATTTTGATCTCAATAAAGCAGCCTTCTGTGGTGGATAGTTGTTTGGTTGTAGTTTTTTCCAACTAGCTCTAGTATACAGTGGCTTATTTATGCACTTTTCATTTGTGTGCATTTTATTCCTATGGTATATTTCTATGTCATCTTAGGGGCTTTATAAAGATTAAGGTTTATAGAGCCCTTTTCTGGAGATCTTATCCCCATTACACAGGAAGGTAAGCAAATACAGAGGAAGGTTAATTGAATTGCTCTGCTGCAGAATGTGAATATTGGAGCTGGAACTACAATTTGGGAATGATCGTTCCCAAGTCAGTACCTTAATCTAATATAGCACAGGAGTCTTTCCTCTGGTATTGTAAACATAGGAAAAAAGAAGGGCGGAAAACACAAAGTTAATAATAAAATCTTGAAATTAAGCTCTAAAGTATGGCTTTGCATCCTGTTAAGACTGTGTTTTCTTGTTATTCCTGTTTCCAGTAACAGCCTTCTTTCCTTCATGCTGTACCAGGTAAGTGGGACCAACTGTGGCCAATAGGAACCTTGCTGTTCATTTTAGGGACCAGCGTTTTAGTTGATCTTACATCATGGTTATATTTTCCTATGTATATGAATAAGTGACAAGGCATAAATTTTTAAGGAACTTTAAAAGCTCAGCCTGGCACTGAAGACCACTTTAAAACCATCTGTGCAATTATTGAACAAGATTGGCTTGTATTCATGGCAATGGCTTTGCGGTATTGACTGTTTAAACAAAGCATGTACGGTCACTTTCCTGATAAAGGTAAATCCTCAACACTCTGAAAAGCTGTACAAGTGATCTGTCACAGGTGTGGGTGGTTGCCTTCTACCAAAGTAGTCTAAGTATTTGTTACAGCTTTAACTCCTGTTTGGTGTTCTTGTTCCACTTAAATGAAAATTGACAGTTGAGATCTGGTCACAAAGTATATTGCATTGATTCTCTGATTTTGGAAGAATTATTTAGTTGCAGCCTTTACTTTTTACTTGTGTTTCTGTGAATCACTTGGTTTAGTGATCTTGTTGGACTTACAGTGGAAATTGAGGTAAGCAGTGCTGAAACGGGGCTCATTTAATGCCAAACCCCTGGCAAGGAGAAGAGGGGGGCGCAGCAGGGAGGGTGGCTTTGATCCTTCCCTGAAAGGAATCATCATGGGGGTATGATAATAGCAGCACCAGCCACAGGTACCGTGCTCCCTTTCACAGAGCCTGTTTAAGGCAGCCTTTGGGCCTTCAGGGAGGGAAGGAACAGCTTGTTAGTGGTTGAGAAAAGGATGTGCTCGATATTCTGCTTTCTCCCTGTGTTCTTGGAGTGTTGATGAGAAGCGAGGCTAAGGGTATATTGCAGCCTCTGCAGGAGTGGTAACTTTGTAGTTCTGTCTTTCAGCTGTCCATTGTCCTGAGAATTTAGCACAAATATGTTTATGGGAAATTTAAGACTTATGTGGTAGTGGAGAGGCAAAAATTCCTCTTAGTTCAGGAAGGTTTTTTAACAAGAAGCTCTTTTTTCTATTAAAGCAAATGTCCAACTCCTGTCCTATTTTTTTGGGACTGTTTTTAGATTAGTGTGTCTTGATTTTAAACTTCACGTCAAAAAATGATTTACCACAGCATCTGTAAAATGTTCTGGGGACCTTGGCAAATACCTGATAGTTTAGGTCCATGTCCAGATACTGGATCCTATCCCCAAAATAGTTTCATGATAAATGGATGAAAACTACTAGCGGGTAAGCATGAGAAAAAAGGGGAAGAAAAAAAAAAAAGGCTTTTTTATTTTTGAAAAGTGTCTTTTCAGTAGTTTTGTTTTCTGAAGGGTGTTGCTAGAGCTCCCGTTGCAGAGAAACTTGCTTACTTGGGACCATAATTTTAATGCAGGATCAAGATTTATGTGCTTCTTTTTTCTTGCTGAGACTTTTGGAAATAGGACAAAAGGACTACAAAATAGGAGTAGAGCTTTGTTATTTCTCTAAAAAACCGGAAGATACAGCACAGTCCAAATGGATTTGTACGGGTACGAGAAAGTAGGCTAGCTTGTCTCCATGAGAAGAAGTATCCGTGGCTCCTTGCCTTGCCTCCTAAGGAAAACATCTTTTTATACAAACATGGTGACTCTGTACTAGGGAATGTATTTTGACACTGACAAGCTGAAAGTTCAGGATCTAATTTATTCTATGTCAGCATGTTGGTTTGTATCTGTAATTAGTCTTTAGTCACAGTGTCTCTTGAAAGTTTGACTTTTTTTGCCAAAGATTGGAATACTAGACCTTTACGATTTTTTTTTCTAGTTTTCATGCCTGTGTGCTAACAATAACAGTGGAATATTCATTTTTAAGGATGCAGAAAAGCAGACATATATTGAGATACTATGAAACATGTTGCGAAGTATGAACTTTTGAAATCAGTTTATTGAAACTCCCCAGATCATTCCTAATGAGTGTTGTTGAGCTGCGTTTTGTGGGCTGTGGTAGAGCAGGGCCACCGCATGAGACCAAAGCCATTAGGGACTTCTGCTACCTTGTGGTACTGGTAACTTCTGCTCTGTGGTCACCTCTGGTCCTAGCCATACTTCTGTGGGTTTTGAGAAGCTTAAAGTTAAACGATTGCTGTGACAATTCCTTATTATCCTACAATATGAGTGGTGTTGACCTGCCCTGAAGGGTGGGGAAGGCAACCTGGTTGTTCCTTACAAACCATTTCTGGAGTAAAGGCAGGCACTAGCATTGACTGATCTGGGCACTGCCAGCTGAAGTTGTACCACAGCACCTGATTTATGTTTATCTCTCTGTAGCAGCTGGTGAACTTTTCTGGTTCAAAGTTGCACAGAAGAATTTAGAGACTTCTGTAATTCTTTTTACTCTTAAGCTCAGTAGGGCCTAGCCAGTTTTCTCTAACTCTTAAGGCCCACATTCATGATTGAGGTAAACTTCTCCTTTGTCTCTGTTTTTTTCCCACACTGATTCCACTGTCCAGTGTAAATGCCTTCAAAGAGAGGAGGAAAGCTGTGCTGAGAAATGTAGGGATCATTTGTGTCCTGGACTGTTTCCCCAAGAAAAAAGCAGACCTATCTGTCCTGTACATTCTGTACAACAGAGAGAGACAGGATTGGTGGTACAACTATCTTTAAGTTGTTGGTCAGTAGTTTCCATAAATACTCTGTAAGATTAGGGGAGGTGTATTTGTTTCCTGTTCATGAGAAAGAGGTTACTAACAACTTGCTATTTTTGTCTGATTATTGACTAAAATGTTGCAGTTCTGTGAAGAAATACACTGTGGGGAAAAATATTAATGGAGGCCTACAAAATAAACCTGTCTGACTTTAAAGAATGGGCTGCATGCAGTAGCCAGACAGTCTTACACAGAAGAAGTTATATGCTGCTTTCAAGGTGGATATCATTTTTTGAGAATGAAATTAGGTTGTTTAAAAACACAAGACAAATACAAACAAGATAATTGACTCTGTTATGCTATTTGTGAAACAGTATTTGGAAGGTATGCTGCTGTGCAGTTAAAACACAGATGGGGAAAAGTTGTAAATGTTGGAGGGCGAAGATTTCATATCCTTCTGAAAACCCCGTGAGAAGGCTGAGGCACTGATCTTGCTTGCAGTTATCTGTCTGGTCCTTGGGCTCAACCCTGCTTGCAAACTGCTGCAGGATGTCTGGGCAGCAGGGACAATCTGGGGTAAGGGGAAACCCAGGAGGCAGATGGTGCCGTTCTCCATTTGCCCACCCCTACTGCAAACATGATCTTTACTAGCCAAACTTTGCCATGGCTTTGATTAGTTGACTCTGTCTCCTATTACCAAAGAGCGCTGGAATTACTCCCTACTATTTGGACAATCTGCTTTCTGCCCACCCACCCCAGGCTGCTATCAGTGGTACCACAATCTCCTGGAACTGTCTTCACGCACATCCGGATGAATCCGACTTGGTGAGCCCAGTGGGAAGGGTGGGAGGCAGGGAAACACCAGCACAGAAACCTCTGCCTGGCACTGTGTTGGTTGTTCTTGGTCTTGAGGGCTAGAAATTTGGAATTAGTATGTAAAGTTGAAGGGTTTGGGCATTTTATTCACACCAGGGTCTGTTGGACTGTAGCATTCATTCTGGTTCCTGAAAAAACTCCCTTGTGGCTGAGGCTGTCTGTAAAGGCTGCCCCATCCCCTTTGCTAGGAGTTGGCTGGGTGGTGTGCCTGTATGAGCAGAACAGGGCTGTGTTCATCAGTGATCTCACCCGAGATGTGTTTACTAAGCAGGCTGGGCATGGCAGGTGGTTAGTGGCTCCTCTCCTGCCCATGACACCTGGCAGGAGATGGCAGGGCAGCCACTTGACACCTTGGATGCCCAATTCCAGCCCCGTCCCATCAGCTCAACCTTCCCGGCCCCAAAGCAGCGTGTATGCAGCAGCAGCAGCTGCCTTTCCTGCTGGGATGGCTTGAAGCCACAAAACAGTGCTGTTTGCTTCTTCACTGATGTCTTGGTGCTCTGAACAGGGCCTGACCCTGGCTTTTCTCTGAGGTGTGCAGGAGAAAGCCCAGCAGTGCAGGAGAAAGTCCTCTGAGCTGCAGGTGCTTCCAGGAGAAGCGGGAAAGAAAGAATACTCAATAGTTTTGAATTCTCTTTGTACTGGATAGTATTCCCCCCTGCTATTGCTCTGTGTCTTCAAGTAATTTTATGTCTGGCAGCTCCCTCCATGTCGGAGCAGAAGTTATGGGGCATGACTTCACTTTTACAGGCAGCAGAGTGAACTTAAAATGGGCTCTGCAGCTCTTTCGTTTAAGAGTTGAAGTCTGGTGTGTCTGAGTAATAAATCCCAAGAAGAGACCTATGTACTTGAATGGAAAACAGCTGGATAGCTTATTTTTCCCTTCTCAAATTATGATCCCATTGGCCATGTGCTTTTTCTTGCTCCCTCTCTTTCTTTTCCTCTATTTTTCTTTTTCTTGTTTTTTTTTTTTTTTTTTCTTTTGCATACTTACAGCAATACTACCTAAAAAAATTCTTTAATTAATGGTTGCAGAGCCTGTGCAGGTACACAGGGCAGCAGGGGAGCCCTTCAGAGGAGCCCAGCCCTGTTGGCTTGGAGTGGCAGGAGATGGCTGTGCCCCGTGTGGAAGTAGAGTCCAGTGAAGAGGGGTGGGCTGTGACCCGGCTGTCCTGTCGTACCAGAGCCAGCTCAGCTTCATACCACTTTGCCGTACCCAGCTTCGGCCACTTTGGAGGTGTCTGCCCCAGGCAAGACCTGGGGATCATCTGGGAAGAGCAGGCCTGCGAGTGAGGAGGCATGTCCAAAAGCTAGAGCAGGTACAGGTGCTTTTCCCTGTTTCCTCTCCCCTGTGAGGTGAGGAACAAGCAAGAGTGTATCCTTATGCCTTCTCTTCTGTGGCTTTTTTTTTCCCCCCTCCTTCTCCATTTTATCAATTTAATCTGCACTGTAGGATGTTTCCAAAGATTTGTGATAATATACCTCTTGTTTTGAGGGAAGAAATACTTTTTCCTTCAGTTGTGTATTGAGAACCTATGCACAAATATCTGCTGGTTTTGGAGGCCTAGATGCCGAAATTCAGGATTTCAGGGTGCCGAGGGAGTCGCAGACTGTAGTAATTATGCAGTCATTATTGTACCAGCTGCTCCAATAGCCTGAATTCTTGGAGCCAATTTAACATCAGGTAGCACTATCAATTCTCTTGCATTTCTTATCTGAGAATTTAGCTAGTTTTATTTTCTCCTTTTTTTTTAAGTTATCACAAATTGAGCTGCTGTGGGCTGGTAGGTTTCTTCAGTGACTCTTCTGTTGTTCCAGTTTTAGAAATGAAGATCTGAAGCAGAAAATGGTAAACATCCACAATTTTTTGGAGTTCAAATACATGGATACCTTGGTGCTTCTAATGCTGATACTCTGCATGGGCTTTAAACATAGGACTTAATTTACCTGCTATTGAGTGCTGTAAGTGTCCAAAAATTTGACAACATAAGGCTTTCAGGCATTATTTTTCTAACATGTAGAATACAGCAGTGTCAGAATCAAGCTTGACTGTAGAATACCTGAACATACACTGAGCATTATTGTTTTCTAGGTTTTGGATATAAATAAAACTATTTTTCTGTTACCACATCCTGTAAAGTTGGTAAAATGTAACTAAATTTACAGCTACTCAGTGTTCAAGAGTAAGAATTAAATTGAAACTTTGGATTACTATTTTTTTTAAATAATTAGTCTGTTAGTAAACTATTACTTTTAGTAACTGAACTAATTCTAGTATCTAAAACTAAAAAGTGAAGAGTTAAGAGCTAAATGGTCTCTAGGGTTCGAAAATTATCACTGTTGCTACTTTGCATTGGATTTTAAGACAAAGATTCTGTTTATTATAAGTTTGTTGCCATAGAACTATAAACTGAAAGGTAGCAATGATGACTTTGTGCAATATATTATATTAAATAAACTTGCCTGTTAGCCCTGCGTGCAAGGCTTTATTTACATTACAGTAAGCTGTTTTCTGCTGCATTTACAATTCTGCTATACAGATAAATTAAGGGATCTCATGACAGTATGATTTACTTTCTCCCTGCAAACTGAAAAATGTTAATATTTTTAAACCTATTTGCCTGAAGTGCTTACATTAAATTTTCTGTTGGGCACCATCAAATCTACCATCAGAGAATGGAAATAGACGAAAGTCAGTCTTATCTTCTTGTTCCTATACTTAAAGAATGGACAAATATTAAATATTGTGTTTGGAATTCATTGTTCTTGCAAACAGCATTGAATAACCCTTTAAACTATATTCCTGCCCTGCAATAACAGATGAGCTACCACCAAATTAAATAAATTAAATGACCTGGTACAATCACACATAAAGCTTTGACTGTTTGATCTTTTATGGTATACAAACTTACTCTTCCAGAAATCAGTGAATTTATGCTTCAGGTTTGGTTGAGCTGAACAGGTGCAGTAGAGTGAGTGACTTGGCTTGTAATATTGGTGGTGATAGATAAACACTGAGCCTGAACTCCCAGTCTCAGGATAATTTGTAGGGCTGATAAATCAGGGGGTGAGGGCAGGGAAGAAGTATTTCTGTTTACATAAAGGAGCAGATGTTGTCTGCACTCCAGGTACAAAGGCTGCAAAATGTCATAGTCCAGCCTTTTTATATGGTATTTTCGTTAAGGTGCATACTTCTGACATGAGACAGATACAACTCCTTCTGTGAACACAGTTCCTTTAAAAAAAACTGTCAAGGGTAATTTCACTTCATATAAAGGTAGAGCTGCTACAATTAATTTGAAATACCTCTTCTTACTCTTTTCCACTAAAAGGTGTTTGACAAAACACAGGGTAGCCTATTCTTTTTGTAAACTTTGTCACTTTTGGTTGCTCAGCTTGATGCAGTTTTTATTCATTAGGAGCTTTCAGCCTGGCTTTTGGAAGAAGAAGGATGCTCCTTTGCAAACAGCTGACTCCCCGTGCAGGACACCATATGGCAAAGTGTCCTCCATGAGGGCATATGCCATCAAGCAGTATGAACCACCAAGTTCAACATAATTTGAAGTTACAAACTATCTAGCTAAAACTTTTAGAGGCTGTTAGTTATTTATCTGAAAAAGTTTTAAAAGTACATGTAAGTAATGCAGCCCTTTTATCTGCAGAAGCTCCTTTACTTGCAGACAGTGGTATGTACCTGGCTTCCACTATGGCATTAAGCATTCATACTTTTATCTCCAGAATACATAGGAGCACAAGAGAAGCCTCATCTCTGCTGTGCTCAGTTGCATGTGCTGCGATCCACACTTAGGTTTTTGTGTTCCTCCTGGCTGGACAAGTTTCTTGGTTACAGCTTGGTTTTGTGCAATGTGGTATGATGCCATTGGTTCCAGTGTCTTGTGAGCTGTTAAGTCTGTTTCCAAAAAATTTCATCCAGTGCTCAGGTTTGGTTTAAGGCTTGTTGAACACAGCAGGTGTGGGTGGGACTAGTTCACGTGGAAACGAAGTATTGGTATTTGGAAAAACTCTAAATATTACTATAGTTTTAAATAATTGGGCAGTGGGAGCTACTGCTCATGGCCTTGAGCAGATCACTGTGAAAATGTTAGCTTTTATTTTTTTAACTATTTGCTTACATTTTATCATTTTCATATTTTAGTTTTTTTCTCTTGTTCTTTTCCTGGAGCAGTGGAGTGTGGGAATAAACTTGCAATCCTGTAAACTATTTTTCTCTTCTCTGTGCTCTACTTAATACTGAAATGCTGATCCCATGTTTTGTTTTGTTTTGTTTTTTTCCAGAATGAGCCTCCCATTATGTTTTAGTGGAACAAAAACTTGCAAAGAATACTGAGAAATAAAAATAAACAAATTTTCAGGAAAACTTAGAAATTACTGACATGTGCTCTAATAGTTTCTAACCTAGTGGGTCTGCTTTGTCTGAAAGCATTTTAGAAGTAGGATATTGTTTTGATTACTGTAGCAAAGTTGTAGTACTGTGAAGTGTTTTTAAATGAAACATTTTCAAGTTTTTATAAAGGCTCTAATATAATTAAACATGGGTGAAGCAACCCACCAAAAAAAGAACCAATCAACAAATAAGGAGTAAGCAGTGACGTGTAATTGAGAAAGAAACTATTTTGTAGCATTTGAGCTAGACACAATGATGACTTAGATGGGAAATTACAAGGCATCTGACAGCAACTGCTGCTGATTTGAAGTTTCATTAGAAAATACTATTATTTTGCCATTTCTGGCAAAGGTGAGCTGAAATGATTTGTGTAGTGTGTCTAGCACTGCAAGCTGTAATTCGAATATAAATTGTTACTACCTGACCTGTCTGTGCTTTCTCTGTCGGTAGAAAACCAAACTGAAGGCAGAATGCTTTATGCATTTATCAGATAATGCTTACAAAATGGTGTGAATCTGACAAACATGGAAGAGTAGAATACTTTGAAAGACATATTAGCTACTGTTATTGAGCCTGTCTTAGGTCTGACCATGGACTCCTAGCAAGGCACAGAGCTGCTTGTGGTCTGGGTTGTCTCCTAAAGCCCTGTGAAGTCTCACTTGCCTAATCCAGGTGCCTATGATTAGGAAACAGAAATGGCTCTTAAACGTCCATCTTATTTAACAGACCTATGGACTCCTAAATAAAGGTGTGGAAACCTCAAGGTGGACCTTGTACTAGGAGCTTGAAATTTTTCCTTATAGCATAAGGCGATATCATCCTACTTTTTCTTAAAACAAGGTCAAGTTTGCTGTCAGTGTTTCTGAATGTGAAACTCCCACTTAGGTGAGTACATAAAGGGGATCCTTTATGTACTTTACTTTGACATACACATGTGTAAAGTTTTTTTCTTTTACTGCTTGGCTTATTATTTTGTCTTTTCAGAAGAATTTCAAGAAAAAAACCTCATAATTTTCCATTACTTCATTTAATCTCTTTGTTATCAGTGTTAAACATATGTACTCACATGAATTTTTTTTTTCTTGCGCTGTGAGACTTTAGAATATGTGCTTATTTGTGTGAATTGGGTATGTTTCTCTGCATGTGTGGTTTTTTTTGTCAAAGTAAATTCTTCCATCATTTTGCTCATTTCTGCTACTCTATCTGCAGCAATTTTCCAGTCACATGTCTAATAGAGACAAGCTTTAGCTTGTCTTTGTATATCATGTTCTTACGTGGTTTAAAATGATATTGTCTGTCCTGTAGTCCTGTTGCATAACATTCAGGATTCATTTCAAATTAATTTTATCTAGGGTACTTATTAATGTTGCTTTTCACCTTCTCCCTGTATAATGACTTACTATGGAGACCCTCAGGTAAGAAAGGCCTGGTATTGTTAGGAAAGAAAAGCAGGGAAACAGACTAGTCCTGTGTAGGGAGCAAGAAAAAGTCACTGGAGAGTTGTTGAAATCTCTAAGATGTATGGGCACAGTGACCATGGTTTTTTGTCATTGCTGTAGTTTCTTTCATATCTAAATCACAATTAATTTAAAGACTTTATTGTTGAGAAATAGTCAGGTTTTATAGCATTGCCTTCTGCTGTTGAACAAGAATACGCAAGTATTTCATTTAAGTGATACCACACGTTAATGTTTGCATTATGATGTGTACAATAATACATTTAGGTGAAAAAATGTGTATGTTAAAAGTGAACATACTTCAAAAATCGTTAGAGGACTCTGTTAGTCAAAATACAGGTTTTATCTATCAATGTATGTTCGAATTCCTAAGAAACTTTCTTCTTACCTAGAGGCTTTGTGAATCACCACTGTCAACATTAGGCTCGACAGTTCACCTAGACATTTTTATTTCTTATTGTTCTTAAAAAGTCACCTTTCCCATTACTCCTCAACTGATCATGTGAAACAGTTTTCAGGAAGATTATGCATGGGGGTGCAATCATCCACAAAGTGCTGAGAGGAACTGTGGGTGGCTGCACTGCTGGCATCCTGCTTCTCACCGCCCTTGAGGCCATGGAGCTGCTGCCATTCCTGCAGTTACAGATGGGATGCATCAGAGTTAAGTGGCAAATGACTGTAAATTTTAATGGAATTTGGCTGCCAGAATTTCTTAAGCCACTCTTAAAATTTTAAGCTGCGATTGAATGTTTCTTAGAAAAGAGGTTTTCTCTAAATGCTCATTTTTTATTGACTGAAGGAAGGTGGGTTTTCATTGTGTTGGTTTTTGAAGCTGAAGGAATCAGACTTGACTGGAAGCAGTTTTTCTCCATAAAATACATAATCATGTAATTATGAAGGATGATGCTGTGTTCTATATACAAGTCTTTTCAAAATTGTTTCTGTTGACATATCTGGTCAGTTTATGTGGCCTTTTTTTAAAATTGTATCAGGTGCCTTGGTGCATTATTTTTATCTCAAACGTCATGTAATATTAGACTCAAGCATTTGCCCTAAATGTTTGATCTGATACAATAACACACCCTATTTCCTCTAGACATTCTTTTTTCTTTAAATTTGTATTAAAGGAAATGGCAGGTTGCTTGGAAGAAAGCTCCTGTTCCTTGCTATGACCTGTGTAAACAGCAATCAGATAGGCCTTGGTATCTGGGTCCTACTCTGACCTTGCAACCACAACAGACTCAATCAGCCTTAATCCGAGGCTGCAGGAGAGATGAAGAGGGGCTGCAGGCTAAGGTGTGTATCAGTCACATGGGCTGGTGGGGAGCAGGGTGGTGTTCAGGAGAGACAGGTCCCTTCTCTTCATCCTTTCCAAGAAGTCTGCTGGTGATTCAACATAATGAGTATTAAATACTAAAAGTATATAATGACATTCTTTTTTATTAATTAACCAAACCCACCCAGTGTGGAGGAAGTCAAATTTCAAAATCGCAACTGGGAAAATATATGAAATATGATATTCATCTGAGGCAGAACAATTAGGTTTAGGTATTTTTTGCCTTTTTTGTATGTGTTGGGTTTTTCGTTTGTTTATTTGTTTTGTTTTGTTTGGTTGGTTTCTGTTTGGTTTTTTGTTTTGTTTGTTTTTATTTCTTTTGGTGTATGTTTTAGTTTCTTAGTTAACAATTACATACATAGTTTATATTATAAAAGTGGTGAAACAGGGAAAGGACAAAGTGGCTGGGTACTGCTTTTTATAATGCACTAAACTATTAGCCTGGTAATGAGAGTGGTCATGTTGTGTGTAGTAAACTCAGATTCAACTCACTATTTTTGTCTAAGGACACTTGAACATGCAGCTTCCCTCTCTGAAGAAAATGCTCTGATAACCAGACTAGAAATAACTCAGAAATAAGGTTTGTTGTGCTGCTCTGTATACAAAATTAAACACTCAGGGGAGCAGAGATTGGGACCAGATGTCTCATTTCCCAAGAGACTAATCTTGCCACCAGGCTGGAGAGTTGCATTTTCTCATTACTCCTCCCTTCCTCCATTTACATACAGTTTATACACAGGAGACAGTTCCAATAATCCTGGAGTATTAGAAATTTTCACACCGGCATATAATTTTCCAAAGGATATAATTGGACCATAATTCAAGTGCAGGAGGTAATGATTAGCCAAAAGATACTTGAGTAGGTCGAGCACCAAGACCTGCATGGTTCTGTATAGAGACAAAGCGTTACTATTTTTACTTGTTTTATCTGAAAAATGTTGTGCCTTTAGGGTTGCCTCAAGGAACCAGGAGACCTTCAGTTACAGTCTGAACTGAAACACATATGAGGAAATGGCCTTCTGAGCTGTGTCAGGAGAAGTGTTGCCTGCAAGTTCAGGGAGGTGATCCTTCCCCTCTATTCGGCACTGGTGAGACCATATCAGCAGTGCTGGGTTCAGTTCTGGGCTTCCCACCAGGAGAGAGATGTGGACATAGTGAAGCAAGTCCAGCACAGGGCTTCAAATATGATTAGGCCCCTGGAGCATTTTCCCTAATGAGGAGAGGCTGAGAGAGCTGCGACTTCAGCCTGGAGAGGAACAGGCTCAGGGGGAGCTCACCAATGTAAAGAAATACATGAAGGGAAGGACTGAAGAGCAGGAAGACAGACTTTTCTGTGGTGCCCTGTGACAGGCTGAGAGGCAGGGAGCACAAACTAAACCGCAGGACTTCCAGTCTGAACATCAAGAAACATCATAATACTGTGAGGATGAGCAAACACTGGCACAGGTTGCCCAGAGAAGCTGTGGAGCTTCATCCTTGGAGGTATTCAAAACCTTGCTGGGCGTGAACTTGGACCAGTTGCCATAGGTGACCTTGCTTGAGCAGCGGTTGGATTAGATAATCCCTGAAAGCCTCTTCTGACTTAGTTTTTTTCTCTGAAAATGCATTGTTCTCTATTCTTCTACTCACAAATACTCATTGACCATATAAATATCATGTACCTAAATTTATTATTCTGTCAGATTAAGATATGAAACATAAATTAAAAAAAAAAAAGACAAATCCAAAACCAAATCCATTTTAAAATCCATTTTAAAAAAGTGAAAACAAAAATGAAGTCGTCCCTTAAATCTGTAGGTGAAAGAAGCTAATCAGGCTGGTATTACTGGTATGATTGCATAAAGCACAAGAAACTTTTGGAGTTTAGATAAACTCTGAGAAGTTGCTTTTGATATAGGGGATTATGACACAAGAATCTCTCCTTTGAGTCTGAAAACCATATGTGAGTGATTTTTTTGAAACGTTGTGCTTGTTTAGACAAAGTAATTATTGAAAAAAAAAAAAGGAAGCTCTTTGTGCAGAAAGGTGGAAAAATTGTGAAAGCAGCAGGTTCATTTCAGTATTAACTTGATGATTTTTGACTCCCATATTGCAAGAGTAGTGAGGAGCAGCATCTGCAAATCTCTCAGCACATAGTCACTGGGAATTTTGATATGTAATTTGAAGAGCAAAAGCTGTAGTGGCTGTATTCATGAATACACTTATTTCCATGATGTTTGGATGACATTAAAGCTGCAATAGTAAACATGTTTTAAACAGAGAAAAATGTAAATTTGTTTTTATTAATATATTCAAGGAAATAGAAGATTTCAATTGATTCTCTTAAAAAACAGCAGAGCAAAGTGTGAGTCAAGATCATCTTTCAAATTCCTTTTTTTTTTTTTTCAAAGTCTCCTCCTCCCATTTTATTAAACTAAATCCTTTGCAGTATATATCCATCATAGTATATAACTTCAAGAGCGTTGGTTAATATTTGATTAGGGTAAACAGTGCTAGGGAGTTTATTGACTCAGTCTTTTACTACTAAATGAGATAGCACCTACTGAAGATCAGTGGCAAGTTCTGTCACTTAAAATTTTTTTATGACATTTAATATCAATTGTGAAAAGAAAAAGCTGAATCCTCACTTATACTACATTCCAAAGGAGGAATATACTTATGACTTTTCCTTTTTACCTTCTTTTAATGAATCTGTTCCCTCATTTATCTTGACTGATGGAAAACATTTGTCTCATTTTAATAGCTATCAACAAGCAGGCTGGCACAGCATTGTTGCTGCTTACTTATATCTGGTACTTTCATTTCAGTCCTTTCAGTAATTTTTTGTCTCTTAACTTTATTAATGATAAACCTTATGAAAAATTTTGGGTTTCTTTTTAAAGGTGAACTGTGGAAGAAGAAAAAATTGCATTATATATTCTGTTGCAAGAAGTTTAGAAACAGGCAGAAGATGTGCATGCCTGATTGAGGAAGAGAGGGAGCACAGGTGTTAAACTGAAGAAAATTAGAAATGTCACCAATTAACTTTGGACTATTACCCAGGCTACATAGGAGCTAGGTACTTAGGGGCTCCCAAGCTTTTAGGTGTCCAAGTTAGCAAGTTTGATTGCCAAAAAGATTATTTTTCCCAATCTTTTAAAATGACTTTATAAAACAAACAATTTTTAAAAATGGAACATTCTAGAGCTGGAATCTGGGAGATAATTAATATATATTGCTCCAGTAACTATTATAACTTTACTTTGTAGCAGTAGAAGACAGTCGGCAACAGCTGAACAAACGGCATATCCAAAGAGGAGAGATTTCCTTATGCCTATGTTATCTGTTAGTTGCAAATTATATTAAAATGAACAAAATAAGGAAAAGAGCAACATTTGAATTGCTGAAGTTTCTCTTTGTAGATTAAGGGAATTGAAAGTGATGGCCTTACTTGACATGAGTTTGATGAGTCATTTTAGATAATTTCATTTCAGCGGTCAAAAATAGTTTAAGACAACTCCTTGTTTTCCTTAAGAAGTATTTATTTTTTCCTTTTGTTGTTGATTTTCCTGCCTTCATGCTCTAGAGAGCTGTTTAATTTTTTCCACTGAAACAGTTCATGGCTAAATGTTCCAGTTCAGCTTTGCTGAAAAGGAGAGATGAAAAAGTGAAAATTAGTGTCAGCCTGGCCTAATTCAAGACACATCCTTCTCTGACAACAGAAGTTTGTTATAGTTCAACAAAATGTTTGATGATGGTTTCTTGAGATTCAATTCAACTTCCTTGAGTTGCATTTTCTGTAAGAGAATATAGCTTGATCTTTAAATTAATTTTCAACAGCAGCTACTTTTGAACTTAATTTTCAGTTAGTTTAACAAGTGGAAATGAAAAAAAAAAAGGTCAACTGGAATATCAAGGAATATTTATTATTTCAGTGAAAGAATCCAGATTATTTAAGTATTTAAATATTTCTATTGTACTTTTCTTTTTTTCAACCTATAGAATGTTACCACATTAGAAACAGGAATAGTAACAATTTATTCTGCAACCATTAGTAATTTTACAGTGAAAGTCTGGTCGATTTCCTTTCTTTTTTATTTTCCCAGTAAGCTGCTTTTAACAGGTTTCTTCAGTGAATTTAATTTCCTCTTAGCAATTGGTAATACCTTAATTATTCAAGTTGTTCACGTGTATTTTTTATTGTCACTGAGAACAAAAAGCTGTGCTAGAAGTATCCATTGTTAGTAAATCTTGGTTTTCATGTATCCTGAAAAATACAGAAAATTAGTGTCTGCAACTCGTTGATCTTCCCAAGGGAAGCATTAGTGGAGTTGCTTAACAGCTCCTTTCTCCAGATGTTCCTTTTCAAACCTCTGCTGCTGTTTATCCCTCAGCAAGGCTGCTTGGAACATATGTTAGGTGATACTGGAAGTGATCATTGCATGGATCGGGTTCATTGCTTATCTGAAAATAAAGCCAAATCCTCACCTTTTCTGGAACAGGGGGCTTGTGGAATTTCTGCACATTGCTAGGTGCAGCCTGACACCTGAAATGCTTTGCCTTGCTTTTTCTCCCTGAAGTAATTTTCACTCTCTCCTCCAGCATTGTCTATGAGCATAGACATAATTTTTTAGGTAAATAATTTCATTAGTTTTTGTAGGATAACTTGAATATGTAAAGCTAGACATACTTGAATACTTTATTGAATCAGGGACTAGATTTTTCATAATCTTCTCTTTATTTTTATTCTCAATGAGTGGATCAGTCTCAGGAACCAGATGTCTTACTTTCAGAGCTCTGCACTTTGTCAATTGTGATCAGCCCATACTTTTTTTTTAACTAACATTTATTTTCTCCCAGTCCAGAAAAAAATGAGATTCTAACTTTGTTAACAGCTCTTTTAAAGAAGGCATAAGTAGTAAACCCACTGAATTAACAATACCTATATTTCAGCAGCTCAGATTGGGAAGTTGCAAAATAATCTTTAAATTTCTTTAGAGATAAAGACAACTAATTCTGGGCTCTCTTTTATAGGTATCTCTGGCATAGTAAGGTTAAGTTACAATAAATGAGCAAGGTATTCAACGTGACCTCTATTTTGTGCATGCCAGGCCTTCTGGAATTACTGGAAAATTACATCAGGCTGAGTTAAGTGTTGTATAAAGTATTGAAGAAAAGCTTCTTAAGCTGGGAAAGTGAAAGATTCTTAGTGTCCATGTTTCCTTGAACTAAGAGATGTCTGAATTGTAATTACAGTTAAATGTCCTACAAGTGGCATTATTTCTGATTATATGGAAGTTTTTTGCAGCTTTTTTCATAGTTTTCCAGAAATTTTTAGATGCTTTTATATTAGCTTGTTAGCATTTTGAGGAGACACAAGTGTATTCTGGTATAGAGTATGTTTTTCCATCACTTGCTGTTACATGCAACCTATACAATGTTATCATTCAGAATCCAATGAATCATTTGAAAATATTGTTGATATTTTCAATTTTCAGTTTTAGTAAGGTTGGTTAGATGTCCTTAAGAGTGAAGGAGTGCCTGACTTTTATGTTGGATTCCATTAAGGCTGCCACAGTAAGTTGGCCAGTATTGCACAGCCACAATATTTGTGTTTAGAAAAGGAAACATTCACTTCCTTTAATATGAGAACAAAAGTTGATTAATCTAAAGTGTTACAGTAGCCATTGGTCCACTTCTAGTCTTTAATGAGGTTATTATCACAATGTTATTGGGAGGTCACAAATCCTAGAGGGACTGTTATCTGCAACATGGATATAAGTTATGGAGACCACAGTAAAAAAGATTAATTGATTTTAATCACAGATAGGTGCGTAAAACCAATTTTAAGAGATGAATGCTTTTGAAATCAAAAACTTTGTCATCAAGAACTATAATTTTATAACACCTAATTTTTTTCCTCTTTAGTTCTTAAGCAAGTGGTAAAACCCTGGCTTGAAAGGTCTTGAATTGACTGAGCAAGTTGGAAAAGAAAGAACAAAGATAGGAATACCTGCTAGGACTAATTACAGGGTATTTTCTGAATTCATTTTTTTTAAGCAATTCAGTGACAGTTGTAGTGTTTTTTATATTGTATTAGTTTCTTAACCTGAGATACTGTGTTGTACCAGATCTTAATAAAAACAAAGTTATGGTGGTAATAAACTTAATCAAGTCTATAGTCTTTTAAATATAAATTTTACTAAAGCAATGTTCCAAAAACTCGTATTGAGTAACCATTACTTATGTTAAGTTCCATTACTGCTTTTGAGTAACCATTACTTATGTTAAGTTCCATTACTGCTTTTGCTGAATTAGCACTGTTTCTATTGTCTGACCAATTCATAACACCTGTAGGTTTTTTGTTTGCTAATTAATCTTGCTAAATATTTGTAACATAGCTTTCTTTCAGTCTTCTGGAAGTGCTGCTGAGTTCCAGGTGGCAGTTCAAGCAATAGAATACTTCTTACCCATATCTTGTAAATTTTTGATTTTAAGATAGTAATTTGAATTTGCTGATGAAAAGTACTGTAGCTGCTGCTTAGCATTCTATTTACATATTATCATACCAGACAATACATACTAAATAAATATTGCCTAGCTTTGGTCTGCATATTGTTAACTTCTGCCATTTGTCTATTACTGCTTGTTAAAATGCTGATTTTTTTATTAAAGTTGTTTTACTTTTCTCCTGCATTGTATAGAATCCTGGGTCATGACAGTCTTCACAGTCACAGGTTTTCAGTGTGTATTTACAATACATATATACTTCCCATCACTGGAAAGGCTTTTTTCAATTATAAATAAAATATTTGATTATATTTGGTCCTTTTCAGTAGAATTAGTTTTACTATTAAAATTAGACAGAACAATTCTCTTTCACATCTGCATGAAGGAAAGATGGTAATAATTATTTTATCATTTTAATGTATTCTTTTTATAGCATTTTCCAGATTTTTAGGAACAAATCATTACAGATCTTTTTCCCAGTATATTTCATTAACTCGCAAATACACCAACTTATCATCTTTTTTCTCCTTAACTAGTTGAAGTTCATATCTAAATTTTTTGGAAGAATGGAAAAATCTGGTTTTCGTGTAGCATGGATTCTTGCATGACGTTTCTGATAAAAAGAGATGGTTTTTTTATACATATAACCAGATAGCCACCTACCTTTTTAATGTGTTCTGAGAAATAAGCCTGCTGTGTAACATAATCTTTCATTTGCTATTTCTGTGAAGTGTCTCTGAGTGTTTTTTGAGCTTAAAATATTCAATTCCATGTGCTGGCCTTTATCTATCTTTCCAGGGTTTTTGATGTCCGAGTATCAGTGTATCTTTCCATGCTTTTCTTCATTTTCCTTCTTCGGGTTTGAATATAGTTCTTTCCTATATCTCTAATTCATGCAATTCCTTTTTTTTCCCCTCTCATTTCAGTATGGATTTCTGCTAGATTCTTTTCAGTAGATTTGTTTCAAGGAACTGATTAATCAATAAATGAAATTAAATTGCTATTATAAAACTCTTTTCCCTTTCTGAGTGCCTGTCATCAATTCACAAGATGTTCTAAAACAGATATCCTTGCCTATGTATGAGCTGTACAGTTCTTATTTGTATTTGGAATTCTAATAACCTTGTCATTGTCCTTTTTGTTGCCATTTGGAACTTTTGCTGACAGAGTATATTCAGGTACTGAATCTCCTGTCTTTAAAATATACTTTCAAGTCCATTGCAAGGTAGAATTAATATAATTCTGGCAGTTTTAGTCCATTTTTTTCTTGAATTTCTGTCCCATAATAAAGCATAATTTAGAATAAGTGCCCTTTTCTGCTTCAGTTGTTTTGCGTCAGAGATACTGCAGGTCAATGCTGAAGTACATAAAAGCTTGCTCAGCACATCACTGCCATTTGTCTTATCACATTAAACTTGTCTTAATATATTTCTTGAGATCATTTAAAGTGAAAAAAGAAACATTAAGCTAAACTCTTCATGAGGAGAAATACAGTCACAAATCTTCCTCTTTTTTGCCATCATATTAATCTACAGAACCATGAAAAACAGAATATTCATTAACCTTTTCTTGGTCACTATCTTTTCCCCTTTTTGGCCTGGATTCTTAAACTGTAACATTAAATTTGGTAGCTTATTTTGGCCCTTACATGGCCTGTTAATGACTGCGTTGTTTCACATTGCTCATCTTATTCTGGACTTACATATAAAATAAAGATACCTTCTTGTAATACGACATATAGAACTTAATTAAGGAGTCTGCTTTGCAATGCAGTAGTCTTGTTTGGATGCCATCATCTTGGGTAAATGTGAAATGATTAGTCTGTATTGGCAATTCATTTAGTTTTACAGCTTTATTATGCAGTTCCATGTAATGAACCAGTTAAGCATGGCTTGTGTTATCTAAACTCACAGAGAAAACAGATCAGTCTTTTTATTTGTTGGTGACTAATCCTGATGCTTTCATACTGTTGTACTGTAGTTACTGTTTTCTAATGATGTAAAGTATTAATGTAGGTACCAGAAAATGCTGAAGCCAGCTTCAGTTGTTAATGTTGAAGACATCAAAGTCTTGGTAACATTCATATAGGAGAGGCAAGTACCTAGTAATTCACAAAGAGAGAAAATAAAGAGCTAAGGGGTAGATGGCGTTTCCCAGATCCTCTCCATAAGAGAAGCTGATTCCCACTCCCACATATGAGCTGATTACTAAAGGAGGAAGCATTATAAACAGTGTGACAGAGTAAATTGCATCACTTGTCTTCCCAGTTAAAATACACAGGAAGGAAGTGACACCTGTGTAGAGGACACGCTTTTAATAGCTCCTCTGTTTTATCTCAGGTGGCAGCATCTAGTCAGGGGGTTCATTCTTGTATTTAGCTTCTGAGCCCTGCTTTTTTTCAGCCCACCTGATTTACCCCTCTCACTCAGATGGGCTAGAGTCCTTGACTTTTCATGCCATTCTCTCTTCTGTTCAAAGTGTGGATTTGGGATTTTTTTGGGGGAAAGGGATTGGACTTTTTTCCCTAGTAAATTCCATAGGCTATGCCCATGTAATTCAGAAATTCCAGCAACTGTAAAGTAAAAGACTGATTTTCTTCTGTGACATAAGCAACTCAAGATTTTTATTACCTTTAGGTCCCAAATTAACATTTTGTTACACCAAATAGGTGTATTTATATGACTAATAGAAATTAGGTGTGGGTTTTCTCCACAACGAAATCTACTCGGTGACAAATATATTTCTCTGACAAAGGTCTTGCAACATCAAAAGAATGATCTAAATGGATGACTGTAGGTGGTCATTATGAGAGTATTACTCAAGAAAAGTAGTGTTAAATGGCTTTCTGGTCATAAACTTTATGTTCTGGATATATTTTCCTCTTACCATTAAATGAGGTATTTGAAACAGTTCACACTGTGGCTGGCAACCTTAACCTTTCATTAACAAAACTTTGAACTGTTTATTTCCTTGCTGATTTTGCTTTTAATTTGAAGGAAAAAAATTCCTATTAGTAGTTCAGTTGGCCGCTGTCATTGTTATTTCAACTTACTGTGTCTAAGAACAGGTAAAGGGTAACTGGTGACTAAATAACTCTTTTCCTTTATTTGTAATAAAAGGGCTTTATGGTCATTCATGTAAGTATGAGGAGTATTTTATGATAGAGTGGATCAGAAAACAAGCTATGGATGTGGACTGTATTTTAAATGTGTGTTGCATATCCTAACATTAAACCATGAAGAAGGCGGGCCTACTGTGTCCCATGAGACTGACTGTTTTCCTCCACAACCAAGCCCTTGTCTCTTTAAGGAAGCCGCTGGTATTTTAGAAGAGCTTTTATAAAGCTAGTGTGAATAACTGTCTTTTTGGTTACAAAAAAAGCAACAGAAAAGGAAGGATGTGTTAAGAAAACTACCGCAGATTAAGTAATTGTCATCTTTTTATAAAATAATTCTGTAACTTGGGCTTGGTTCCTTCCTCTGCCTGAAAGGTATTTCCTCCCTGGGACGGTGCAGTGACTGCAAGGCTATAGGATATTCAGATGTTTTTAAAGGCTGCTTACAGATGGCAATCCTCTTAATTTCTGCAGGTCATACTGTTTCCTTTTTTGGCACTTTTTACAAAGTCTGGGGTGGAGAAAAAAAGAGTGGTTTTGGGTGTGCAAGTGGAAAGAGCAGTTGCAGGCATGTTTGGGCAGGTGTGTCTCGTCTCCTGTGATGGTGAGCGGACACTAGATGTTCACAGAGAGCCGATTTTTATCCCTCTTTCCCACTGTCAGCATGAGTGTTACAGCAGAGGTGTTTCAGGGGCTTGGCAGACAGCCCCTCTCCGGTTCCTTCCAGCACTTGACCACACCGCATGGTCACATCGCGTGGCACCCTGTCACCCCCCTCCCACTTCCATTGGAATGATATTTTCCCATTCAGAGGGCTTCTTAGTTACAACTCTAGCTTGGGTTATTTCAGCCAGACCCTAGCTCAGATTTTTGGCTGCTGATTTTTGGTTCCTGACAACCCCTAAAGCTGGCAGGGCTGGCAGCATGCCTGTTCCCTACGCTGTGTGCACACCGGCAGGTCATCTCTGTGGCCTGGGGATCAGCCCTGCCCCTGCCTGGAGAAAGCCAGTGCTTTTCAGATCACCGGAGTTACACATGGAGTCTGCTTTAAATGTGTTCAAAGGCAGGACTGCATTCCAAAGTTTGTGCGTTTTAAAGACATTAACTGGATGTCTCAATCTTAACAAATACTACTCATTGCAGGGCTATGATTTGGCAATAAACAACCCTGTGAGTGAAACACTGCAGCTCCCTTGTACTCTGGTGAGGTAGGGACACTGCAGGGTGGCTAAATATTGTGGGGTTTGGAGCACCTAAGAGTCCAGTGTTCTTATGACAGGCATTTGCTGAAAACCACATAGATTAATTCATCTTGCCTTCAAAGTTGAGAAAAATTATCCCTTGAGGCACATGTACTCTAAGTTGTTTTTATTATTGTTATTATTATTAGTAGTAGTAGTATTTTTATTATTATATTTAAAGTAAATTAATACACATTCTCTGTTCAAACCTACGGTTTCAGAGTTATAGTGGCAATGTCACTGCAGTGTATAATGCCTAGGAAAAAAAGGCCCAAATGATTAAAGGCAAATGATTCTCAAACTTAGGGAGAAGGGAAGAGGAAAAAAAGAAAAAAATGCTATTTAGACTACAGTAATATAAATTTGGACTACAGTGTGTGGATACATTCCTTTAGGCACCTGGGACGGACACAGTTTTTAATTCTGAGATACCACAGCCAGAAATGGGAACAGTTACATTTTTTTTCCCCCAGAAAATGAGAAATCCAAATTTTTTTTGCCATCCTGGTCAAATTCTTTTCTTTTTCTTACTTCAGGCTGTATTTTCAACGTCCAAATGATGCCAGAATTAATAGACTATTTCTGTATAGCGCCAGAACTAATTATGTCATTATTAAGAATTATCAACAGTAAGAGAGCTGTGTGATAATCCAGCGTGGCTTTAAATGCACGCATCTCTGCCATTCTGTAAGGGTGAATGTGAAATCAGGTGCATCTAACCATTTTTGGCTGTTATGATGCTGTACAGACATGCGAAAATGAAGTTAGGTCAGAAGTATTGTGGTATTAGTAGAAACTGTGAGTTTAAGTCTGAATGTAGACACATCAGTCATTTGCGGGCTCCGTGCAGGTTGCATATGAAGAGACTGGGCTTGAAGTTATGTTTCACCTACCCTGTTTGTAATAACATTAGTAGCATTCTACTTGTCAAGGGACTTGCTTCAGAAAATGTTCATTCTTAGATATTCTTCCAAAGAAAGCATTCTTCATTTTTCTTTGAAAATACAAATAGATCAGGAAGCCATACATGGTGCTTATTTGCATTTTCCCTTAAAAGACAGAAATTTTAATCACCCATAGGAATAAACACTAAGTATTAAAAGACACTACAGCTCTTATTTAGAATCTTAGCAGCTACTGTGAACATCTTTTTGCCTTCCTTGTTTTTTTTTCTTCTCAGATGTGTGAAGTTTCCTTTTGCAGGAAGAGGGATAATGGCTATCTCATTTCACCCCTAGGACCATCCAATATTATCACTTTGAACTGTTTGCCGCATTACTGTGTCCAAAAAAACTTCAAAATTTCACTTTGAATAGGTTTCTTTTTGTTTTGGTCCCTGTACTCTCCTCCTCTCCCCACCTCCCCCCGCCATAAAAAAAGCCCAACAACCCACCCCCAGATCAAGTGATGCCCAAGCTCATGCCTGGCTCTGCTGTTCTGGTGCTTTAGCAGTGATGCTGAGGCTCGTACTTCAGGGGGAGGAGATGGGGGAGCATGTATACCCACTGTTAAACTTCTGGCATGTGTGACAGTCTCTCGTTCTGGCCACCAAGGAGACTGGAGTTCATACAGTGTCTGAGATACTTACCTTGGAGGAAGTACTGTGAACATAGAAATGTTCTTGCTAAATATCCATGCCAAAAAATGCATAGTTCTGGTTAGAAAGACTTGGATTCCCTTATAGTTCTGTGTCTTAGAGCACTGTAGAAAGGCATGGCACAATACTAAGAGGGGTTGGTTTCCCTTCTGTGATTACACTCAGTAGGTTAGCACATAAATCTAGTGGAATTTCTTTTGCAAGGTGGGGCATATGCGTGAGTAAAATGTAGACTATTGTGTGATGGACTCTGTAAAACATATGATGTAATTTCAGTCTTACATTGCATCTACTTCATAATTTGCAAAAGTTTTTTTTTTTCTAGATACATTTCTGAAAGAGGTTTTTGACTCAGATATATTTATCTCCAAATATGACTAAGTTATGTGATTTATTTAGATGATATTTAATTCTGCCTAGATTTCTGTTACTTTCTTGTACAAGCTGCCTTTATCTTCATATTTTAAATTAAATGATCAAAAAAAAGAAAATCTCTGAACAAGATGATTTCCAAATTCAGTTTGGTACTTCTGCTTCAAATTCTTAATGAGGACTCTGTCTGGTTTTTGTTTTAGTATGTTGCCTTTTTGCTTTAGGAAAAGTGGCTTGCCTCACTGCAATTTGCTAGCATGCCCCTATGGACTGTGAAACTGTGAGCTACTTGAAAGAAAATTTGTGAGAAGTGGTGCCATGTGCTGAGTTAAGATCAGTGAGCTCTGTCCCATCTCCATCTGGAGAAGCAGCAGTCTGCTACCCAGCCAGTGCCCGTAAAGTGGCTGTCTCTCAGGGACATGGCCTGAAATCAGCTACCTACTACTCTCCTGGGAGCTGGGGAAGTGGGAAGGAGCTGGTGGCCTGGCAGCATTTCCTGCAAGAGTTCAAAACTTTCTGTTCCAGTACGCATAAAAATGTAGTTGCCAGCCTTCTCCTGTGGAGCACAAATGTGTAAACAGTTATCCTGAAAATAGTACTTCTGCTTCTGCATTAGTAGGGTTCTTTGAGTTTGTCTTGAGAAACGTTTTTCCTCTACTTTTGTTCTGTTGTTCTCTGTGTTTCTGTTCACAGCAATGTGTCTGCTCCAATCTACTTATTTTATGTGTAACGCTTCATGAATTCAATTTCCTAGTGAAATTTCTTTCCAAGTATGACTTGAAAACACATTTCTTCTTTACCTTTCATATTAATACTTCTTCCTGGCTTTAATGTATTATTTAATTCTTTAATTTTATTATTTAGCACCTGAGCTCATGCTGAAGTACAGTTTCTGGGAAGCTCACTGAATAGACATGCACACTGTTTAAAGCTGGTTAGAAATCTTCTGAAAGCAAATGACAAATATCTTTTGAAATTAGAAATTGTCTGAGGCTAAATATCTTGTTTTAAATGTCTGAGTTGAGAGAACATGGCCAGTTTGAAGATAGGAGTCTGACAAGAACCTGGCAGTATCAGGAGCTGTGGCTTTCTTCAGAATGAAAAAAGTAAAGTTTTGGGGAAAAAAAAAAAAGAATGGGGGAAAGCACATAATTTTAATATTGAATAGTTAATAATAACAAAGAGGAAAAAAAAGTGTCATTTCTAGCTTCTTGCCCCTGGTTCTCCAGAAATACCATAAAACTGATGAGAAATCCACTCCAGTTCTGATTTCACAGACCTGGGTCCTTCACAGCAGATAGCTCAAGTGACTCAAAAAGTCTGATTTTGTATATGCAAAGCAACTTGTGCATAAAACAGAAGTGAACGCTGTTAAATAAAGATTAGTACTTGGCTTTGAGCCCATACTCCTGAAAGCACCATTTGCCTGATCCCTCTGGGATCAATTGTTAGTACTGTCCTAAAGCAGTGGCAAAATATCAATTTAGTCCTAGAATTCTCCAAACCACAGTAAGGTCTCCAGAAGGAGTTACAGCTGGCTGAATTTCATTCTTACAGTTTCTGTATATCAGAATAGATCAGTGTTCATCACAAATGAGTCCCTTGGTTCAGGAAAGTGCCAGCAAATGGTGTTTTTCCTATGTATATATTCATTCTGGGTATCTGTTGACTTGATTGTCTCTTAAACATCAGGACTAAGGAAAAGAGTAATTTACAATACCTGCATAGAACACAGTCACAGGAAGTGGTAAGAAGGACTGATTTTCTCAAAGGCAGGTAGTAAAAATACTGCTGTTATGGTCCTTCATGAGAGATGATTTTTCTGCAGCACTCTTGGTACATCTCTGTGCACTGTGTTCTGCCAAGTGAAAATAATTGAGCTAACTTGGAATAAGCAGTGCCTTGTCAGATGTGAGTTCTGCTCGGGTTAAATGCTGCTTCTCAGCAGTGCTAATTGGAGTGTTGTGCTAATATTAACGAAACTGCCTTCTGCACATCAGTGACCTTGCACTTTTGATTCAACTCAGTTTCTATCAGTTTTGACCTTTGCATGTCCATATAGTTCAGGATATTTTCTAGTTACTATTTTGTTAGAAAAAATTAAGCATTGTGTTCTCTGAATTTTTTATGGCATTAAGAACGTGTACATATGCATGACCGGATTTTTGAAAGATGCAGCAGTATTGCATGTCTGAAAGTAAAACAAACAAACAACCCCCCCCAACCTCCCCTTAGTAATCATACCTTTCCAGGTTTTCTTGTTTTGTATTTCTACCTACTTCAAATCCTGCTTAAAAATGTGTCTTTTTGACCAGTGTGAGAATCAGCTGAGGGGCCGTGAGTCTAATGAGATTTCTTCATCTGGTGGACATAAAAACAGAGAGTCAAATTTATAGTTTTACGTATTGCATCTTCTGGAAAATGTGTTGTTATATGTTTGACTGGATAAAGCTACAATATTTTTGATATTATGTGAAATTTTTAATATATTTTGTTAATTCTGGATTTATGATCTAGAACCTGAGCCAAGAGACCAAAACTGTCCTTCTAAAGACGATTCACAACACTGTGAGAACATAACTTATATTTTATGTGGCTTTGTGCCAACTTCCTAACAAAAGTAGACTAAAAAGTTGAGGGGTTATTTTCCCTTTTCAATTCTGTATTTGTTTTCATGTTTCAGTAACTTGCTATAACTGTAAGTATTTCTGTACAGATGCAAAATCAATTATTTCAAGATTCTTATTTGTGGTTTAGGTTTAATCAGATTTGCCTTGTAGCCGTAATTTCAGAGGAGCACCCATTTTTCCTTTCTCAAAATTTGCATTTCATTTTAGCCCTTAACGTTTAGAAAAGTCACTAGACAGTTCCAACCAGCAGGATTTGATGTGGTGTTGCAGCTGAGGACTTACCTACCTGATAATCTGCTGTTAAAGTAGTGAGAAAGACCCCTGCTTAACTAAGCCATGTGTTAATGACATAAAGCGGCATCCTACACATGGTAATTAGCAGCATATCCCTCACAAATGGTTGGTGGCTGGGACAGTGTAGGTTGTCTAAAAATCACTTGTCAGCATGGGGGAATTATGATTAGGTCCCATGATGATCTTTGTGAGTTGTTAAATTGCAGGGTCAGAGAACTGTTTTTCTCAGAATTTACTTCTCTGCCGTGGTCCCTAGTTGTTCAGGGACAGGCTCTCTGGAGGAGCAGAGCACATCTGCTGATCTTTTGTATTAGAACACTGTAGTGGGCAAAGGACACCCTCTGAATGTGGTGCAAAACCATAGGTTAGGTAAACTGGAGGTATTAGCAACAAGATACCTTAGGTGTGTCTTTGATGTACTGACGAGTGAGCGAGAGCCATATATTGTGGCTTGACAGCAACTAGAAGTAAAAGAGAGACTTAAGGCACGATAATTAATTTCCTAAAAGTAGTAGAGAGGTGTGATCACACCCGTGCTCATATGAAACAATCCTTCATTCCAAAGGTTGTCTGGGAGAATCAATGATAACTAAGCTGTGCTGTGTATGTAGGGGGAGCCCAATAACAATACTTGGTGTTCATCCTCTGTGAAGATACATGCTGAAGACCCTAATAGCTTGAGCCAGACCGTAAAAGCGTGGTAGGTCACAAGTCTGTCTTTCCAAATGCTGTATTAGTGGCACACTAATTTATGGCATGTAGCATTCTCTAATGGTTCTGCTCATAAATGCAAGTCTTTATTACAGTTTCAGTAGCTTCATCATTTTAGACACTAGCTTCTGCCTCTCTTTGATGCAGCCAGATAATTTGAATTATTTCATTAGCAGGAGAAAATGTTTTCATGCCAAAACCTCTTGCTGATCAGCATCTCTTATATCACCCTTCTACTTTACTGCTGTTCTGTGTGACATTTCTGTATGTATTTCTGCTGAATCTCGCTGACTTTTTACCTTTGTAATGGCTTACCATTCAATTAAGCTAGTTGGCTGAGTATAAAAAGAATGAGCAATGATTTGGATGCTATCTATACATAAGTTAAAATATTTTTATATTAATTAATTAAAGCAGATATTTAAGCTCATATTAAGAGTGAGGGTAGTATGGATGGGAAGGGCTGTGGAAACTGCATTGGCTTACACTAGGGGATGAAATTATTATCCATTTTCAGAGAAGAACAGTTCCTGTAAAGACTACAATTTGAGCAACTCACAGATGTTTTTTGTAATTTATTTCCTTTGGAGGGTGAGGGGAAAATTCTTGACATAATTCTTGCATTTACTGAAGATGCAAGTATCTATTATTAAAAGGTCTAAAGCTACTGAAATGCTCAACTTAATGAGGAGAAAGTGATGTTTAAATTCAGGCTTGGCATTACCCAGTGGATGTACTTTAGCAGGCTTTACCTTCTTGAGTGCAGTTCTGGTGAAGTTCAGTTTAGCTTTAGTGCTGTCTTTGTCACATAATGCTTCCCTTGATCAATACAGCAAGTGCTGGGCCAGTGTGGGAATGGCTCTTCAAAATAAAATTTTCATAGAGATAGTTGATCTCTAAAGCTATTCAATGTCAAAAAGTTCTGGTTGGCTTTTTTTTTTGTTGTGTTGTTTTGTTTCATTGTGGTTTAATATATGTTAACTCGTGTTTATCAGAGGAATGAAAGCAAAGCTCTCTTGTGAAAGATTCTTCAGTTACTGTGGCATGGTAGATAGCAGAATCCGTGTTATACGCCCACCTGAGAGACAACTGAAGAATCACAAGATGGTGGTAAAATTATTTTAATGAGAGGAGAAGGAAAAATAGGAAAAAATATTGTTTGTAAAGTTTGTATCAATTTGCCCAACGAAGCAGTACTTTTTTATTCCTACATAACTACTTTTAAGAGGCTCTTCTGTGTTTGAAATAACATTTATTTTTAAAAGAATGCTAAGTATTAGACTTTGTTAACATGTGCCATGTTTTCCATCTTTTCAATATAGTAAAATACTGTAATAATACTGCTTAGTGTTTAGCATTTACTTTGCTTGAATTAATATAGCTACTTTGAAAGGCTTGGTAATTACCCTTGCTTGCAAATGGCAGTTCAGACAAAGATGGTTCATAATCTTAACGTATCCTTAGAAGGACAGCAATTGTTCATGTGCCTGGGGAATTAGGAATAATTTATTTTCCAAGAATTACCCTATGCATTCAGTTAAACCCATTCTCTATGAAATTTAAACTATAAGGCTTCTAGAAAACCTGTATACCAAAATAAGACAATCCTTTAATTTCTGGAGAGTGAACAAAGATCATTGAGTCACAAACGTTGTGTTGTGGAGATTTACAGAAGAGTGCTTTGCTCTGGTTAACAGAGTGTAAGTTGAGCACTAGGTATGGTCTTATCAATTCCATAAAACAGCAGTTGCAGCAGGATGACAATGCTAAAAGGACTTAACAAAGTTAAAGGAAAACAAGTTGGAAGGATGAGGGCGGCTCATCCACACGCAACTTTGATGCTGAATACTATTTCCCGGTGGGAGTGTTCAAAGCCAATAGCCTTGATGCTAAGTTGCTTAAGCCTCAATCTCTGTCAGCTCTGCTTTTAATTTTTTTCCCCTCAAGGAACAATATTTGGGCTTTGCAAAATAAGTTGGCTTAAAAGAATTGGTTATGTTTGAAAACATGCTTAGTAACTAGCAACTTTGCTGAGAATCAAGGCAGCTCTAAGGAGCCCAGGTATCTTAGAAATCTGGCTGCTTACATGAATTGACCAATAGTAATTTTAGATGCTGTGCTTCAGTTATAGCAGGCAGATTCCTTGTTCATATAATTCTACATTGATAGAATCTAGTAACAGGTAAAAAGCTAAAAACTGTCCTTATCCAGATAATAGACACATGAAATTATATTATTTTATATGAATAAAATAAAAACTGAATTGCTAATGACTCCTGGGTATTATTTTTTGTCATTGAGAGATCTGCTTTCAGGCCCATACCTTTTCCTCTTCCACAGATACAGTCATGCAGCAGGATTTGTGTCATGGTTCTTTCAGTTTTTCTCCTCTGCACAAAGGAGTGGTTTACAGTTTGAAAGCAGAGGACACAGTTTCATGTCTTTAGCTCCTCTTCAAATGTAACTAAAAAAAAAAAAAAATGAAGCTAATTTAAGTTCTGGGTAAACCAATTTCTTTAAGGAACAAAAGTACATCCCTTGCTGCTTCCATTGCTTTAGCTTTTGTCTTTTAATGAAAAAATAATTTTGTTGTGCTCCAGTATTTCAGTCCTTTTATCCATCACTGGTTGCATATGCATTAGTGTTTTTCTGATCAGTGGTGTAGCTATAATGCAAAGCCCCCGTGGGTCCCTACTTACTGCCTACTTACTGCATGTTGCTTCATTACCTGGTTTTGACAATCATGAACTGGCTTCTCAGAGGAAATTAAACCAGAAATCCCATTTCAGATCTGCACCAGTGGAGTTTATCCTGATCTCTTTTACACAGGGAGATTACATTGATTATAAAATTGTTTAAAATTTTAGGTCAAGCTTATCATCATTTGTAAGGCAGATAAAACAGAAAACATAGAGCCTTGTGCTTCATCATTTTCTTTCCCCTCCCTGTCAGTAGTTTACTTATTAATTGGCTTTTCCTCTTTGGCTTTTTTTTTTTTTAATTATTCTTAACACTTTCCCATTGTTAAGTTCTGAGGTAGTGCCTCATTGCGGGAAACACCTGTAAAGAGAATAAGGTTTCTTTAAAATTCACAGTGGTAAGGGCAACTTTTAATTTTTAAACTTTTTGATCTTTAAAAAGTGTAAATATATAGTTACTGGGTTGTTTAAAACTATTATAAAGGAAAATTAATTTTTTTCTTCCTGTGTGTTTTGATAATTAGAAGCTAGGGTTTCAATTTATACTGGTTCAGAAACTACACATGTATTTTTTTTTAGTAGTATTTAATTAGTTAAAATGCATATGTAAACTTGAAAATTTATTGGTAGGGTAATTGTAGAAGTTCAGTGATAATACAGGCATAAAAAATCCTTTAAGAAAATATAACAAGCATCTTTCATTTGATTTATGAAAGAGCCTGGAGACCAGTGTTATCCTCAACACTTATTATATCTAATGGGCAATTAATTTAAGCTTATTTAAGAAAGTGCAGGGAAGAAACAAAAGGGTTGGGCTATCAGTGAGAGAGGATGTGAATGTCAAGCATGGTGGATCAGAAATGAGTCAGCAATTTGCCTTTTGAAAGCAGATGTCTGATGTGATCTACAGCTTTCAAATGCTTGGAGCTGGCACTTGATGTTGTAATGGATTATTGCTAGTGCTTGTTGAAAACCAAAAATATTGCTTTTTAGAAAGCACTTTGAAAATTGTGGTTTTGTTCCAATGAGGAAACAAAAATTGAAAAGTCCCCATTTTATATTTATAAAAGAGTAGATGGATGTACTTTCTCCTTTCTCCTTCTCCCCTGCATCTGTGCAGGGGGGTGCAGGGTGCTGGTTGGCATGCCCAGCTTCAGGTAAATCCTTTTTCTGGGCTTCGTGTGGTAGCTCTCTCTCTTTCCTGCTTTGCAAGTCTATGTACTTGATCTTTTGAGAAATGTTTTTCACAAAAATATGAGCACAGGGAGGCTTTCCAGTGAAGAACAGAAGAGTTCAAAAATTTCCTCTTAGCCTTAGTATATTAAGTCATGTGCTTGCTGTCCTGGTCTGTGATATGTTGGTGTAGTTGGTTGTGGCTTATGTGAATTACAGATTTCAGAGTCTTCTCGAAGTTCCCAGCAGAGAAATGTCTATGTCAAGACAAGAAAATGTCATTATAAAGATGGTTCTGCTGGGAATTACTGGGCATGGGGATTTTTGTTTCTTCGTGGTTTGGGGGTTTTTTTTGGACTTACTCCTGTCTTTGTCTTCTATCCCTTGCTGCACTTTGGGCAGAAGAAGCACTTAGAAGCCTTCTGCAATTACTGAGGCAGGAGGGGGCATGGCTTTAACATATTTGACAGACGGAGCTGGTCCGGTAGTATAAAACATACAAATTCAGGTGCATTTTGGGGTGATTTGCACATCTAACAAGATTAATCAAAAGTAAAATAAAACCAGGTTTTCCAAATAGATTGCAACTGTGTGTTTGACAGGTGATGTTGTATATAAACAAATAAATTACAGTTTGTTTGGGGAGGAGATGGGGAACATCCATAGTGTTTCTTCAGAAAGGACATCTAATGTAAGGATCACCTTGCCACCAGAGCAGGTGGGCAGCCTCTCTGCAGCAGTGCTCTGTGCATGTGTTACGCTTCAGCTGCTGCAAACTGATGGTGAAATGTCACTGTCAAGAAGTCATTCCAGATCCAGCCAGTCTGCTCTCTGTTGAGTGGTGGCATTTTCTAGCACATGAGTAAGTCTTTGGGCAATGGCTGCTTTAACAGCTTATGCTTTTAGGGCTCTTACCTTCTGGCTTGTGCCAGAGGGGAAGCATCCTTTATTTCAATAAGGATCACACGCTTATCTCTCTTTTCTTCACAAATATCTTTGCTTATGTCTCTAAGACTGGTATCTTCTCTGAGTGATTTCTAACTGGCGGCTTTTTGTCTACAGCTTGTTGGTTCTGTTTATCCCATTATAGATATGGTGTATCAANAAGAAGAAGAAGAAGCCCTGAAGAACAACAACGGTCCTCCATCTTGGCATTTTTAGCTTTTATCTATTTACTACATAAACAACCCCAAAACCTCGAAATTCTTCACCTTGTGACACCACTACAAACTATTCTATCATCTGGTTCAAACCTTTCTAGATTCAAACTCTTCCCAGAGTGTTGGCAGTTTTTTCCATGGACAGAGGTCAAAATAAGTGCCGTCCAGGGGGGATAAATCCTTCAAAACTGGCAGGACTGTATCTCCTGTACTTTGGGTACCAACACTCTGTGCATGTGTTACGCTTCAGCTGCTGCAAACTGATGGTGAAATGTCACTGTCAAGAAGTCATTCCAGATCCAGCCAGTCTGCTCTCTGTTGAGTGATGGCATTTTCTAGCACATGAGTAAGTCTTTGGGCAATGGCTGCTTTAACAGCTTATGCTTTTAGGGCTCTTACCTTCTGGCTTGTGCCAGAGGGGAAGCATCCTTTATTTCAATAAGGATCACACGCTTATCTCTCTTTTCTTCACAAATATCTTTGCTTATGTCTCTAAGACTGGTATCTTCTCTGAGTGATTTCTAACTGGAGGCTTTTTGTCTACAGCTTGTTGGTTCTGTTTATCCCATTATAGATATGGTGTATCAATGGGCTTTACTAAATATATTTTGTGGCAATATCCCCTCTGTATGGCCAGCTGGCCTTTCCTGTGACACAGAGGCACCCTGTGGCAATTGCTAAAGCAGTCCCTTACTCAGGCTTCTTATGTGGCTTCTTCTGCTCTCCCTGTCAGGCGGCTTCTCCAGTTTTCTTTCAAAGTAGACCTAGTGTGAATATTTGTTAGTATCACAGACATAGACTTACAGTGACCTGGGAGAAGTTGTTAGCTTTTGGGTCCATGTGTTACCCTAGTTGCATCCTCTCTCTTCATGCACTTCTCCTCCTCTTCTCCCTAGGTGATCAGGCCTAAAGACAAAGTTTTCTAAGCAGTCCCTTGGCTGAGAAATGAGGTGCCAGGGTGGCCGGGTATGAGGGTGGTAATGCCCTGCAGATCTGGGATGACTAAGGCTGGCAGGCCTTCCTGTGTGGCTGTGGGCAGTTCGTCATCCTGGGGAAGACACTACAAAACAAATGATCCCTCTTTGGATGTTTTTTTAGTGCTGGGTGCCTTGCTGTCACCTGCAGAAGGGGCTCACCCCACAATCTGCTGTTCCAGTACCATGGTGTATGTTCCCAAAGGCCAATGTAAGCCTGGAATGAATTGCATGGTGGAAATCCAAGGTAGGTGTTGGTACCCAAGGTGCAGGAGATATTGTCCTGCCAGTTTTGAAGGATTTGTCCCCCCTNCCCCCCTCCCTGCGTGGGAGTCCCACAGTAGGCTCTTACCTATGGAGAGAGCATGTACCTAGAGCCCTTGTCTGAAGACTTGGTTTGGGCAGGAGTGACATAGAGGGCTTTCCCCTCCTATCAATACCTCCACTGAAAGTAGTCCTGTTATACTCTTACCACATGCCACTATCCTTCTGAACGAAAAACTAAATGTACCAGTTCTGAGTGGTACAGTAACAGTTAATGATAGTAATCCTATCATTAACAGAGGGTTCTGTTTTATGTGTAAACGGCATGGTGTATTGTGACAGTGTCCTTTATTTAGTCTTGTGGTTGCTCCGTGCCTCAGTACCATCTGCTATGACAAGAAAATACAAAGTATGGAAGAATTTAAAAAACAGATTACTGTAGTCCAGCTGATGGACACTGTAGTGAGAGAAAAAACTCTTTGCATCCCTACCTCTGCCACAAGTTGGTAAGGTGATTTCAAGGAAGTTAATTGCTACCTGTTCTTCATTCCCTGCTTGGGATTCACTCCTGAAGACTTTCAGGAAGTACAATGTAATTTATAGATCACTTCTGAAGGGAAACCCTTCTTTCTGACTTCAGGCTATAACTTTTAGGGAACAAATAATTTGTCTTGTATGTGTTATTGACGGTGTCTCACTACTGAATGATGAGAGGTTTAAAAACAAGTTTTGGTGACTGTGGTGTAATTTGATTTATGCCTGTCAGTAGAGTAATTATAAAAATTCTGACAAGTTTAGATTCTTTTCCTATTACTACCATTCTTATATTGCAGCATGGACACAAGTCTACTGCCATATATGTGTGCAGAAAGAGTCATAATGTATTGCACGTAATAGCAAATGGGGGGAGGGAATTGACAGGAATAAAAGAAAAGCTTTCTACAAAGTGAAATGATTAAAAATGAAATAGATATGAAATGCAGCTTTAAATAGTAAAAATACAGAAAACTTCATCTGTTGTCCTGTGATTGTAAGGCAGAACCCCCTGTGTTGTGTACTGACAATAACTGTACATCAAACATTAGTGGTGCCTCTGGATGTTTTTGAGAATAAGTGAAAACTTGCTCACTACGTTTAATTGCTACTTTACAAATAACTGAGTACAAAGCAATAGCAAAAATGCTGGTCTGACAATGCAGTAATGAATATGGTGTGTGAGATTGCTTGCAAATGAGAAACACCTTTAAGTTTCTGTTTTCTTTTGATAGTTGGGAACCGTTCTGCTTTTTTAATAAGCATTTTTGAAAAGTAATTCTGGAGTGTCATGTCACCTCCACTGGCACAGACCTGGAGGAATATACATGACTTGGAGTACCTCTCTGCCTTGGTAGACAGACACAGAGATTCACTGAAGAATCTTTTTTTGCAAACAGTGCTTTTGATTGCAGAATAAGTACTTTACTCTCAGTTTGAGCCTCTGAATTCTTGACTGTGACTTCAGTTCCTCCAATATAAATCACCATAGTTATGCAAATGCACCTGGAGGCACCATAATTAATTCACTGGAATGGAGAAGAGTAGTTTTATATTTTCTTGGCTTTCTGTTCTTGAGGTTGAGGCCTCCTCCCTGTGAATTTCTGACAAAAACATGGAAAGTTAATGATGATTCAATGAGTAAAGGCTTCCTTTAGCTCTAACAGACATATGCATTTCTGAGATATTGGGTATTGTCACTCCCTTCATTTGACCATCCTTTTAGGTTTCTTTCCTTCATTATTTTCTGCTGTCCTAAACCAAGTGTATTCCAGTTGGACATCAAAGTAATTAAGCAGAATTGAATCATCCATGCATCTGATGAGATAAAGACATCTTAACGTGAAGTTTTATTTTAATTGCCTTTTATGGAGCACAAGAGGGTTATAAATAGCCAAATGAGCTTTCTGTGATTAGTAAAACTGGCCATTCCCGGAAGATGACAAACCAGAGAAAACTTGCATTTTGACAATAGAAAAAGGAAAATTACAGAAATTAATTTTCATTTTTCATATTATTTGACTACATGCAAAAGCATTTAAAGTGCTTCAGAATTGCTCAACACATTTAAAGCAGGAAGCAATTAAAAATATGTATTTAAATTTTCACCTTTTTCAGGAGCAAAAATACACGTTTAAAAAATGGGAATCCCTTTTAGGGAGATTTGATTAATTTGAATCCAAGTACAACCGGAGTAACCTGGGTTCTTGATATAATTTCTATAACCTGACTCATTTTTGAAGGTGGAGTGTGAAGTGGTTAGGAGAGTTTCACAAGGCCTTGCAGGAATGGTATTTTGAAGCAAGGAATGGATCATATTCCTGGTGAAAGTCAGTCTGGTACCCTAATTACAACAGCATCTGCTGACACTGCTGTCTTTGAAAGCAGATCTCTTCCTGACACTCTCCCAGTATAAACAGGTGACTCCAAGGACATGACACGTCCAGATTTAATTTAGGTATCTCTAGCCAAGCAAAGAACTGAAAACTGAGTAAGTTACCTTTGAGATGTTAGCAGATTTCATAGAAAATTGTACAATTACAGGTCTGTACCTGGCACAAGCTGTAAGGGAAATTCTGCCTTTTACTTCTTCATAGGGAAAAAATAGTCCTTTAAAATACTAATTTTCTCACATGACATTGAAGGTGGCTTTGTATGCGGTAGATCCTTTTCATGCCTTAAAATCAAAGTTTAAAGGATTTTACAGATCATCTGATTCTTTGCCTTTAGGAAGCATGGATTACATTTTTTAAAATTTTTGATATATGGATATGTACAACTGGAGTTTTGTTCAGTCACCACTTAATAAATCTTTTTATGACATTCAGGGTCATTTAAATATCTTTATCTGGAAACCCAGTAACTGAAGAAAGACATCCTAGACTTATGATAGTACATACTTAGAGTGGGTCCAGAGGAAGGCCATGAGCTTGATGAATGGGCTTGAGCACCTCTCCTATGGGGAAGAACTGAGAGAGTTGGGGTTGTTCAGCCTGGAGACCAGGAAGCTCTAGGAAAAACTTACCGTGGCCTTTTAGTACTCAAGAACCTGGAGAGGGACATTTTAGCAGGACCTGCAGTGATAGGACAAGGGTAATGGTTTTAAACTGAAAGGGGATCAATTTAGATTAAAGGCTTCTTTTTTTTTTTATTATTTTTATTTTTTTACTATGACAGTGGTGAAAGACTGCAACAGTTGCCCAGAGAGGTGGTGGATGCCCCATCCCTGGAAACATCCAAGGTCAGGTTAGACAGAACTCTGAGCAACATGGGCTTGTTGAAGATGTCACTTCTAATTGTAGGGAGATTGGACTAGATGACCTCTAGAGGTCCCTTCCAGCTCAAACTATTTTATGATTGTCTTTTAGGCAAGAATGTTTTTAGAATCTTTACAGTGGAGAAGATATGACATTGTTCATTCAGGCCCAAAAATCTTAAGCAATGCTTAAGCTGATAATATGTCTGAGAATCAGACTCACTTAAGAAGACATTAATATTTTTGTCTGGAACCATGTCTTACATTTATTTCTTTCTTCTCTGGCCCTTTTCTTTACCATTTTTCACGTGTGATGTCCATGAGCAACTGCTACTGCTTTCTGTTTGCCTGTGTCCTCTTCAGAGCCAGCGTTTCAGAGAAAAGAAATATACAAACTGTTTATTCATTCATCCCTTTCCTGCCTCTTCCTCGCTGGAAAAATGAGCAGGAAGCTATTTGTGTCCCGTGACTCACCACCAGATTTTACGAGGGGATTATGCTGAACCTCACTGATTCACACACTCTAGGCTTTGTTGGAGGTCAATGTCTTGGCAGCATTCCCCTGTAAATACTATGCAAGTACCAAGCTGTTGATATTGAGAGAGGTTTAAGTTGTTTCTACCTTCCTTCTGCTGTGCTTTTTGGTGACAAATTCTGTCCCCGTATCAAACATAGAAATTGGACATTCAGTTGGTGTGCAGGTACCTGCTCAGCAGCAGCTGCTTCCCTGGAATGTGCGCTGATTTTCACTTTCCTTAATTTACATGGCTTTTGTGATGAGCCCCTAAAATAGGATTAGACCTTGTTCATGGCCTTTCACTTTGTAGGTTTTCCTACTCTCTTAGCACAAGAATGTTTCCTGCCCCTTTAATATCTATTCTTGCTCTGCATTGTAAGATACATTCTTCAGGGTGCTTTAAGGGTCTTTAAGATCCTTTAGCTTAGGGAGGTGTCAGGTGTTTGAAATCAGGGAGATTTCCATGAATTTCAGAGTTATGCAACAGAATCCCAGCTGGGAATTTGGTATTTACTTCTTTGTATTTCTCTGACACTTCCTGCATATTTATGGGCACACACACAAAGCAGCTGTAGTAAGTTACGTGTTCAGTAGCATTTGGGGAGGTCCAAGAAGCAGTCCCAGTAACACAACTGCCTCATTAACTTTGTTTTCCTGAAGCCTGCCCATGGCACATTACTTGATTTCTGGCAGAATGGGCCACTATACAGATTGTACACAGGACCTCGAAAAGGTCAATTGAAGACTTACCAACAGTGGAAGAAAACAAAGTTTTAAGGTGTTCTTCTTTGTGTTGTCATAATTTTATGATTTTTAAAAAGTTAGCTTGCTCTGAGAACCTTGGAATATGAAGGTAGAAGAAAGGTGAAAGAAACCAGATGTGAATACAGGTCTTTGCCATTTGACACCCCCAGTGAATTTTACTTGTTCCCCTGTGTTTCTCTGCTCCTGCAGGACATTTCCTTGGAGCCCTTCTGTCTTTCCTGGAAATAAAGACCTCCCCCAGATCTCACTAGGCAGGTGCAAAGTTCATCAGGCTTGGAAAGTCTTTTGTATAGACAAGCTCCTCTATTGCCAGGCATGCCACTGGATGCTTTGTTTAACTTGTTGATGGAGACTGCTAGGATTCTGGTGGTGGGATAAGATGAAGAGCATTCTCCAAGTCATTCATCCAACCCCCAGCACACTTAGTTTTGGGCAGACTTCAGTGTAGACTCGCATCTTTGCCTCTTTCAGTATCTAATATCCAGTCAATAAACTCTCTGTCTACAGGAAAATAATAACAGACCATTCTTCACAGCAATGGGGCTTTCCCTTTGTGACATGTTTTCTTACAGAAGAATAAAAATGTGTTTTCTAACCTCTATTGCTTTCTCTTTTCCTTTCTCACATGCACAGGAAATTCAACCATTACCAGAATATTGCTCTTACTCTTTGCTGCTAAAACAGCATCTTTTTTTTTTTTTTCTTAATATAGGGATGTTCAGTTAGATCTGGAATTTGAAACAATTTGTTCTATAAGCAAAGAAAATAAATAAGCTTTATTTGTTGTTAATTTGTTTTCTGTCTTATGTCATCTACATTTTCCTATCATCCTCTCCCTGGGTGGACCCGATTCAGAAAGGACAGATCTGCAGATACTTCTGGTGGCAGCAGAAGGAATGGCTGCAAAGAAAAGCAGGTTAATACTGAGTGTTTCTTGCCTGTTTTTAATAGGTCTTCTTTCATTACTGCTGTGTGTTTCCCCTACCTATTCATCCTGAAAGTTGTAGAAACCTCACCAGTCAGAGACTAGACTCATATTTGCATTCCATTTTTGTAGAGTTTTTTACTGAGAACTTAAAAACCAGACAAACAGACCACCTTGTAATGAGGATGTTTCTTCATCTTGTATTATCATGATTTTATTGTAGCTGATATTGCAAATATTGATTAACCTGACGTAGAAAATGCTCATTCAGGTGAACATATATTTAATTGGAGACTAGCTGAATGGCAAGGTTTGCTGATGGTGTAAACTTATTTGGCATGGTGAGGGAAAATGAAAGAATTGCAGAGGGTTTTTAGGAGATGGAGATAATACCATACACAGAAGCCACCACCACATGTGGTTCAGTGATCCTGTCAAGTGTCTGGAAGCTGGGGAGTAGGTGGGTTATGCTTGTGGATCACTTATGTTACTGCCTGGGCATTTGCTTTTGGCCACTGTTGGAAGAGACAGTCTGAGCTCATTGGACTCCTTTCAGAGGCATATTATATGCCTCTGAATATTATTATATACAAGCTTCTGAAAAAAAAGGTGTTTAAAAAGCCAGAAAAGCTGTTTCAAGCATGACAAAGAGCTAAGCAAAGGAAAAACATGAAAGCAAATAAAAACAAACAAGACACTCATGCATAAGCTGTACTTGGGAAGAAACAGCTATAATATTGACAATTTATGGATGTATTTCTTATTAGGAAGTCTTCAGCTGTCTCATGTTGGTGGCTTACACTACGATTTATAAAGAAAAATGTTAGCATCTTTGTGAGAATCAAATGTTTTCAGTTCACAGGGCACGAAAATCTTTAGTTTGGCTGGATGTACAAAGTGAACTTCAGCACAAATTCCTTCAGATGAGATTAAAATCATACATTTACAATTACTGTCTGTTAGAAACCTTTGGAGAAACAAACTCTGTTACAAAAATGGTTTGTTTTGCCTGGAAGGAGATGGTCATTAATGTTTGGCTTATCGCGGTCACTATCTAAAATATAAACACAGTTCCAGAGTGTCTGTGGAATTGCTGGTTAATTCTAGTTGGAGGGAAAAGACTGTGTTTTAGATCTCACCCTGTCAGAATTGTGATGTACTGTTGCAGACAGAAGTGTAGATAGTATTGATCTTTATTGATTTTATTGCAAAATGAATGGACACCAAGCTCAACAGGCTTTCTGTGAAGAATGTCTAGAAATAGCATCATCTTTTTATTAAAAACAACAGCAGTATCAAAATACTGATGCAAATGAAACACTTAAGACAGTGATAGTTTTTTTTTTTAACAAGGACTCCACTCTTTGTTAAAGGCAAAACTAATCAAACGCTAATATAAATAAAAAACATTTCCCCCCATCCTCCCTTATAACTTACGCTTTGGAAACAAACACACCGATTTTTTTGAGTGTGTTCAAAACTTAGACTAGTTTTCCAGAATCCTTTAATACCTTAAAAACTAACTAGAATTGATAAAACAATATGGTTAATCGTCTTCCATGTGAATAGGATGTATCTTAAGAAAAAAAAAACAAAACAACAACACAATTTTGAGGGTTTTTTTAAAGTTGCAGTTCCAGAATACCACGTGCTTTGGAATGTGCCTGAATGAAATTCAAATCTCTTTTTACATGTAATCTGATTTAAAAAAATAAAAGAAAGAGAGACAATAAACAGATTGCAATTGTTAAGTGGAATTATTATATGGTTTCTGGTATTTTACCAGTGATAGCTACTTTTTGTTTCCTTCTTACCCTTTTGCTACCAATTGCAAAACTGTTTTGTACTCTTGTAGGATCACAGTTTTGTGCTCTTGTAGGGTTTGTTAAGTACACAATTATACTGTTATTTTGTATAAAGCAAAGATTGTATGATTCTGTGGGTAGTATGAATGATCATGAATAATAAGGGATAAATTGTGACCAAAGAAGAACATTATGCTTTAATGAAAGCATTTTTCTTTGTTGGTGTTCTATTGAATTATTCTGGGCTTTTTTTTTTAATTACGGAGTTTGAAAAAGAATGTAGAAAAAAACCCGGTAACCTGTCTTTTAAGCTTTTACCAGCCTTCGAATCATTCTCCTCTCTGCTGAGAAAACTTTAAAGTGATAGCAAGTGTTGGATTTTCATGCTCTCCCTCTTCAGCAGTTGCCTATTTCAGAGGTCACAGGGAGAAGCAGGATGGTATTGATGAATACTTTTGGCAGACATAGTGGCGCTTACTGTTCGAACACAGTGGTGAATCAGTTCTCTTCACACACTGCCTGATCTCCTCAGTGCAGGTGGAAGCTTGCTGGGCTGTCCATGGCAGGGGGAGTGAGGCTTTGCTGCTGTGCTCACAGGGGTGTTTCTGAGCACGTGGGCCACACGATGAACTCTTCAAGCCTGGTTACCAGACAAGGAAATAAAGTCAGCTTTTGGGCTGGATATCCTGGAGTTTCTTGAAAGTATAATTTTGCAGTTACTAAAGAATTCTTTCTGGGTCTTTGAAAGCAGAAAAATTCCATTGGTATAGAAACCTATAGCCTGATTGGCTGAATTAGCAAAGTTATAATCCATGGAGAAGGGAGGTTAAGGAACTGAGTTTTTTTGACTGTACAAATATGTCTGTCTCTTATGCACAAGCATTTGTACATCTTCCATCTACAGAAAAGGTATGGGATAAAGAGTAGTTTCAAAGGATGTGTTCTATTGGAGTCTATCAAGGGTGAAAACTATGATTTCTCTTTCCATTTGTATTTCTAATTTCCATTCTAATGAAGCCAAACAAGAGTGATATGGCTCTTCAGACATCTGCCTAAAGTTTATGAGGTAATTATATTTCCATATATAGCATGTTCTTCTTTGCCTTTTGGAAGTTTTTTTTAATATCTGAAGGTTAGCCTTTAGGTCATAGCTTTTGTAAGTTGAGCATAAGCCTTTAATCTCTCTTGAATGATTTTTGTGTGTAAATCTTTCTCATAATTATTACTAATAAAGCTACCACATAGGGAACAGTATGTCCTTGTAGTATCTGAATTCTTTATCTTATTTGTTTAGATCATGTTAGCAGAAACAATATTCTCTGTCTCTTCTTATTTCCTAAAAAAGGACCTCCCTAGACAATGTAACAGAGCAAGAGTAATGCAGAAAAAGAATATTAAGACTTGGATAACAACATCTTGGTCAGGAAAGCACTAGAATTTTGAGTGAAAAGGTTGCTTATTCTCTCTCTCTCTCTCTGTGCCTGGGGTTAAAGTTACAATAAGAATTATACTAAAGCAGTAATAAAAATAGATTTTTAAATGTCATGTTTTATCACCCATATAAAAATCAGTAATATAACTTGGTTATCTGGGATTTGTACAATATGTACTTAGGCCTTAATAACAGAAGACATCTGAACTAATTTGCTCAGCAATTTAAAGAATATTGTGAACTGATGAATATTCTCTGCTACCTCAAAGTCTTTTGAATATTGTATGTCTTATTAATTATAAAAAAATTACTTGATCCTTAGTGATTTTGTAATAGAGTATTTTCACCAAAAAAAAAAGTAATGAAGCTGTAACTCTACTTTCTTCCCATCTTTTGTGATTTTACTCCTACTTTCAGGGTGCTACTTCCAATACAGTTGTTCTAGAAATAAGAAGAAAATTTGATGACTGTTTCTCACATATTCCTTTATTTCTTTGGTCCCTGTGAGGAAAAAAGTTCTGACAAATGGGCCAGCTGGCTCCCTTCACCAGGAGGCAAACAGTAATTTTCTTGGTTCCTCTATTCCATGGTTTGAGGTTCTTACCTTCTATCTCTGCAAAACTTGCACTCTGCAAAACTTGCACTCTGAACAGGTGGCCAGTGAATTGCTTAGAACATCACAAGCAAGCTTCAGGGTAAATCAACATTTCAAATGTTCAGTAGCTCATCCACAAACAAAGTAGGTGAACTGCAGTACCAACATTTTTTAACTGCTTCCCAAACAGTTTTTAGTTTTTTTTTTCTCTCCAGTGCTGCCTGCTGCATCCTTTGAGAAACACCCCCATGTTTCTAGTCTGAACCTCTGCCTGTAAGATCCTTGGGGGTTTTTGACTGCTTGCTTTTACCCCACATCTTAAATTTTACCTCTGCTTCCAAGAAACCAGGATTGTTTCCAGATTTTGTAATCCCAAATAGTGTATACAGTGGGTATCTGCTGCACCGGGTTGGGTGTTCTTCATACTGCTGTGGAGGAAGATGAATGACTTCTGAAGAGGTTAAATCAGTCTCATCCCGTAACTTCTGAGTCCAAATCCACACTGCTGGTGTTGATGTGCTTTAAGGAGGAGGTGCCATGAAGCTGTTGCAACCTGATTTCTCCTAGAGAAGTTTTATTACAATGTAATTAATATATCATAGAGAGCATTTCAAGGTTGGGTTCTTTTGTTTGTTTGTGTTTTGTTTGTTTTTTAACCAGTGGTGATATGGCAGGTCTGTTTAGAGGTTTATTGTTAACTAACACCAGTGCACTAAAGGATTGGTTTTGGGGGGCATGTGCTAACCTCATTGCTACTTCATGGGAGTAAGATGATTCTGCTTTTAAACTCCATCCACAATCAGTCCTGGATAAGGATTATTTCCTGGTTAAGGAGCAATTTCCTTTCTCTTTTTTTTTTTTTTTTAATTTTAATGAACAATTATTGCTAAATGCTAAAATATATGCTCGAGCCATCACTTCTGACTTTATTCTTTGTTCTTCTATTTTATTCATATCTCACACAGGCAAAAGGTGCTAATTTTTTGTACAGAAATTTTTGTACAGAAATAATTGTACAGAAAAAACTGTTCATTTAAGTGTTACAGAGCACAACAGGCTGCATGGGAATTTTTCTAATTCCTCAAAATATTTTTTTGGTTCATATAATATGAGGATACAAATACTTGCTTTGCCAAACAATTTGTTACTAGAAATTTTTAAAATAAATTATAATAAAATCATAAATAATTTTATATATCTCACAGTGTTGAAGAGTTGAGGCAAATAGCCTTAAAGTCACTGCAAACATTGAATGAGAATATAATGAGGTGGGGGAATCTCTATGAGAAAAAAGCAAAGAAAGATGCAATAAAAACTCAAATTATGTTTCGTAGTTTCACTTGATCTGCTACAAGCAGAATTCACTGTTCAGAAATCACAGGTGAATAGTCCTTTCTTCCTTTGAGTAAAAATCTGTTGTTTGGAAAGTTAATATCAGCCAGTTCTTTGTGAAATTTGCTAATTTGTGTTCCTTCTGGATACTTGTATAGCTGCATAAGACACTCAAGAGATTGCCAATTTCCAGAAAGGTCTTTGTGGCAATGACAGTGAGACACATGTACAGTCTAAAACTGTCTACACAGTGAAGTGAATCCAGAACAAAATTTTTACTTCACCCTCTGATACCATCTGAGTCTTTTTGCATTCGAGGTAGAACCTCTGTTCTCAGAGCAGGCTGCCCTTCATGATGGAGGTGGATACTGGTGTCAATAACCAGAGGTTTTTTTTTTTTTTTTAAATTCATGCTGCCAAATATGTTTTTAATTAACTGTGCTCCAAATGCAGCTTTGTTCCATTTTTTTTCCTACATTTTTTTCTTTTTGGAAAATAGCATTTTAATGGAAGATCATATTCTTTGTCCTCTGAGTAGTAGATTTTTTATTATAAGTTCAAGCTGAATTGGTTAAACTTTGAAAATAGGTCAGTGGCTAGTACAGTTTGTTTAAAGACCAAAGGACTCATTATCGTTATCAGGACTCATTAGACATTGTGGTTAAGAGGTCTCACTCTTAAAACAAACTTGAAAATTTCAAGAAATAATATGCTATTCCCCAGTTTAAAATGTTGTGTATTCATAGTATTAAACAAAATTGTATTAAAACAAGTTATATTAGTTATTAGAGGCCAAAATTCTTGGCCATTTGGATACAATTCAGGTTTTTTTCATTTTAAGAGGAAAAATAAATGCATCCAGGTTGGTGTTTTGCAAACAATATATTGTTATTTTTCAGTGTGTTAGAATAATCATCTGCCAATTTAGCATGTTATGATGCAAATTTTAGTATAACCAAACCTGATGTGAAGTTTTCATTTAAATAAGGAAAATTGTATAAATAGCAATCAGTTTGAATATAGCCCATAATTTAAAACCATCTGTAGCTTACTTGTTTTGCCATGAAAGCTCTTTAGCACTTGTATGCATTTGCACGGTGTGTCCATCCTGCTTTGCACAGTGTGCAGCTGGCAGCACTGTTGGGTTTTTGTGTTTTCTTTTTATACCAGGTAGTAACCCCTGGTTGGACTAATTTAAAGAAAAAAAGGTGAGCCAAGAGTTATGCTTACAATTAGAGGCGCGGGTACAAAAAGTGTTCTCCTCTGTGTTACACTTTTAAGGGATGAAAATTAACGTAGCCAGCATCTAAGCATGTATCCAACATGCATCTTGGCCCAGCAGGGTACATGCAGAGCAACAGGCAGTCCCTCTGGGCATGACCACATTCCACTCTGCCCGTTCAGATGAGCAGCACTGGGACAGGCTTGTGTAACCTGACAATAAAGGGTGTTCGAGTGTCTTGTTAACTTTATCTGTACTAGCCCAGCCATTTGCAATTGGCTGTTCAAGATTAGCCTTTCACTGAGTGTGAAGTACAGCAAAACACCTATGGCTTCTAATTAGTTTTCAGCGCAGGTTGCTTGTTAGGGAAAAAACCCTTTGCCTTTGTTGAAATGACAGTTTAGATTTCATTAGAGAACAAAGCTTGCAAACTGCTTCTGTCAGTAATGTTCACTTCTTTCAAAGCAGCTTTTCTAATTAATGAAATCAATTGCTAATTCGTGTTCCATCTGGGTGCTTGTGTAGCTGCATAGGACACTCAGGAAATTGCCGGTTTTTAGAAAGGCTTTTGTGGCAATGACAGTGAGACGTGTACAGCCTAAAACTGTTTCCACGTCTCTGAGATGTGAATCTAGGATAAAATTTTACTTCATTCTCAGATACCAGCTTATTCTTTTTGTATTTTACGGACCTTAGAGGCTCTGCTCTCGAAGCAGGCTGCCCTTGGTCCTGAGGTAGGTGCTTGTGCCAGTCCCTCTACCTGTGCTGGAGCACTGCTGATCTTGCGGGGACTGGCTGCAGGGACATGCAATCCTGATATAATTCTGGTGCACAGGGACTGCTGGTTTTTATGTAGTTATGAGACTGTAATTCAACTGGCTGTTTTGTGTTCAGCAGAGAAGTCACAAATAAATCTTACTGTCCGCCTGTGACTCTTGAATGCTGGGAACAGATTAAGACTCTGGCTGCAGTGAACAGATTTTTAGTTGTTTGTATTTCAGGCGTTTTGTCACTTTTGTTAATATTTAGTAGCTTCCTTAAAAAGCCTCTTTGTAGTGAATAGTACCTTATTTGGTTTTGTGCATACTCAAAAAATACAATGGTGTTAGTCCTTGCAAAGTTTATTTTTCCTTTCATGTTCTTAAAGTATTTGAAAACATCAAAGTCTTTTTATGGCTTTTCATTTTATGGGCAGTCAGAATACCACAGGACGGCCAAAACTTGTATTGTTTTGGCTCTGCAGACATCTTCTTGACAGATTAAGGCTGTCAGCAGAATGTGTCAACACCATTTCCAGCTTTTTACATTGGTCACTAAGGCATCCTTAAGTGCAGCTCAGTCCTGCAAGACAAAGCGCTCAATCAAATGACTGAATGATGGTCAGGGGCTTCTGTTAAAATGTTTTAATAATGTTGCACTTCACAGCAGTAAATCAATCCTCTTTCATTTGAGTCACAGTGATTGATCATCTCTATATAGCTAGTCCACTGACATATAAGAGTGCATTCACTTTAAACAGCATCTACCTCCAAGTTAAGACAGTGTAATTATTTAAACAAAAATGTAGTTCTTCAGAAATTATAGTACAACTGCAGCAGTTACCTTACCAGGCCCTGTTCATTGTGCATATTGATGGCTTTCTACCTTATACAGCTTCTCACACTGCAAAGAAGAATCTGCAAAGTTCCTGGAAATTTTGTGGAATATACAACTTTATAGGAAAGGAATGATGTGCGAATATAAACAACACTCTTTGATTTCTCACACTAATTTAATATTTTTTAAAGGAAAGAACTAGGAGAGTGGGAAATTGTCTACTCACAGTTTTTTTTAAATGCTGAACTTGGCATCTTTTTGCCTAGTTTTAGTGTTGTTGCTTGGGTTATTTGTTTTGTTTTTGTTTTTGTGGTTTGTGGTTTTTTTTTTTTTTTTTGTCCTTTCATCACCTGGAAGGAAGCCCTTCGGTGAATTCTAAGTCTGTTCTAAGTCTGTTCAAGGAAAAACTAATTATCTGGTTGCCCACCTTACTGTCTTGGCAGGGCTAGGCTGGTGCCTTGTCATAGGTGCAGAGCTGGAAATGATGAATGAAATAACAAATAGATCACTTTATCTAAATAAGTTATGGAAAGAGCTTATGATAAAGGTATGGTTCTTGCAGACTTTGAGGAAAAAAAAAGAACGTTCTGTAAAAGACCCCAAACAACTGTATCGATTCTCTTCCACATTTTTCGTATTTTATAAGAATTTTTGTCTTTAGAAAGCCTAAAATTTTAAAAGCTTGTAGTGCATAATGCATTGACATAGCAAAGCTGTGAACATGAAATGCTGATTTAAAATACGAATGTATTCATATAAATATTTTCTTTACCAATAAAATATTTTTTTCAAAACGAGGGTGCCTTTTGACATGCATTTCAGTGGTAACAGTGGCAGGTGAGGCAGTTTATCTTCTCTTTGTGCCTACCCCTGCATTCCTCACCCATTACAGTAGTATTTGGGGTTCAGTTGTACTCTAAGGGGAGAAAACAGACCTGCCTTTAAAAAAAAAAAGAACAAGTTTCTCACATCTTATTTTTGGATTGGACCAATTCCTCACTCCTCTTCATTTCTGCTGAAAAGACAGAAGGGATGTGAGAAGTAGCAGCAATAAGTAGCCTGTTGTAGGACCTCCTAAAAGTTGCTGATTGTTTGAATGAAACCTGATAATACTTGAAAATACGTAATTTTGTCCCATGAAAGAGCATTAGAAAATGAGTACAGAAAAGTATTTAGAAGAACACATACATCAAAAACTATTGTATGTGTGTAAAATGCCTTTTCCCAAGCATAGTTGTTTTGATTTTTATGGTGGTCTCCACCATGATAAAATACTCTCATGGTTAGGAAAATTAAGAACTTAATTCCCTTGTATAAAAAATCTGGCTGAGAGTTGGTTGTTCTAAATTTGCGTGATGATGTTTTCTACTTATGCACACTCAGTTGAACCCATCATTCATCATTTCTAGTGGGCTTTTAGAGGAGAAAAGCAGACTAGAAGGGTTAAATGTTTGGAAGGGTCATGTTACTGTGCTTAAGTTATCAACGGAATTTAGATGTAAAATTGCAGAAGACGGGATCAAAAGAAAAGTGTGATTGATGCAGACAGAAATAGTCTGTGGAAAAATGTCAGAAAATTATATTCATTTTACCTAAGTTTTTCTCATAAAAGGTGAAAAGAGAATCAATTTCTTAGCTTTTAAGTTCTTTGCCGTTCTGTGGAAAATGTAAAACCTCACTTCAGAGAGATCTCTGAAATCTCATGAAATCTCTATCTCATGAAAAGCTTGTTTTGGAACATCCGACTTTATAAGTGTTCCATGAGAGAGGAACCACTGTGCTCCGGTCACATTTTCACTTTAATCTTAACTTCCTTTTAACCTAAGATTTGACATTAAATACAATTAAAATTGAAAGCCTCTTTTGAGGGGAAATATTTAAATCTGAAGCTGTTGAAATGGGATACATCAAAAGCAGTGGAAGCCTCCCATCTCTTTTTGCTTTGGGGAAACAAAATCCAAAATACCAACCAGACAACAACAATAACAAATAACCAACACACAACAGCCTCTCCTCCCCAAATGAACACAAACCAGCAAACACAAGAACCCCAAATTTGTCAGGTTTTCAGTTTGAGCCATTGTTTCAGTTCAAATTGTAGGACTTCCTGGGAATTTTGAGGAACCATGAAAAAATGGTTCTGTAAAAAAAAATTCTTTCAAGAAGGCCTACTAAGGATTAATTGGGGGAAAACGAGATTCCCGAAAATTGCTGATATTATAAGTTTTTCAGTGAAACTCCATTGGCTTTTGCTTCCGTGCTATACGGCCACTTGTCCTGGAACCCACCTCTCTTGCCGTTCTGCCCATCATCAATGTTGAAAAATGCAACTCTGGGATCAGATCCTCAAGCAAGCTTTGTAGCACACCGGCCTTTGTGTTTAGCAGAAGAGAAACAAGGAATTAATAGGAATAGCTGCTGTTGATGGGATGGTGGGTGTCCCTTGTTCTGCATGTGCTGTTAACCCAAGTTGAGCAGTGTATCTTGTGTTGGAGGTGTTGGCTTTGTCAGGTGCCTGCTCATGAGCAGTGCTCTTCCCCATCATCCACCTTTGTAGTTAATTTTGGCATGTGGATTTTTGTGTTTTGGTAGAAAATGCACGGTGGAGTCCTGCATAAATGAAACAAGAAGGAAAATAAAATAGCACTTGAAAAATACTGTTTTGAGAAAATGCTAATGCACACAAGTGTCATCATTAAACAACATTGAAAAAAAGATGAATTCCAAAATCAGCTGAAAGTCAAAAAATCTGCAAAATAACTGCAAATGAAGTGGCTGAGCAAAAATCATTGCAGTGGTTGTAAGAGAAGTTCTTGCTGGAGGGTGATGGTGTGGAAAGGCTCTTTTGTTACTTTCTTTTTAAAAAAAAGTATGCTTTAGAGAGCAGTAGAACTGTATTTTAAATAAGGAATGTTCAGTTTTAACTTCTTCAATGTCTGATTATCTTTTGACGTTTCTATTATTTCTTTTTTTTTTTTTTNNNNTTTTCTTTTTTTTTAGATCTTTATGGTTATGGCAAAATCTTTCATCAGCCTATGGTATAATGGACTACCAGTTGGATGATATACAGTTGTCTGAAACATGATATATACTGCTCCTCTTCCGTGTCCATGGTGAGTTTTGCTTCTGTCAATATCTATTAAATACTTCAGAGGAGGAACTACAAATTTTCAGTGACCCACACTGGATATTGTTCCCACTGTTTTCACGTGGATTAACCTAGAGTTGTCAATTTACTGAATACATAACCTATTCCTTTTTTGTAAGGTGTTTGAAAATGTTTTAAAAACTTAAGCTCAAAAAATAACCGTATAGAACTTTTCTCTTTTCAGATGATAGTAGAGCTGTGCAAAAACCCTGATGCACAACTTGAAATGTTGTCTTTCCCTTCAGCTTGAAAGCATCTTCACCTTCATTTAGTGTCTTAGTTCAAATGAGATTCCAACCAAATGTTCTTTTTCTTCAGACGTGTACCACAATGTATTTAATAATTACGACTGTGTTGCAAATATGCTATAAAACACAGGTAAAAAAATTAATTTGAGAAAATATTTGGAAATAATTTTTCAGTTTTATTTTTGCACTGCTTCTCTGTTTTGTGCCTACAGTTACTCTGATTATAGTATCTGTGAGCACTGTTAAGTACTGTATAATCAATAATATTGAAAGCAAGGCTCCTCATATTATAACTGAATTATTGCTTCTGTGTCCAGACATACAATAACGAGATCCAAAACCCTCGTGGTTCATTTGGCTAAATGCATTGACAGACCAAATTTGGGAATCAAAATGTTCCAGTGACTACTCCTTAACACCAGAAATTGCAACCCAGTCTCCTCTCCAAAAATCAGGTTAAGCAATTGAGGTAAAAATCCTCACTCTCTCACTCTTCTCCTTTTCATGGGTTTAGATATGGCTCTTATGCCAAAGTTTGGTTATGAATGATACTGAATTGTCTGGAATAGTTGGTTAGCCACTGTTAAAATTTGCCTGTAAATGTTTGTTACCCTAAGTTCGTGTCTAGCGTACAGGTTAGAAAAGATATGATATGAAAGGTATCTTTCTTTTTCTGTTTCAGATTCCAGAGTTCTTGGAGGCATGCAGAAGTAGTGAAAAAAGTAAAGAGAATAGAAGAGGCAAATTCTAATTTGCCTAATGCCATAATGGATTTAGTCAAGGCTCTTCTTCTTATATGCTTAAGTACTGTAATGATCTAAGATAGGAGCAATGCAGTTTCTAGAGGTGTGTTTGCACTTGATAATAGAAAGATGTGTTTAAATACCCATATAAGTGGATAGAGATATTTACCAAGAAAACTGGTTACTATTATTTTTGGTGAAAATGGGTATTTACACAGAGAAATGGACAGCAGTATAGCATATTTTCTCATCCTGTGGAGGGCATTTTCTGCCACTTCTCTGTTACCAATTTCAGCTGGCTTTGCGTTTCAAATTATATGTCTCCCAGGTAGTAACCATACCACTCTGAAACCAGGGAGCCAGATAAATAGAAAAGACAGCAGCATCTCCGTGCTTGTTTCCACCTGCAAATTTTTGAGGGAAAAAACTGGTATTGTTTGATGGATTATTGAGCACCTGTTGGTTCTACAAGGCATAGCTCTGGGTATTTATTGAGTTCTGCAGTGTTATCTAACCAGGTTTTGTGTTTGCCAAATTAGCAGATTTGCTTCAAAGACTTGACCTTTTCTCCTTTTCCTTATCAGCAATGTGCCATACATTTCTGAGCCTGTTTCTGCATCCTGAGTGTGCACTGGTTCATCATGAAATCAGGGTTTTGTGGCAAGTCTGATGGAAGAACTAGCTTCTTCAATCAGAGAAAACTGTCTATCCCATGTCTGTAAATACTGCAGGATTATGTCTCCTTTTGCAGAGGTCTGCTACACTACATTTTACTGCATTTATTCCCTGTGTCCAACAGCAGGAGAACAAAATCCATTCCAATCCACAGTGTTTCCATTGAGGCCAGATTAAAAAAAAAAAGAAAGGTGTGATAACATCTTAAATTGTTTAAGAAATGTCATTATGCATTGTCCTGACAATTAAAGAATGCTTCGGCATTCTTAGTTGTTAGAATTGTTCCTCTTTGCAGTCAAAATCTTCAAGCAAAGAGGATGTGCCATGTGTAAGGGCATCCTCATCCTCCTCTCACTTCTGTACCCACTCGAGGCTCACACAGGCCCTCAAATGGCCAGTGAGTTACTCCACTGCTTCCTTCTAACCAGAGGAAGATGAGGTGGGCATGAGGAGGTAAAAGGAATGCCATCACACAGGACATGAAACCTAGAGGATTTTCTACTATTCCCACAGTAGCTTGCAGAATGGTGTCTAGAGAATAACTAAGCTTTGCTCATCAAATTCAAACCCTACAAGAGAAGAAACAATATTCAAGCAGTAATATATATTTAAAATCTGTAAAATAATAATGGTGATAATATTTCTAGCTTGTTCCCAAATCCTATGCCCAGTTGATAGACCAGGGAAACCTATTACAGAAAGGTGTGTTAAGATAAGTCAGGCTTTTAGAGGACATATTGGGATTTGAGGACTTGTGTGAAAAGGAAATAGAATCTCTCATAAGGAAGAAGTACTGGAAATGCAAAATTGCACATTAGCCTGTAGTTATGTGCCTTCTCATCTTCATTCTGCTTTGGACCTACTGATATCAAATTTGGTAGGGGATTTTTGGTTGCTGGAAAGCACTGAGATTTAAAAAAACCCCAACAAACCAAGCCCCAAACAACAAAAAATAAACCAAAACCAAACAACAATAAATAAAAATTGTAAATCTTAATTGTCTGCTATATATTGAGAAACTTCATATGGTATTTTAATATTGAAACTATTTTTTTAAAAGATATTCAATATGCAAAGTCAGCACAGGATGAACAGTCATAGAGAACAAAAGCCAGGTGCTATTTAGGAGATGTATATGGTAATTGAAAAGAGAATATACAAAACAGTAAAGGTCAGGACATCTACAAACAAGATAAGTTGTTCAGGCCCTATGTTAAGTTATAAGAATAACAAAGGAATTCTTATATAGAATTGCCTTCACTTACTTGGAAGACTGAATAATTCTAGAAAGCTCAATTAAAAAAATATAGCAGGTATGCCTAATATTTACCAGCTGTGTTTTCTGAGTGTTATATTGTATAGACAACCACTTGAAGAAACAACATCAGCAGCTGCTAAGTAAGATTACCATTCTATTGCCTGACTTAAAAAAAAAAAGGAAAAGAAAGAAGGGAAAAAAGGCAGTGAGAAGAAAACATGGAAAAGGTCTAGACCTGTATCTCGGTTTCTCAACCCAAAACAATCTGTCAAAAATCATGTACTAAAACCTCCTGTACCAACACTGAGCAGTGGAAGCTTGCATTTTGTCTGGTTCTGCGTCTGAACTCTTGCTTCAGCTTCTCTGTCCTGGAGGCTCCTCACAATTTACAAATGGTGTTGTAAATGCAGTGCTCCATTTTAACTGTAAAGCATCATTAAAAAGTATTTAAAACAATTTTTGTTATTTCCATTGCTTTCTGCCTATTGTGGAAATACTCAAGATTCTCTAGACTGCCATTGATTTTGCTTAGAGCATTGCTCCATCAGAGTTCACCCAGGTGGATCTGGGTCCATCCATGCCACCTGCTAGTAGGGCTGTCCGAACATATCACGGGCTTTGTTTCGATGACAGAGTAACTGGCATGGCAGGTATACTGAAAGAATCAAAATGAAGCATGTGTTATTTATGAAAGTAATCACAATCCTTCTGAAATATATCCTGAACTGGGGTTCCTGCAGCTAATAGACAGAAACAAAGAAATAATGTTAACGTTTGTCTTGAAAACTTCTGGTTTGTGTGAATTTAAACTCATGTTGCTTCAGTACATTCAAATAAAGAACTCCCCTTTGCCCTTTTCCTTTTGTTTCCCTCCACCTTTATGTAGTTCATTTTCAAGCTGATGTTGTGATACTGAAGGACTGCACTACGTCAAGGGTCTTGAATAAATTATGTCATAGAAGCTTTGAAAGCTACTGAGAAACCAGCCTCAAGGTTAGGTATTGGTTAAAGAAAGGCCCCATAACTGAAGAGGCATTGCTGCTGATGTGCTTTGTTCTAATGATTTTCTATTAGTAGGGAGTCTTGATTAATGATTCTCTATCAGCATGTCCTGATAAATGTGCTAGTCAATGAATCAGTGTGTCATTTTATTTTCTCTTAAAGAGCGTCCTTCTAACATGAGTGTGACAGGAATTGGCTTTAAATGAACTGCTGCAAGCAATTTCTTTATCTGGATGGAGAAAATATTTTCACTTTCTAAAGTTTTGAATTACTGCATATTTTTCTTCTGAATTCATGAATTATTTGTACCAAGTAGTTACTTCTGTGAGCTTTTTGCATTTAAAAAAAATAGTAACTTTTTAAAACTGCTTGGAATCAGAACAGGTTCTCTGGTAATGTTACTGTTGTGTTTAAATTCTATACTCTTCTAACTGCAGCAGGCTCTTACAGAAAAGGCTGTGTTTAAAGCTTGAGCAAGCTTGCTTGAAAATATATTCAATGTATTAATATTTAATTTTTAGCTTTTCTAATGTGCTACTATAAAAAAGCAACAGCAGCCATTTTCTACAAAAGACTAAGAGCTTGCCAGTTTTGTTAGGGTCAAAAAAAACCACAGGCAAACACTAGTAAATGGTTTTGGGTTTTTTTGTCATTAGAATATTAATCTAGTTTGGTTTGTTTTGTTTTTTGCTTTTTTTCTCATTAAAAATAATACAAGAATATATTGAGTGCTTAAGATCTGTTTTGGTTTGTTTTTTGGTTTTTTTTTTAATACTTTTGCCATGAAGGTAAAGTTTCCAATGGGTAACCAAGATGTAGTACAGAATTTGCAGAACTATCCAACCCATTATCAGTTTGATAGGGGAGCATCCTGGAAAGCTGAAAGTGTTTAAATGGTGTGTGATCAAGCAGAGCTGTATTGGCGATGAACTGCTTGTGGTGCCCAAGCAGCAGCACCTCCTCTCCTCAAAGTTAAGCTTTGTGGAGCTGCATGAAATTAGTGCAGCTAACTCAGTGAGATACCATTTTGAAAGGAGAGGTGGATTATTTCAGACAATCTGTAACTGAGTTTACTGGTTTGTGTTCTCACACTGGCACGCTCACAGCAGTGAAGTACATGTCCAGGTGATCTGGCCAACATCGCTTTTGTCCAAGTCTGGAGGCCAGGAGATGCCAGCAGTTGCATCCTCACCACTTCTCTTGGGTTCTTCTTGGTGGCAACAGATGAGTTCTAGGGATTGACCAAAGAATTTTGCTTACTTCAGCCTCTATAAATGCTAGGCAAATCTGCTGCTAGATGTTCTCCTTTCATGTTTTTCAGGGTGGCTGGGCTGGCAGGAGGAGACACGTGGCATCACTGCATGTTGTGTCACCTCTCCCGCCTGCTTGCACTTCTGACTCGCACAGCAGCCTGGTTTACAGTGTAATCAATTACACAGTTTTAGTCCTGGATACCTAGCTTGAGAAGATACGCTAACTGCTTACTAGAAAAGTTGGAACCTAAAAATTACCTAGGCTCAATCACCCAAAAGTACGCCTAGAAAGCGGAACTTTGTTTTTTCTAAAGAAAAACTAAATATGTGAATCTCCTGTATGGTGGACATTGACTGTTGGAATCGGGCAGTGCTTCCAGTATCCCTGAGAAACCTGAGTTTGATTAACTCCCAGGTTTGTCACAGAAGTGATTCAGTAGGGACTTCTGGGGAAAAAAGCATGCTGCTTAAAGCAATCCATAATTTTTTTCTTTGTTCTTTCATTTATAGAAGGTAGAGTTCCTTTCTGAAGGCTTATTATTTTGAAGCTTTCGAGGTTTATGTTATAAAAATATAAGTGTTGGAAATAGCCTTTTATATAAGCATAATTCTGAAATAAATAATATGATAATGAGATATTTAAAACCATGTGGCCACAACTGTGGCAGAGGAAAGCAAACCTTTAATAATCACAGTAAAGTAATCATAATTAATGGAAACTGTTTTAAAAAGACTGAATTACTTTTTTTTTTTTCTCAATCATCTAAGTAATTAGAATACTTAAGAGTATTTGTAAGACCCAAGAACATGTTGGCTATAAGGCCTTCGGGAGGGCTCCTTCCACTCCTGGCAGGACCATGGCCCACCCAGACAAGGGCAGATGTGGGCTGCCCTTGCCAGGGCTCCTGCCCCTCTTTTCCACACCTGGTCCCTACTCATGTTGGGGGTTATTCTGTGATATGAACCCACCTTGGCACCTGGGGTAGGACATAAGGTTTTTGTTGGCTTAAACCTCGAGAGTGTAAACATCTTCCCAGCTAGAGACACTGCCATCAGCTAAGTCAGCCCTCCCCCTAATTTACTGTCAGTTGTTGCCTCTTGTGCAATCAGCAGGTCACCAACGAAACTATTGGAAGTATAGGCTGCTGAAATTTGCCTTTACAATGAAGTAAGAATTAATTTTTCATTTTATTTTTAATTATTGTCAATATACCAATGTTGTTGTATAGTTTACATAATAGCAGAGACTACTTACAAGTACATGTACCCAAATTAAGCATAACATCATAAGACTAATGTGAAAAGTGCCTTTGCAAGGCACAATGTGGAAAACAGGTAAGAATCACTGCAGTTCTGTGATTTCCAGCAGATCAAATGCATATGGTATCTGTATCTCCTCTAACTGATTATTCCTGTAGCCAGCATCAGCAATAGCAAAAATGGCAGAAAGAGGAAACTCGTAGCAAAAATAGATCTTCTGATAAGCAATTTCTATTTCTCAGCTCAGGGAAAGAAAATCTAGATGTTTGAAAAACTAATTAAATGCTCGAGAAGGGGAGGAATGAGATTCGTAAGTTTAATTCATGCTGTTACAACAGGCATCCACAGTTCAATTTTGCATTCATTGCTTTCAGATGAGGTTTGTATTAAATCTGAGCAAATTTATTCAGAAATTTATGTAAGGCTCGGGTTTTTATTTTTCTTTTTTCTTTTATTGTTGTCAATGGAAGCATCTCAATATTTGCAATTTGATCAGCTTGGATAGAACTGTCTAAATGAGATCAAAACTATATCAGTGCAGATTTTCACAAGTATAGCAGCCATACTTTCTGATAGAATTACTAATGTTTGTAGATAATGTTCACCTTTTTAGACTCACTGGTTTCAGTGAAATGCTCTTTGATATCCTTTACCAGAAAATTAACAAAGTTGGGGTAAACCAGCTCAAATCCCGAAAACTTTAAGGAGTGTCTTTTCTAGTGTTGCTTTTGACAAAAGTATCTTTGGTATCCTTCTCTGCTTTTTGTAAAACGCTGTAATACTTTCTCTTATTAGCTTTCCTCTCATTTTATTTCCTTTTTTATTATACAGCCTTCTTGAGCTTTACATAAGCATGTCTTCTAACTGTATTTTATGTGAATTGAGTGCATTTTACAGCAGTTTGTAGCTACTAATTTGGACTATATATTTCTGTGTATAAGCATTTCTCCTGGGAAAGTTTAATTTTTCTGCTACATCATTTGCTTAAATGAGGCAGTAAATAGATTTAGTATCAAAAGTAGTTCTTTTCCATGCTAATATGGAAACAATTTAGAGACTTCAGAATATTGGTTTGGGATGATTGGTATCAATGTCTTAGTGAGACATGGTATTCATTATTCTAAGAATTAACATATGCTGTTATATCTTAATTTCATTTCCTGTGTGTCATTAACTGATGTAATTTTTTGTATGGTGTGTGTGTATATATATATAAATGTGCACATACATAAAAAGATGAAATAATAGTTTAAATTATACAGAGGCACTTTAAAAATGAAGTTGTTTGGGTGGGAAAAAAAGAGCAGAAGAGCAAACTTTGAAAATAATTTTCATTTTAAATTGTGTTTGTTTTTTTTTATTCATTGCACGCTTTATCTGAAACCTGAATCCATTACTGCTCATCTCTTTTTACCCAGTTCTTTATAGTAAAGGTAGGATTCACCTGGTGTTTCTAAGTTGTCCGTGGGGAGAAGCAGGCAACTTCAGAAGGCAATTCTTGTCTTACATCTGTCTTAGATACTTATCATAGAAGGGGATATAATACCCTCTGGGTAATTGTCTGTGCATGCAATATTCTTATTTCTTATTTTAAAAAACAAGGCCAAGATAAGCCTGAAGAACCCAGCGCTTCCATGTAGTTCATTTTATTTTGTTGGAGCTGCAGTAATTGCATCTCTGGAGCAACTACACTTGTTCAAATGCATTGTACATTTTAAGTACACAAGAGGTGTCTCAAAATGATAGAACTCAATGGTTTGACATTCACAGAAATAACACACTTTCCATTTTGCATGCTACCTGATGCATTTTTTATATATAAACAGAACGTTAAATTTATTAAAACTAGGAGTTTGTTTAAATTAAAAAAAAAGAGAAATAAGACTTTTTGAACCATTTTGTACTTGTTACTGGAAAATGTTTACTCATATGTAGTAGACAGTCTTAATTTCCTCTTCTAAGTGAAATGGATGTTTTGGTGCTCTGTTAAATAGTCAATGTTTCAGCAGAGCAATGTGGGCATTTTAGTGGTGTGGAAATTATTTCCTGTTGGAGAATATATAGCTCTTTTCAGGACTTAATACTTACAGCCCAAGTCTCACCTTCAGCCAAGTGAAGTTAATGGCCTGACTCCATTATACAAGACTTTCTTGTGTAGTTCTAACTAATCAATGCCATGCTTTAAAGCAGAAACATTTTGAGTGAGAGATAACACTAAGGTTTAACCATTTGCACTAACAAAACAATGTCAATTTGGGTTATCAACCAGATTTCAGTTTGTATTATACCTTTTGTTGTAACCTTTTTATAATAATTTCAATTATGTAGTCTCTCATTCTCTGATTCTCCCTCCAAGCTGTTCTGTTGCTTGGCTCCGGTGAGCAGCTGCTGTGTCCCCTCCTCCAGGTGGCTTTGCTTCAAATGCCTGGAGAAAATTATTCCGTTTAGAAATAGGTAACACCACAGGTATTTAAAATATCTCATGGTCCACCTTTTCCTGCCTGAAAGATTGTTGATATTTTGTCTTCACAACATTAGAAAAAAGAGAGATCGTTTTTTATTTTAGGAAAATAATTTTATTTCTTTATATGCTGCCCAGCTACACAGCTATGAAAGAGTGGCTGAAGGCTTTTGAGAAGAGAGGATTTGTGGGTGCGATTATACTTTGGGGAGAGAGGAAGTGAAGGACCTGCCTCAAAGTGATAAATCCAGTGAGAATTGAGGCATCAAACTTTCCAACAACAGCCTGAAGCAACACATTAGCATCTACAGCAGGTGATGGCAATGAGTCTGAAAAGCTCAGATTAGATGAATTCAGGTGTTGCTGTTAGAAAATCTGGTCTCTAACGAATAGTTACTCTGGGAAGTTGTTCTTGCCAAAAGAGATTTGGAGGTAATTCAAATTGCAGTGCAAGTCAACTTTATATTGACTCCAAGCAAGGCCATAAAATAATCATGCGCAGGATTTAGTTCTGAATGTGAGTCAGCTGTGGAGCAGGAATACTCACAGAATTTCTTTTGTTTGGCAGATATATATACTTGAGCTGATTCAAGCACAATTTCACCATATTTGTTAAGTTCTAATACCAATTTTTAAAACCAGAAGAACTAGAGCCTGGGGGGAAATGATTCACAAGGGGTGGTCTAATTTCTGTGTTTAGGATGGACAGAGTGAATGCACATGGGGTGATGTCATCCAGTGCTCCCAGTCTTTGTGGGTGACACAGGTGGAAGAAAGGGGCATGTAACTGCAGGGCTATCCATGGGAGGGCTGTGTCATTGTTATTTCAGAGGATAAATAATGCTGTTGTATTATCATCACCTCAGTGAATATTATGGGACTGCTAACACTGACTTCCCCCTCTATTTGGTTAAAGAAAGCTATAAACCTTGCTTGTAAACTGTTTTATGCAGCTGCTTTTATACCATGTTCCTGTGAGCCATATCATTGTTGACAGAATTTTTGATTATGTTTGACTTTTATTTTAACTCCCAGTGTTCTATGCATTTGGGATTGAATTCATGATTATACAGTGTGTGATTACTGATAAGCTCCTAACTATTTGAAGGACTGCAATAAAGCTCTTTTACTTTTCCTCTCCTTTTCATCGCCCTTCACTTAAATTTGCCATGTAGGAGAAGAAATTCAAAGCAAGACACCAATATTCATGTGCAAATTTGGTTATTATCTGGTTATTCTGCTGCAAGGAATGCTTTAGTTCGAAGGGTTTGATACAACACTCCTAAAAAGCTGCCTGTGCTTCGTCTGGACTAAATTACTGGAAGAATTTATCACTTCTCAGACTTGATGAACTATAGAGCTATAATATTGTTTTCAAATTCTCTAATTTACCCTTAAGGTTTCATTTTCCTGATGTGAGGGGTGAAAAATAAACTAAGACGAGAAATGTTTTGGTGATTGACCATTCCAACCAGGAACAGCATTGAATCACCAGACTTGAGAAGAGCTCAGTCCATGCTGAGTGTGCTCCCCATTTCCCTCCTCCCCTGTCTGAGCCCCAGGCAGCACAGAGGTTACTATCTCTCAGCAATATTTTGCCCATCTCTACCTATTCATTAAGACCTGTGAGTTTTTGAAGGTTTTGAAAACTGAGTTTTTTGTAAGTTTCCCATGTTCATGTTAATTTTTTGCAGCGTCCCAAAATAACATTAAATTCTGTGAATGCTTTTTTCGCCACAGTAATGAAATCCACACTGCTTTTCCAATACATTTACTGTAAAACCAGAGAAGGTTTTTGTGTTATGTCAGTAAAAAACAATAAACCATCACCTTTACCCCCCTTCCCCTATTTAGTATTGGTGGGGATTCCAGTGTAATGAACCCATTATCCATGATTACCTGATACATCTGGGTGAATCTTCATGGGCCACCCAGATCATGTGAGGAATTGTACTAAGCATAAGAAGTAAAAGCTTCAAAGTGCCTCTATTTTGGTAAAAGAATGTGGCTTCCAAATATGTGAGCATCTCTCTGTTGGCTTAACCCACCTCATTTCAGAGATCATATTCCCCTGACTCTACTGAGAGTGGAGTTGCTGTGCCCTGGCACAAGCTTGGTAGGAAAAGTCTGTCATTGTTTCAGAGGGTCTCAAGGTGCAGGAAAATGGAAGGAACAGGCACTTGAGGAAACAAAAGGCAAAGATAAAACAAGGCTGGCCATCATGAAACTATAGCTGCCCAGCAGAAGCTGACGCTGAGGTTCCGAAGGCAAGCACCATGGCTTGGTGTCATTTTATGACTTCAGGACTTGTAGCTGTTCATAGGTGAGAAAATGAAGTTAAGAAAATTATTTGAAAATTAGAGAAGCCACCTTTTTCAAGAGGTTACTTCACTTCTGTGATAGCCACAGAAAGTTTGTGAGAGTTCTTTTGTAGTGTCTTAAATTTTGGCAGATCCCTGAGATCTGGGGAAAACAAGTGTCTCGCTGTGATAAGTGATAAACTAGCATTATATCTTATGTTTTTACTGCAGTTGTGGGGCTTGCTCTCTACTTATGGTGTATATGGATACCTTAAAATACATAATCCAGGAAAAGAATAGGTGAGAATAATTTTAAACATCTGTGACAGTGGAAAAAACATGCAAATCAGTTTAGTAGCTAGTTTGTGTGCTCTTGTACATACTGGAGGTATAAATAGAGCAGAAATCAGGAATAATGGGAGGAGGGAGGAGTGTTTCTTTGGAAACCTCTTTCTTAGAAAGTAGGCAAAGCAGCTTCTGTCACTGTGATGTTTTGTTTATGAGGGAAAGGACAAAATGAAAATAATTTACTAGCAATGCTTGAGAACCGTCACCATCTACTCCTTGATGGAGTGCAGATAACACTAAGTGGTGTGTGAGGGTACAAGTTAAATTAGAGGTATTAATTAGCTGTCTGAGCTCTCTCTTGTTTTTGCTGCTCTGAGTCTTTTCTAGACACATCTTGTGGGTCATACAAAATATGACCAAAGCAGGAGACTCTACTGTATATATATTTACTTATTTCTGGCTTATAACTACTTGCTCAAATGTGCAAACTGTTCTGATTAACTCTTCTTGGTTAATCTAGTGTAGAGTGGTGGTGGTTGTCTCAATATCTTTGTACTTCACTGTGGAGTTTTTATCATTTAATTTGAAAAGGAAAACTTAAAGTATGTGGACTAATATCAGCTGGTAAGGAGTGATTTTCAGGACTTTAAACAGAGGAAAAACTGGCAGTGTATCAAACAATCTATAAATTCATCAAATTTAGATCAAGTGGAATGTGTTGATGTTTTTGAATTACGTTGCAATTCAGCTTTTGCTTTAGTAAAAGTCTGTAAATATGTTCCTTATAATTTTTTTTTCAAACCTTGTCTAATCTGATCTGGGTTAATGATCTTTTAAAATCAGGTCAGGAGAACAGTTACTAACCTTAGTAAGGTGGTTTTGACTGTCTTGGTCAGTCGAAAATCAGTTTGGAAGTAGCCTTTATTTGTAGAAATGAACTCTTCTCGTATTGCTTCCAGAAGGAATTACAGCAATGTGTAGTGGAAGGTATGATACAACATCTAGCATTTGCTTGTGTCCACATGTGATGAAATCTCTTCCTGTCCCAGCACTAGCAACATGAAAGCTGTCGGTTTCATCAGCTGTGACACTGACATGGTTAGTTTTCTTTGCTTGCCCCACCACCTCCTTGTTTTTCATCAGAGGTTGGGGCTAGCTGGTGTGCCTGCCCAAAATCTGATCCCACACTGCAGTGGTGGGTACTCAGCAGCTGTGTCTCATAGCAGGACAGAAAGCCCGTCCTGAGCTGTGCCGCGCCAGTGTAGCTTGATGCAGAGCTACAACATAAGCATTTAAATGGTACCTAGAAGGCTTGATCTGTAACCTGACTTTCTGCATGGGAGCCTGGGCTGTGTCTTCCAGGCAGCGGCAGGTGCAGTGCAGAGGGGATGTTGTCCAGACTTAGCACTGCTCTCCTGTCCCCCTGTTTGCCGGTAAGGCCTGACCGCTTGTGTCCCTCGTTCCTGAGCTCGTTCAGCAGTAACAGCATTTTTTGTAAGTCTGATTGGGCTTGGGTTTGTGTCTTTTTTGTAGTCAAGTGATTTGACAAAATAAAGGTTAAATTGATGACCAAATGAGGTTTAAAGTGGGCTTCAATCTGAATTAGAAATTCACCCTTTTTTTAAATTTATTTTAATGGACCTCTTCAGTATTTACTTAGTTCTGACTTGATCAAGTCTTTGCTTTATCTTTGCTTCTGCTTTTATACAGAAAGAGATAGCAGTCTTTGTTTTTTCCCTTATTTATGTATATAAACTAGTTATTGCTTAGTTTGTTTCTACTAGTCATTTTTCAGACTGTTTTGGCTTTTATTGAGGTGCTGATTTAGGGTGGGTTTGTTGGGTTTTTTGTTTTTTTTTTTTATCCTTAATGACGACCAACACTCATTAAATGAAGGAGTAATTTTATAAAATATGTATAAATGTAGTTTAGGAGTTAGAAGAGAAGCTCTTCATCATTAGTGCAATTGAACTATGCAGAGACCTCTGAAATATAAATAATGAACTTATTAAATGAGTCATATGACCCTTTGCTATTAAGCACCTCAGTATCTGAAGCTCACCTTGCTAGATCTGTGTATGTGCCATCAGTGGTTCACAGGGGGCTTTCAGGAGTGTACCTGCTTCAGTAATTTATCAGAGACCAGTGAGACATGATGGCATAGCAATGCAACAGAATCGATTCATTGTCAGCCAAGTCAAATCACGGGCGAAGAACAGCATTATTTATCCATATGGGATCCCCCTTAAAACAACAAAATATAGAACTTCCCATCTGCAGCTCTTTTACAAAGCAGCCTCTGGCATCAGGAAAAGCAGAATGGATAGTGTGGTGTCTCAAACAGTCTTTTTCTACAGGCTGTCAGGACTTAGTAATCTAATCTGTTGTGTTGATGAGAACTTATAGAGTTAAGCACTACAGGGTAAGGCAAGAAAAAAGTTATAAACAAAGGTCTCGCAGCACTGGGCAAGTCTATTGAAATCATTCTTCTGAACAGTGTGTATCACAGCTGCCACAGTGACAGAAATGGCTGGCAATGTTTCAGCACCTGAAAGGCATTTTAAGTGTCTTGGCATGAGAAAAAAAAAAAAAAAAAAAGAGAACAGATATAGATGTTAAAAAGAAAGATGTTAAAATATTAAAATATATTAATTTTTTTTCTTACAGATTTGAAATATTTTGCATCTGACAACAACCTTCACTGAAGGGTTGTTAAATATTGGGACAGACTGCCCAGGGAAGTGGTAGGAGTCACCAGTCCTGGAGGTATTTGAAAGAAATGTAGATATGGCACTTAGGGACCACAGAGGTCTTTTCCAAACTAAGCAATTCCTTTGAATCAGGGATGGTGGGTCTGTGTTCCTGGGCCCAGGTAGCTGAGACACATCCTGTGTCCCAAGGGCTGGAATGAACTGTTACCTGGAGCCTGCCTCTCAAGATCCTGTCCCAACTTTTCCTTCCAGCTGCAAGATTTGTACAGATACCAGAGGTCTGTACAACCTGTGGCTCAGATGCATGTTGATTGATCCTTTCGTTAGGAAACCCAAAGCCTTCAACCAAGTTTCTCAATCACTGTTTGCCATCAAACCTGGTAAAACAAGTGAGGATTTCACTGGGGGAAGAGGTGGGGATATTGTATATACCAGCAGTTACTGAAAATTTAAAGCTTTTGTAGTTAGACTTTTCCTTTCTTTTTAACATTTTATTTTATTTTTAAGACAATGGTGTTGAAGAAACTAAGGTGCTCTCAGCTGAAGGGGTGGAAGCATTACACTTTTATGTGCCGCAAAATAAAGAACAGAATGTTGTTGATCTCTTAGCTTAAAATTCCTGTTCTCTAGTTTTAAAATGTCATTGATACAACAATTTGCTAAGATGTGCTAGCACTGCTTTACAGAGCTGTGACATTTTGCATTATAAAATACTGCTTGAAGCAGGGGGTTATTTATTGTGTCATCCCTCTAAGCTGATAAACAGTGCAGAGGTTGTCACTCAAGGTGCAGATTACAATATGGGACAAAAATTATTTAAATTGTTTCTGATGTTTGAGCAAGAGATATAAAATATGCTAACATTAATTTGTAATCTCAAAATTAAAAGCAGATTTGTTTTCAAATAAAACTGATGCAGTATGTAACATTCACATTTCAGAAAATATTATCATAATAGCATACAATAATAAGTTGGAGAGTTTTTTAATCTGAAAGATAAGTAAAGATTTAAGTACACAGGTAAAAGTGGTCTTGTTGTCTGGTTTGGTTTTTTTTAATCCTATCTTCAAAGCACTGAGTCTACAGAAATTTTCTGTAGTCTGTTAATTCAACTATTTTTTTGTCTGCAACTTGACACAGTGTAATTTTAACACTGAAATGTTAATAGCATTTTCAGGGAATAATTCATGCAGTTCTATTGCTTATGTCAGTGGTGAAAAGGAAAGAAATTTGCTAGACCTGGGTCGTTGTTAAAAGATGGTGTAAGCTTGAACACTTTTGTGAAGGGCACGTGCATCCTTCAGGACCCTGCAAGCTGGACGAGAATTGAGGACATCCTTCACGTTTCAGTTTCTGCCTTTCTTTTTGGTTTTGGTGGCAGGGAATGATGTTGCTTAACTTTGAATGCTCACAGTATTTTCTGCAAAACAATTTTCTCATGCTTGTCAAATTTGGGAGCACACCTGAGCCATGAGTGGGGCTGAGAGACCTCTCTGACCCTATTAATGTGTTGTAGAACATCTTGTCTACCAGGATAGATTTGCTGGATTCAGGGAAATAACTGTATTAGTTTTAAATAGCTTTGCTCATTTTTAATATGGCTTCACATTTGCAAGGCATAATCTGGCCCTTTCCATACTGTGACTTTCTCTCTGAATTTCAGCAGAACTGTTCCTGTGTTTAAAATAAAACATGTGCCTAAGTGCTCTGGTGGCCAGGGGCCAGAGCACTCAACATGCTACAGGGCTGAGCCCTAAATGCATGCTGCTTTAATGTATAGTCTTCTCTAGCCCAGGAAAAATCTGAATTAACTCTATAAGAAGTGTCACAGAAGTGTGAGGAAAATATCTTGCTACATGGAGGGTAGCTCGGGCTCCTAGCAAATACAAGCAACAGAAGCAACGTCAGTGCTTTTTTAAGTTGTATTCAAATGAGGTGCTTTTTGTGGCTAATGAATTGGTCAGTTAATTTTCTCATCACCATGTTTGAGCTTGTTCCTGCTGCTGAGCAGTCTCTAATTTTTTCACACATTGTTGAAGATGGCATTAATTTAGCCTTCTTTCCTGTTATAAAGCTTTAAATGCCTTCACATTAATGTCTAATAAATGTAATTGGTGGTTTAATCTGCGTATTATTGCTGCTGAAGGAGCAGAGGGAGGGCAGGTGGGAGATCTCGATTCTCTGTCTTGTCTTCTCTTCTCATTTACACCAGAGACATTCCAGGATCCTTATCAGTAAAGCAGTTTGTGTGGGTTTTTTCCCATGGTAGTAGTGACATAAAGTAGAAATACTTCAAACATGCATTTTTGCAAGTATTCTTTGGTAACTAAGTCTTCAATATTTAATTTCATGCATATTCTGTTTTTCTGTCAATATCTGTGAGGGAGCTTTTCCTGTTTGGGGGATAGTTGAAAGATAACCTTTTAAATTATTATGAATAGCTTTCACTAGAATAAAATCTGTGTTATTTTGCTTTGGATAAGATACTGAGAGACAGAAGGGTGATGTTAAGTAGAGTGTAGTTAATTTTTTTTTATTGATCACTGAACTCTTGGTGGCTGATTCTGTTGCTTAGTTGTCCAGTCTGCTCTTGGTCAGCTTTCATTTTTCTTCTTTTCAGTCAGCTAGTTTTACATAAATTGTTACACAGCATACTGAAGAGGCTCTTTTGAACTGTTGCTTTCCAGAGGACATTTCTTTCCTCATGCTGGCATGTTGAAACAGGGGTTTCAGCAATCCAGCTGGGCTCAACGGTTTAGCCCCAGTGCTCAGGAATCTCCAGGGGCACATTTAAAATGTTACACAAGCAAGATTCAAGAATCGTGTTTTCTGTCAGTAAAGCATGGGAAAGGAGCAAGTGGCTTTCCAGTCTCCTGGGGGGACTCTTCTGGCTTGATGACAGAAGATGAAATTATAGGCATAGGAAAAAAATAAAATGGAGTGTGTGCAACTAGTAAAGCTTAAATATATGAAAGCTAAAATTTATAAATGAAGGGCTGGTAGTGGGGCATGCTTGGGGCTGAATGCAACGTGGAAGAGGGCCAGAGCTGAATGTCTATAGAGTTTGGTGGATTTTCTCAGAAAAACAACAAAAAACCAACCAACCAGAAATTCTGCAGTCTTAACTGTGGTGATGAAGAGTTATAAATAACACTAAAAAAGACACTAGCAATTCAGAGTGATTTTCAAAGGGTTCTCTGTAAAGGATGTGCAGCTGTTTTTTGTTTTATGTAGGGGACTGGTTCCCCCCCACCAACAATTACTCTTCAGTCCTCAATTGAATTCCCATACAGTCAAACATCTCAGTTTCCTAAACTTCTGTTGGCTACTGTGGCTGATAGATGGTCCTTGCTGCCTTCCAGCTAATGTCAAGTGGCTCAGCATGTCTTTATTCCCCCACCTATTGGTTATTTCCCAGCAGGTTTGTGTGTTTCTAGTCAAAACATATGCTGGCATCTGCTAAGTGCAGTGCTTATGGTGAATGAAAATAAACAGAGCATACAGTTTGCCTCTTCAGATATTGTAGGTAATGAAATAACAACTGTTAAGGCAGGCTTTGTGTGGTTTTTTGTGCTCTGTGCAACATTTTGTACCTTCCAAACATGGCTATTTCTCCACAGTAATTCTGAAGCCTATTGATTGCCTTTTTCTTCCTCTGCTCCCTTTTTCAGCAGAGATCAAATCCCTTCTTTCTTCAGTTTTTTACTTATTATTTTTATTTTCACTGAAATAATGGGAAAAAAGGAATGTATGTGGACTCCAGAGATCTTGTGACACGATTTTTATCCATGTGCAAATAAAAATGTAGGATGAAGGAAAGTTGTTGAAATGAAAAACAGGAGAAAGGTTCAAAAAGGTATTTATTAAATGTTAAGCTTTTTTATGGATACATGTGACTCATGCCTGCCAAAATCTACAGGTTAGGAGGTAAGAAAGAAAAACATTCCTGTGTCTAGGGCGATCTTCCTGTATGTTGTTCAAGTAGTCCTTTGCAGATATTATTCCCAGCATGAATAGAAGTTGACACAGAGGTATGCAGAGAACAGTAAGAGCTAATATTGTTATGCTCAGACCTTTGCACTTCTCAGGGGCAAAAGAAAAAGGAAGTGAAGGCAGCTTTATGGTGGAAAGGACCTCTGGAGGCACCTTCTCCAGTCCACTGCTCTAGTCAGGGTTAACTTCCTGGTTTGGCTGGGCTGTCCCGAGTCTTGGCCACTCCGGTTTTTGAAAACACACCCGAGGGTGGGGCCTCTGACTCTCCCTGCTTCTGGCATTGCCTCTGCTCGGCCTTCTGGGCCCAGGGTGGTGTTGCATCTCCAGGAGGAAGACAGACAAGTCAGCTTCTGCATGTGGAGGACCATGTGACCCTGTGAGATGGAGAGAAAGGACAGTACACCTCAGAGCTGACAGAAAAAAATGTTACTTTAAGATCTGAAAGCAAAGTAGTAGGTGAAATAAGCAGGTTTATTCCAACAGCATGGGCTGTTTGCTTTCATTAAAATTTGGAACGAGTGCACTGATACCTTACTAGAAAGCAATTCTGGCATCTTTCAAATGGGAAAAAAAGTTTCATCTTCTATAAGTATGATGAAGATTAAGAGCTTTCTAACCAGCAAAATCTTAGCAGAATACCATAAACTGTGATAAGGGCTGTTTTTCAGGACTGCAATAAAATATGCCTGTGTAGAGCATAGCTCAATCTTTACCAGTTGCATGTCTCTGCTAAGTGGGTTGTCACTGCCACTAGTCAAAAATTGCTCTCTGTCACAAGCCTTTGTAACTTTCTGCAGTGCAGTGGTTCTAAAATATATTTATTTCTCACTGAAATACCCTCAAATACCCTACCCTACAAGATATTTCAGTATACATGGTACTGCATAATATAAGAAAATAATAAGCTTTTTTGTGGTTTATTGATATTTATTATTTGAATAGTCAATATTATTACCATTAAAGAATATGTTATTTAGAAAGAGTAAGGTGATGCTTGTGATATAAGTAATCCTACAAAAGAATGATGAGGAGCATTGCCAGTTGCCTTCTTTTTATGGAGCATAATGACAGGTTTCAAATGCATTTTTGCTGAGCTCCCTCTGAAGAAGCTCAGCATCCACAGAATAACAATGTCAGAAAGCAGTTTGTGTTTCCACTTGATTAGCTCATGTCACTTTTGTCTCTTTTCTGAATTTGCTGTAAAATCCTGCTAAATCCTTCTATAGTTCCATATATGCCTCAACCCATTCTGTCAAGTCACAGGGGAGGAAAGCATCTTGCCAAATCATCTGGAGGATCTCTGGGGTTTTTCTGGCTATAGCATGGAAGCATGCTGAGTCCAAGGACAGGGCTGATGGCAAGGAAAGGCCTGTCCCTTGGAGGGAAGGGTGCTAGTTGATATCCCTCCTTGCTGGTCACTGGGCAAAGCCTCTAGCTGTGTAGAAGGAGATCATGATGCTGTGTGGCCACCTAAGTGCATGCTCATAGCCATGGTCCCTTTTTCCCTGTCCTGGAGAGATTGCTCCGAGGTTGCTCCTGTCTGGGTGCTCTGGGAAGGGCATTTGGTTTCCTCTTCTCAGCGAATTGCACAATGAACTTTCTCCTGCACTTAGAACAATTCATTCTGAAACGGTACGAGCAAGTGTTCCTCTGATAGCCACCCCTGCATCAGCAATAGCAGAAAGCAGTGGTAGTAGCCTGACTTTGCAATGAAAGTTGCAGAAATTTGTAAAGGGGGCCTCATCATTGTCGCTTTGTATCAGAACACTTCAATCAGTTACAGTCATTGTATGTCCTGCAGCGGCTGTAAGCCTGTTGCTTTTTCCTTATGGTAATTCTGGGTGATCTGTTCCCCTCCAGAGGGAGAAGAGGTATGGGTATGTGACAGAAAAGAAAAATCTTGTTTGTTTTGGGGTCATACTAGAGATGCAGTTGTGAGGAGATATTTCCATGAAGTTTGAGAGTCTGACTGAATGCTAACCTTTGAGCAAGTGACTTTCTGTTTGGTCAAGTCCTTGTGCTGCAGGTATTTTACAGAGCTTTATTTCTTTTTCCTTTTGTTCAATGAAACGGCACTAAACAACAAAATCAAAAGTAACCTCTGTCCCAGTCCCCCATAAGTAAAAAAATTTACCCTTTATAATATTTTTCTAGCAGCACAAAAGGGACAGATAACATTAAGTAATGGTATTCAAAATTTCCTGTGTTTTGCAGGCTTCTGTGTTTTTATATCTTTGACTGCTACTTCTCTCTGAAAATAATAGGCATAAACGTTCTAGCAATGTATCAGCAGCTTATTCTAATTTCTGAATTCTTGGGATGTGTCCTCTACCAAGTGGTTGGGGGGGGAAGAAGTAATTTTAATAATCTATGTAATATTTCTCATAATATATCACTTCTAAGAGGGGCAAACTCTCCATTACAGAGATAGCTCTAATACCAGTTAGAGTTTAATAACATCTAGAATGAAACTCTCTTATCCTTTGATAAGTTACCTGTAAATGTTCTGTATCCCAATTTGTCATTTTCTGCTGCAGAAGAATAAGTATTGGTGACGCGGTGAATCCTTATAAAGCGTTTTCATGGCATGCTATCTTTAATGAGAATCTTGCAGTCTGCAGCTGGGATCAGGATAATATATTGTCTGTGACTAAGCATTATGGAAACTTCAAATTTGCTTAAGATCTTTGAATTCAAAGCTTTTAACTCTGTGTGTGATTGTTACCTTAGTTGATTATTAGTAGACGTGTGTGCACATTCACATTCCACAGAGCTGAGTTCACACGTCACGCTTAAATTAGGTACCGAGCAGAACTTGGGCATCCAGCACAAAAATGTCCCAACTCCTTGGTGAAGGATAGCTGAGAAATGGAGAGCTGAGACAGTCCAAGTCTGCAAAGAGGCATGGCAGGGCTCCAGCCTCCTACCTGAACTTTCCATTTGTGACAAGCAGTGAAGAAAGTTGCTCAGGCCTCTTACAGCTCAGAGTGTTACAGCAGAGAAGCCGTATAAGAAACAGTGGGATCTGGGCACTAATTACAGGAACACTTCTGCAGTCTGTTCTGGGAAAAAAAGTGGAGGAGGAGAGGTGCCATTATGCTTAGGTACAAGTGAAGAGAGAAGGGAGGGAGGGAATGTTCAGCTTGTTGAAACTCCTACAGATGAAAAGTTCCTGTCCTTGCAAACTGATTTGGATATACAAAAAACCACTCCATAATAATTCTCAAAAGAAAATTTGGAGAAACTTAATAGACCATATCTATATAAAGCCAGAGAAAAACTATCAGGGAGATGCAAAATTGTCATCCCAGGACAGAGAAGAAATCTCAGTACAAACTGTCTTAAAATCCACTCTGAGACTCATTGGGCCAGCCATGGTTTGCTGCACATCCATGGGACCCTTCACCTCCTGAGGCTCTGCAGCTGCCTGCTTCAGGCAACCCCACACTAGCCCAGGCTGCCTGCTGCCTCTTTTCGCCAAAGTCCTGGGGATGCTCTCACTCAGCAGCTCAGCACAGCTGCTGGGTATGATGTGCTGAAGGTATTCAGGAGAGGTCAAGGGAGCTACAGCCAATAAAGGGAACCCTGGAGCCTGCTCTTCGCATGCTCACAGCAGAAAACAATAGCTTCTTGCCTCTCCTACCTCTGAAGACTTGGGTACAAGTGGTGCTCTCTCTCATCCTTTTCCCATTCCTCACCTCTGCTCCAGTCCTTTTCATCAGTCAAAATCTTGCAACCATGCACTTAAAAATAAAAAGCAAAAATTTGTCATTTAACTCCTGCTCAGTCTCCCTGCTCTATATTTTTTAGAAAATCTGGCATGGAAACGACTATTTGATTTTTTTAGAAATCAAATAGTCTTTTCCATGCCGGATTTTCCTTTCCTTTCTTTTTGTGTGCGTATATGTGCGTAACTTTGCTTCCAAGCCTAGCTGTGATCTTTAGCAGGCGCTCTCTGGAATCCCAGAGATGAAAACCCTATGCCAGGCAGCCAAGCACCATATCTGTCTTTCAGAAACAACTTCCTTTGAAAAGGGGCAGTGGCTTTTCTCCTGCTGCCTGTGTATCAACTCTTACACCTCTTCATCCTCGAGGCCTTTGCCTTTGGTGTCATTGAGATCATTAATTGATTTCTGGTGTCTATTCAGTTAATCCATGAACTTTGTCACTGTTGCAGTGAAGTGATATCCAAGCTGACTTTCAGCTGGACGCTGTCCCTGACTTTCATTTTTCTCTCCATATAGTCGTAGAGCTGTGCCAGACAGCTCGGTTATTTTTATTGTCACTTAAGTACAGAGGGGAGTATCCCAGTAGGATAGATCTAGAACAATCTTTGTGACAATTTATTCAGACATCCAGACACATTGGTCCCAGATCTTTCTTTAAATAATTTTTTGACTTAGTTCTTCGATTTAAAAAAAAAAAAAAAATCATTTAACACATTGGCTATTGAATTACCTTGGATTTAAAAAATTGCCTTCTAGGCAGTTAAGCACTAGACTTTGTGCTGACTTTGTTTTCCATCATAACAGTATTTTACTGGGTGTATTGAGGTTTCAGTAATTACATATGCAATTAGGTTTGTTAGTGGAACAAGCTTTGACATTAGTATACAAAGGATAATTGGTAAGATTTGCCCTTACAATTACTCAACTCGACTGTGATTATAAATGTGTGATACAGTGCATGTAATAGCAAGGAACCCCATTCAGCAACTCAGGAGGTACTTTCTGACCTTGCAAAGTTAATTACTGAAACTCAATAATATTTTGTGCCTTGCACTGATAATATGCACTAGGATTCTTTTTAAGAAAAGAAAAATGTGTTGATTTGTTGTGTGGCGAAGCAAATCACAGAAGTATCTGAGCATACTCATCTTTTCTCCTGAGGTTTCTCCCCAGCCTCCTCAGTGTGGATGTCATGAGAAATAATTCACCAAAACTTTCTCTTTAGGCAATGACAATGAATTACAGCATTGTACTGCTCAAAGTATTACATCTCTGATCCTGAAATGAGTGTACAGATGAGTCAGTAAAATGCTGGATCATATTAATAATTTATCATAGGGATAATTATACAGGAAATAAAAGGGACAGAGAGGGCCATAGTCTACTTGCATCATTTCTGAGCATTAAGAGATGTATTACATGTCTGATGTGGGTTCTTAATGCGGCTTAGAAACATTGGTCTGCAACTGTGCAGAACACCTTAGAGAACTATTAACACAGCCTATAAAATACCTAGAGACCAGTTACTTATTAAAGGTCTGAGCATCAGGGAGAAATAGTGCAGCTTTAAAAGTTTTAGTTGGGCTGAACAGTGAAGTTTTAATTAAAAAAACCTAATAATTGTTAAAGTCATTTAATGTTAGCAATCAGCCTTGTCAATAGCTTGGGTACTTTTTCACCAGTACATTTCTTATTCCCAAAAATCACTTTTGGAGCACAGAACAATATTCTTTTTTCTAGCAAAGTAGGACAGGCTAGCTTCCACAGATCCAGATTTCATTCTGGCATCTTTGTGCAGACTGAAAAATAATGTATTACTCCATAAAAAGTCCTGTTGTATATATAAAATATCCTTACTTGCATTTGAAGTGAGCATGAGTGTCATTCATAGATTGAAAACAGCAGGGAAGGTTGAAATTATACAAGTCTTCTGGCTGTAGCAGTGTCCTCAGCTGATTTCAGCTGAACCAGAGATATTTTCCCCACCAGAAAACATTTTAGACTCCCCTTACACTTAGTGTGAATACTAGTGAAGCATCATATTGTCCAACTTGTTTGGAAGCAAAGCACCTCACACATCATGTCTATGCTAAATGCTGTCACTGAGATGACAGGACTGTTTGGGTGGTGTCAGTGGTGGTTTTGTTTTGGTTTTTTTTACAAGGAGAAACTAAACATACCAACTACTTTGCCCCTTATTTTTTTTTTTTTTTTTTAGGTTAGAAGAGTAGGTTGATCAAGGCAGGTGATGATATCCCTGTTAACGATTTAATTTTAGATGTTTGTTCTTTTTTGAGCCTATACAGTGAAAATACTTTATCTAGGAAAATTACCCACAATACCAAAATTGAGCTTAGTGGCAAGTCCCAGTCACTGAGTCTCATCTCTCTCATTTCAGGTCAAAAAGCAGGTGTGTTAGTATCACTCATTTTTTCATTTTCATTATAGCTTTTGTTTCCCAGTGTTCTATGTCATGTTTTAAAATCAGTCACTGGAAGCAATGTGCCCTAATTTCTTCAAGACTTGCTGAAGCCTTGAGACTGAACTTATGTTTTCCTTGCATGGAATTGAACTTGATACAACAGCAAGAGACAACAGGCTCTCTAGGCACATTTTTCTTACGAGATCTCACCAGAGACCTGGTAAGGAATTACTCCATCCTGCATGCAAAAGAGAGCAAGGATGCATAATTACGTTCAGCTGTTTCCCACACACACCCCTCCACCTTCCTTTTGTCTAGTCTCCCTTACCCTCTCCTGGATATTTCCAGCACATCACACCAAGCAGCTGTGCTGGGCTGCTCCAGAGGCTGGTAGCTGCAGAGCATCAGGAAGTGAAGTGCTGATGGCTGGGCTGTAAATCGCGACTGGTCCTATGCGTCTCGGGGATGAAGGATGGATTTTAAACCAGGGTTTGTATCCAGACATTTTCTGTCTCCTGGACAGTGATTTTTAATATCCCTTGTAATTTTCCTCGCACCATAATAGAAGTTCTCTATCAGTTTCCTCAGAATTTGCTTGTGGGAATTGATGCTTATGGAATGTTGCTTAATTTGTAAGGTAGTATGAGACAAAGCTTTCTGTTACTTCCATTGCATGCCATCGCCAGCCTTTTAATAGGTAATATAAACCATTTTCATTTGAGTGGTTTTTGTTTGTTTGAGAAGAAAGTTTACTCTATCTCCCTGAAGAGGTTAGGAAATTAGGGCTATTGTCTCCAACTTTTGTTTTTGTTGTTTTCTGCTTAAAGGATAAAAGCTTTATCTGACACAGAGATGCTTTAATGCCAATAAGCAGACTTTTGAAGTATAATAGACATTTAAACTGAGATTTAAAAATCGCTTACCATTATAAAGAGCTTCTCTGATGGAGTTATGGAAATATGGGGTGGGGGAATCCCTCCTCTTTCATGTAATATCCCTAGACTGAGAAACGATGTAAGTAATCTTACATGTGTTTTGTAAGAAATAATTGAATTTGTCACTATGGAGAATGTTCCCTTAGACATGTAATAAAGCAGTCTCTTTGAGGAATCAAAGCAGTTGGTTTGAAGCATTGGAGTCTTTGTGCTCAGGGACTAAATGCTGACTTATGCCTTGTTTAGGTTAGGCGGCATGGCCTCTTCTTGGCCAGTCAGCGTGATGTGTGCTGGCTAGGGAAGAGTCTCTTTTCCTGTTAAAATTCCTTAAACCCAAATTTTCTCCCAAGTGGACATCCCTTACTGTCCGTGTTCATGGCTGAGTTTTTTGTTTATACAGACAGGGTTCATTCCCATTCACAGGCCTAAAAAAAGTTTCTCTTAGGCCTTGAACATGTGATGTTTTCAAAGAACTGCACCCTCTTAGGATCTATTTCAGAGGTCTTTGCGGGGACAGCCAGCAGCACGCGCTCTTCTGAGCGAGAGTGAAGCCTCCTGAGCTGGCTGCTCCCTGGGCTCCTGCAAGCAACACCCTGGGTGGGGGGGTTTGGTCAGGAGGGGCAGGGGGGGAGCAGAAATCCCATGGTGCATGTCACACCCTGCTCACAGCGCTGGCTGCACCAGCTGCTGTGTGCCACACCACTTACTGGTATTGCTCTCTGGAGACAGATGTGCTCAAACCCCAGGAGACAAAGAACATTTCTATGAATATTCCTCCCCTTCCCTTTTTTTGTTTGCTTCACACTGTGAGTATGAAGCACTTTCAATAGAATTCTGCTGGATGGAATCCAAACATTTTACACAGGACAAGCTTTTGAAGAGATGAGAGCTTTCCTAATGTTTGGTAGTCAGTGGTAGTTTAAGGGAGTGACAGTTCCCTTTGATGTCCTGGGCTCCAAATATTTAAGAACAGTGTTGCAGAAAAGGAATAGAAGGCTAGTAATATACAACTTCATTCTGAAATCATAAGCTGTGTAAAGAAAGCCTTGAAAGTGTAAGATTTAGGAAAGGTAAATGTTCATGCCTCAGGAGAAAGATTTTAAGTTGCTGAAAAGAAGCTGAAAAATCATAATTCTGTGGTTTGATGTTTTGAGCTGTGTCATAGAATATTTTTGGTTGGAAAGGATCTTAAAGATCACCTAGTTCCACTCCTGGCTGTGAGCATGGACACCTTCTACAGGTTGTGCAGAGCTCCATTCAGCCTGGCCTTAAACACTTCCAGGGATGGGGCATCCACCACTTTTCTGGGCAACCTGTACCAGTGCCACACTTCCACACTTCACTCCCACAGTGAAGACTTCCTTCCTAATATCGAATCTAAACCTACTCTCTTTCTGTTGAAAGCCATTTCCCCTTGTTCTGTCACTCCATGCTCTTGTAAAATGTTCATTTCCAGCTCTTTTGTAGGCTCCCTTTAGGTGCTGGAAGGCTGCTCTAAGGTCTCAATGGAGCCTTCACTTCTTCAGGTTGAGCAGCCCCAACTCTCTCAGCCTTTTCTGATAGGAGAGGTGCTCCAGCCCTCTGATCATCTTTGTGACCCTCCTTTGGACTTGCCCCAGCAGGCCGATGTCTTTCTTGTGTTAGGAATCTCAGAGCTGGACACAGTACTCAAGGTGAGGTCTCGCAAGGGCAGAGTGGAGGGGTAGAATCCTCTCTCTTGACCTCCTGGTCACTTTTCTTTTGATGCAGCCCAGGATTCAGTTGGCTTTCTGGGCTGCGAGTGCATGTTACCAGGCCATGTTGAGCTTCTCATGCACCAATACCTCCAAATCATTTTGCCTTTTGTCCTAATTCACTCAAGGACACCTGGTCTTTGGGTTTCCAGGAAGGTTTCAATTAGAAACATGTTCAACTGATTAACAGTAGTTGGAAAAATTTGAAAACTAGATTTTTTCAGTGTTTCCTAAAGAAGGCAAGACGTTTACTGCTATGGTCCCTCTCCATCTTCCCTGCCCTTTACCACTGGTGTTTTGAATGCTCAAAAGTTTATGTCTGACAGATAGCATTTCAAATCTAGTTGTGTAAACTTCATGGCAATGTTTTGCAATCCTTAGGAGACATTTTAGTAGTTTCGCAGTGGCTAATTTAGGAAAACTGAGTTGAACAGAGGTAATGGTTTCATCTCAGGTCTGCCTGTTTCAAGCTGTGGTGCCAGGAAAAGAAATACTGTGGTTCCTGCTTTGATACCGAAACTATAGCCATTTTCACATTGTCCATTTATGTAATAGTATCATAGCTGATTTCTCTCACTTTAGTTGCTAAGAGGAAGAGCTCTAATTAAAGCATGATCTTTGAAGTAATTGATATTTTATTACTTTCTCTTTTGAAGAAGCCCTCATTTTGTGTATGTTAAGATCATTAATACTTTTGTCATTTCAGGAAAAGTAATCTGCTCTTCACTAAAAGGGCTGAGGAAGTGGCTTAAAATATTTCAGAGTAAGCAGCAGATTTTCCAGACCTCTCAGTTTGACAGTGCTTTCAGGTCTGATGAGTGTGCGTTCCCAGTGAAATGCTCTTTTCAACAGTGATGGCATAAGGCATGTAAGCCACAGAGGTCCCATTAAGCTATCAAAATGAGTCTTAGTACGACTCAGATAATGTTTCTGCTGCCTTAATGAGAAAGAATTTTCATCTTAGATCACCTACCAGTAGCTCTGTAAAAGAACTACAGGGTGACAAGGCTAGCTGAGTGTTGAAGATAACCATCTTTGTCCCTACTCTGTTTAGCATAGTCTCATTTCAGTGGGGTCCTACCAGTGTAATTCTGGGGTAGTGGAGTACTGTCCACGAGCACATTTGGTTGTTCAAGCTGTTCTCTGCCTTCTCTTTTGTTACAATTGTACTACAACATCTACTTGGTGATGATGCTAATTAGAGAGTTTATTGGCACTCTTCATGTGTTCTGGGAATTTTTCTGCCATATGAAAGGCCAAATCTTTGTAAGCATAGGCAACATATGGGCATAGTAAGATTTCCTTGCAACCTGCCTCAGCATTTCCCACAGATCATAGAATCCCAGGGTGCTTTGGATTGAAGTGAATCTTCAAAGACCAGCTAGCCCGAGGCCCCGCCATGTGCAGGGTCATGTTTCAATCGATCAGATTGCTCAGAGCTCACTGAGCCCGACTGAACATTTCCAATGATGTCTGATTCAATAGTCTCACAGGACAGCAGGAGCTGGAAGGATGCACTTGCCGGATGGACTTCTTTGGGGTGGGCAGAAAAGAGAAAGGTAAATGCAAAGGATGCACTGAAAACGAAACACCTCACTGTACTACTACTGTTAGTTCATCAGGCTACGGGCTATTCTGAGGTGCCTCCCTATTGTTTTGACTTGTAATTTGATTTGGGAGAGTGTCTGATTAAGAACTTTGTGCTGATCCATGAGCTGCCTTCATTCATCGTAATGGTACCCACGAGATGTAGCTGAGTCACCAACCTGGGTTATTTTTTCTAACGTACATCTGTATTTTATTTAATTATAAAGTCCAGATCCTCCTGCTTTCTGTTACAGGCTTTTTATCTTACTCTGGTCATGTCAAAATCAATTTGTAATTCTGTGGTGTACACATGAAATTAGTTTTAATTTGCTATGTGTTTCCAAGGGTGACTGACATTTAATATTTTGTTCTAAGGGTCTCATTAGCACTGTGTACCCATAATCTATTCTATGGGTGTAATGACAGAGGGTAAGTGAGCTATGGAACAGCATCCATCTGTCCCCATAGTGAATGGCCAGAGGGGAATACAGGGGAAAAATAAATGGATAATTGTCAGCATCTCTGTATTTTGGGCTTAGAAAAGTCAAATATAGTACTGTGCGTCTGCTGTGAGCTTGAAGGATTTGGCCCTCCATGACCCAGAAGATATTTCTTAGTAGTAATTTGTCCATGCCAAGGGAAGGGCTACCACCCATTACACATAATTCATTATGTGTATTTGTATTTCACAGTACAGGGATAATGCCACTACTAACTTAGCACATTGTGTTAAATTGAGAGAATATTCACTTTGCTAAAACATCATCAGATGGGACTGTATACTTACTATTTTTCACTGCTACTTATTAATTTCTTATTAATAAGATGTAGTGAGTAATTTGCTTTATATTTTTAGTGTCTGAAAATTACTTAATTGAGGTGTTTTGAAAGTCTGTGATTCTCAGTGTAGTGACTAATATTGTCTGGTGATTTTTTCCTGAAAGGAAATCATCTTATATTTTTATTAAAAATTGACTATTTTGATTCCTTTTATTGGGAAAATTTATGTCTGTTCACTAGAAGAGTAGTGATTTCTATTAAATGCAAGGATACAGTTGATGAGGAAAAGCCTTTCATTGTATCAACATAAACATTTGCTTTAAAACACATTGGGATTGTTTTCAATAATGGATCTTTCAACTGCGGAGTAGTCAGTACAACCAGCATAAATACTGAGAAAGAAACATATGCTGGAAAAGAAGCAAAGTAAAGTGCAATTAAATGATTATGAGATAACAGAAACCTGTGTGAAAGTAGGTAAAGCGAATGATGACTTATTTATAAAGGAAAATATTTCAAACCTCATTATCCTGGAGAATTCTTGAGGTTAATTATTTCTGGATATTCACTTTTATCACATTTAGGCATAATTCACATGAATTGTCATGGTGATTTTGATTTTGTGTGTTTCTTTAGAGAAAAAAACAAATAAACAACATGCAGGGTTTCTTTCCTCTGACCTTTCATTAGATTCCTTTTAAAAATCTGTTTTGCTTTTTATATTGTTCTCCATGTCTGTCTGATAAAATTCCCGTACTCACTGGTTATTGCTGAGGTGCCTATCATGGTGATGCAAGAGCAGGACAGATGGTAAGGGCAGAAGAAAGAGAAGATTGTACTGTTCGATTGCAGTTATTTATGCCAGGGCAAAGGACAAGCAGAATTGCTTTACCAGAACAACTGCTCTTATCTAGACATTTCACAGTGCTTTTGAAGTTGCATCTGCTGCTTGTAGTGAGCGTTGTCACAGAGCCTTTGGCTTTCATCAGTCCGTGTGACCTGCGGTAGTACATTTCCTCATTTGCAGAAATGCTGCTCTGTACTGTGGAGGGGTTGCTTCAGTTTTCCTTACATTTAATCCTGATATGACCTCTTGTTTTTGTCGTGAGAATTTCCACAACCTTTTTACAGAGAACTTTTTAGGTGATTTTTTTTTTTCCCACTAAATTCATGTAGAGCTTGAACTTAAAAAAAATTGTAAAATTATATTAGAATTTATACTTAGATATATGTGTTAACTTACATATTCTATGGAAAATATGGAAAATATATTTGGGTATGTAGTAAATAACTAGTAATTGTTGCAGGCACTATGTACCCCCCAATCTTTTTATAATATTATATTAATTACCCAGTGGTAGCCATTACGTGTATCCATATAAATCTTAAAACAAACAAATCCAGAAAAACATAGTTTTATCTGAAAGTTTTTAGCAAACACTGGAAACTGCAAGAATTTGCCATAAATACATGCATCTCACTATTAACTTTCTTCAATATGCTTTTAATTTTTACTTACTTCGTGTAGATATTAGTTTTGCCTTATATATAAACAGAAGTTTTATATTTTTATAATATGGATATATATTATAGCTTTATACTTTTAATAAATATTATTTACATAGTTATACATATATAATTTATAGTCTTTTTATTAAAAGTGACTTTGTGATAGGTGATTATTAAAAAGAGGGTGAAGGAAAAATTAAAAGTATGTGTCTTGCATTTGGGTTCAGGCTGCCTGTAAAAGAAAAGTAAGGACTTAGGTCTCCTTCTTATCTTAAAGAATAGGCTAGGCTTTTTGACCTTCTCATTTGCTAATCAGTCCCACTGAACTCCTCTCATGCCCCATATAAGAAAATTGTATGGAGCTAGAAGTTGAGTTTTGTATAAGGATCATCTTTCCATATGAGAAATCACACCCCTGTATATCATGAAGGTGGTTTGATTGCATAAGGGAATTGGCCGTCCTTATATGCAGCTACCCCCCCATTGATCTCAATGGCATATGAAAATAGAAAAACAGTAAAAATATATTCTTGACATTCAAAAGTTAAAATTTTCCTTTCCTTGTTTATTGGTAGTAATTTTATTAGAATGTATTGTCTCTCAAAGACAAGAAATGCCAGTGTTGATATCAGCTTATTTTCCTTTTAGTGTCTGTAATTGCTCTTCTAAATTATTCTCCCAAATGTCCTAATCATTTGGAAAAACATGTGAAGGGATGAGAGGAAAGAATGGAGGGGTTTGGCTTTTCAAACAGATGAGTGAAATGTGGTGGGCATTATTACAGTAACTGGACTTCCTGGCCTGAAGCAAGGCTGCTGACTGCATTTTGGCCTATCACAGCAATTGCATCTCTTCACTGTTCTGTTAAGCTTGTCAAACTTGTCTGCACTATTTAAGCAGAAGACGAGAAGGACAGGAGAGAAAAATATGGGAATAGAGACCAATTGCAGCATGAAAAGAAAAAAAAGAGCAGAGATTTAAGACTCTTTAAACGTATGTTTAGCGTATTCAGCCTCTTTATCTATATTGAACATGTTAAGCATTGGCATCCTGATGGGGTATTGGGCTATTTTTACAGCCACTTTCTTTGGACTTCAGAGGCAATTTGTTTGCTCTTACAAACTCAGTGGATCTTGCCACTTGCAAAATTGGCGTTGCTGGTGGACATAAATATACAATGTATGCTTGCATCCCAAAGAGCCAAACATATCCTGGGCTGCATCAAAAGGAGCATGGCCAGGATGTAAAGAGAGGTGATCCTCCCCCTCTACTCCACTGTGCTGAGACCCTACCGGGAGTGCTGTGTCCAACTCTGGGGCCCCCAGCACAGGAAGGACATCATCCCGTTGGAGTGGGTCCAGAGGAGGGCCACTAAATTGAGTAGAGGGGTGGAGCACCTCTCCCATGAGGAAAGGCTGAGAGAATTGGGATTGTTCAGCCTGGAAGAGAGGAGGCTTTGGGGTGTCCTAATTGAAATTTTCCAGTACCTGGGGGGAGCCTACAAGAGAGCTGGAGAGACTTTTAACAAGGAGATGGAATGACAATACAAAGGAAAATGGCTTCAGACTGAGAGAGGGTCGTTTTAGATAAAAGACAGAAACTCTTTGCTATGAGGATGGTAAAGCATTGGAAAAGGTTGCCCAGAAAAGCTGTGGATTCATCAGTGTTGGAAGTGCTCAAGGCCGGGTTGGATGGATCTCTGACCAGCCTGGTCACATGGAAGGTGTCCCTGCCTAAGTGCATGACCATTTTTTGATCAAAGAATGCACACCACTAAAAGAAAGACATGGAGATGCTGTCTTTTTTAGCGTAAAATATTTTCTTCACATTTGATTTGAAGTTTTAGAAAGAAGTAAAGAAGACTCAGAATGTAAATTGCTGTCTTGCCAAAAAGGAAATCCTGTTTCAGTTGAACTGATGAAGTGGGTATTGGTCTTGTTGTTCCTCAAGTAGGTTTCAGTGGGCATTTATACAAATATAAACTGTATATTTATACAAATAGAAACTATATTCTCATAGTCACATAACAGCAGGAATTTTGACTGCAGTTCAGCAGAGTTAAAAGCAAATATTAGATGGCACACAGTCTATTATAGTAACTGTCTAATGTGACTATACATACAGATAACGTGTTTACATTTTCATACAGAAGAATAATTGTAGAGTAAGGTGGGTGACAGAAACGAACTGTGACCTTTCAATGGCTGTTGGACTACCGAGAGTTTTAGTTTAGTTCAATAGTGCACCTTTGGAGCAAATCTCCTCATCTGCACCTTTCTTGATGTTGCAAAGCCATCTTCTTGTTTGCAAAGTAGACATATGTGGTGAAACTAAACTGCAAGAAAAGTGCTGTTTAGAAGACAAAATTATAAGTGCTTTGTACATTCTGTGTATTTCACGTGTTTTGATTCACTGTAACCTCTTTCTCAAAATGTTTCACTTGTGACTTTGAATCTTTCCACTGAGTGATGAAGCAGAAAACACTTGCATCTGCATTCTTTAATTTTGGCCTGAAATAAGTCCAATGTCATATGCAGCACATTTGCAGTGTTTCTAGGTGGTTATCAGCATATGAAACAAAGATTAAAAAGCCAAAACAGACAAGAGAAAAATTTGAACCCAACAAGCGTTAGTATTAGTCTAGGCTTACTTTCCTTTGCTTTGTGAGGTTTTTTTTTAATAATGCTCCACAATATTTTCTTTTATGCCAATATAGCAGAAAGGAAAATTTAGCTTTTTTTCTAATATTCTGTGAATGACTTTAGAATTGATTTTGATATGAAGAACAAAAGGGCTATTCTGTAATTTTTTTGATTGATTGATTGATTGATTAATTATATGTTAATATTAAGAATGTCACATTATGAAGCCTTTCACTTTGGAAATATTCTGAAACTATAAAAATTTGTAAAATTTGTCTCAGTCTTTATTTCTGGGGCTTCAATGTAGTGTTTTCTGGAAACCAACAAAAAATTATGAGACAATTTGAAATCTTACACGATCTGTTTTTCTCTTTATTCATTGTCATTAGCTTGAAGTTTTAAATATATTTAATCTGAAAACCAATTATGGGAGCAATTGTTTCAAGTCTTGTAAGATAAATAAAAATTGTAATCAGTCTTGAAGCATCTATATCTACTTGGAAACAAAAACCCCTCTTGATAAGTTTTGATATACACAGGATTAAAGACTATAAAACCTCTTAGTAGAGTTTTGATATAATATATGTAGGATCAGAAATATTTGTTGCCATATTTTGTGGCCTGTTTATCAACATTTCCTAAGGATGCATTATTGGGATACGACTCCACACTGGGCTTATTTTCAGGCTCCAGATTTAAAATGCAAAAAGGTAAATCCTGTCATGTTTAAACATACTAAATGTAAATAAAAGGACTTGACAAGGCTGATAAAATTCAGCAAATCACTTGTTCCTATGATTGGGGTATGATTTGGCTTTATTTGGAAAGAACCGCTATGTATTTAGAAGAGAAAGAAGGCAAAATACTTAAAGGAAGGATCCATGTAGAAGCTGTGGCAACATTTTTATTTTTTCTCTTTTTTAATGAGAAGGTTACTAAGTAGGAGAGTGAATATGGAGTATAAACTCAGTGCTTTTTACTTTTCAAAAATTTAGTTGGAATAATGTGTGTCTTGCCACTGAGTACTGTCTGGAACACACATCCGTGTTAAACATTGTCTCAGGGTTGTCTTATTTACATTAGTTACCAAAGACAAAATTCTCTGTCAGGTATTTTTCAGAATAACTCTGAGCAGAGGCAGAGATAATATATGTGCTTCTCCTTATCAGTTCTGACCTTTCTGAAATTTTAAGGCTGACGTAATTTCAGAAAAAGCATTTATATGAACTAATTAGGTGACATTTATATGAACTAAAGGTGACATTTAGATATGACATGATAAATGATGGTATTTCCAAAACCCCCTTAATTTATGTTGCAAACCTGTTAGTATTTTCATTTATGTGTCTATAGCAGTGTGAGAAGATCCTGAAATAGGTTCCAGTTTGCGTTAGATTGATATATATATATATATATTCAGTGGGCTTCTGCAGAATTTGCATTGGTCTGATATTAGCCAGAGCAAATCTTAGTCTCAAAAAGATCCCAGGCAGGACTCCAGACTCTTCCCTTTGAACCCTTGTGATGATGTAAACTTACTGACTTCCCTGAAGTTGATATGAATTTATATTCCATTTTTTTGCCTTCTGAGTGAAGATTTTTTTTAATATGTAAGAGTATATGTCATATCTAGCTGTTAGGTGTTAAGTATACAGTATATACTGCAGGGCCTTTCATGTTAATTCAATGTAGCCAGTGGTGGGTGTGACAATGAGGTGTTGCTGATGTAAAGAGATCAAAAAATGAACTGTACCAAGTCACCGCGTGATTCATTTGCTCTGGTGTGGCAGCAGCGGAGATGGAGACTGGTCTGGCATCTTGGGGCTCCTCATTTGCTGTTCCTTCCACAGCACCCTCTTTACCCCACTGGCTCACTGCAGGGGCTCCTACTGGCTTAGCTGAAAGTTGGACTGAGCATGAAACACAGGTTGGCTAAGTTTTATTAGAGAGTGCACTTTCTAGCCAATAGCAATAAAACTAAAGTGAGTGATGCTGGGAAAAAAGAGGAAGGGAAAAAGTAGGTGCAAGTCATACCATAAGGGAAAATCACCTGTCATTCTTAAGCAGTTTATTCTGTTTTGGAGAAACAATGCCAATATTAAAGATGACAGATGATAAAAACTGATTTATACTGCAACATTTATGGTATCTTACATCCTGTGTGTGTACTTTTAAGAAGAGATATGAAATATATGAATTCTCTGCTTTGGTTCATCTAAAGTTCAAAAAGGTAGAAAGAGCTGTCATTTCAAAGAAATACTTGAGTCCAGAGACGTGCTGAGAGCACAGTGTATGTCCTATCAAAAGGGTAATCTCACATGCCATTGTCTGTGTGTCTCAAGTGTTTTCAAATATATAATTGAGTTTTCCAGCCATTCCCCAAACTCAGCTGTTCTGATCTTGTCTGATTTTCCTGTTGTGCAACTAAACCAGAGCACTGGGGAGACACAGAGGGACTTGTGACAGCCCAGGGGTAATTGATCAGATGCCTTCTTTCAGAGTTTGGGGAAGGATGTAAATGGCAAAACAACATCAAGGTGGAGAATGATGCTTTTGAGTCTTACTTGTTTTTACAGCTTCAGGATTTTCCCAGGAAAATTGGTCCTAGGGACCCTTTTGAATAGCAATGATTTTTGCATAATTCTCTTTTGCTGACTTTGCTGAGATTACTGTTGAGAAATTTTTCATGTCGTAGTCTCATCACTAATAGGAATTTGCACGTTGTCAGAGATACGTACCCTTGAAGTACAATTACACATGAAGAAATATAAGAGCAGCAGTAAGAGCTTGAAATATAACCATCACTACATGGAAAGTCAGAGATAAGTGTGAAGAATAGAGTTGGTAAATTCTTTACCCGCAGAGAAATGTCTAAATAATGAGGTGTTTTCAAACTGAGCCTTCAGGTTCTATTAAATATGAGAATTCCACTGTCTGTCTAGTTTTAAGGAATTATTTTCTGTCGCCTCTTGCTCAGAGCCCTCTGTCCCCACACCCTCCTGCCAGCAAACTGAAAATGGGCTATTCAGATTGGTTTTTGTTTTCTCCTTACAGAGAATTTCTATCCTATTACCCACTGTTGGTGCAGCGAGCAAATATCCAGTCAAGACTGCAAAGACAATAAAATAAAAGGCTTAGCTGTTCACCAAAACTTTATCTAATTGAAATGATACATGGCACAACTTAAATTTCACTAATGTAGCTGCAGTCAAAGATTTTTTGCTAAGCATGGCTGACACACAAATGTTTAATGGAGTAGATTTTATTTTGTTTGTCAGAAATGCATGTCTTGCTCCAGCAAAAGGCTCAAAGGATTTTGCCAGGATGTAGCCATGTGACTAAATGTTGTTCTCTGCTTAATACCTAAGCGATTCTCAGTTCCTTTTTTGTTTTGTCTTGTTTTCAATCCACTCTCAGCTTGTGTATTCTTGCCAACACAGAAGTTGCCAGCAACTCTGAATGCCCAAATTTTAATTTAGTTCAAGTGCAAAGTAGCTGTTAATAATGACTTCTGGATTTGAGGAATTTAGCAGATTGTTTTAATGATCCATGCTAATTTACTGAGTTTGCAAATTAATATGTTTCATTTTGCAAAACCTTAAAGAAGGCTGTAAAGTTAATGGTAAACATGTTATATTTTCATGTGTACCCCTTTTTTTAAAAATGCATCAGAAATTAGAAATGAGAATAAATAGATTTCTTATTACAAAATATTTCTATGATCTGACATTCTTCTTGCCAACACATTGCTGTTAAGTATACATTTATGTGTGAGTTATGTCTGTAATAGATGTTACATTTCACAGCTTGAGCAAGAAGGGGTTAGGATGATCGTTGAATGCAACAATAATCAGTGAAGTACTCAATTTCAATTAGATTTTCATATAGAAAAACTTCAGTAGAACAAGAGGAATTTACTGAACTGAAATTTTCTTGTAAGTGTTACAAGTTATTAAAAATAGGTATTTAGAATGCATTCTCTTTCTTAGGTAATGTATGCTAATAAATTTGCTATTCTGAATATAATACTGCATTAGTAAGTACTTGTATCTAGTACAATTTGATAAATGCAAATTGCTTTAAAAACTATGTTGCTTGCAAAAATATTACCCAAGCCATGTAGTTGATGTTTTTAAAAGCTTATTTCAGAGGCATGTAGAAGATTTGTTGGAACACTGAGGGGAGGTACATAAGTACTTTCCATGCACATCCACTTTTCCATCGGTGCTCAGAAGCGGCCAAGAACCAATTCAGCTCTTAGACCAAGCTTCTGACTTGCTCTGATTTATTCTGGCTGATGTAACAGTTATGCTAGTTTAAAGTCAATTATGGACTTGAGTCCATTAATTGAGGGAGCTGGGGTTGTTTAGCCTGGAGAAAAGGAGTCTCAGGGTGACCTTATGACTCTCAACAGCTGCCTGTAAAGAGGGTGGAGCCAGGTGGGGGTTGGTCTCTTCTCTCAGGCAGCCAGCGGCAGGATGCGACGACACAGCCTCAAGCTGTGCCAGGGGAGGTTCAGGCTGGACATCAGAAGGAATTTCATCATGGAAGGGGTTGCTAAATGTTGAAACAGAGTGCCCAGGGAGTTGGAGTCACTATCCTGGAGGTGTTCTAGGAACGACTGGATGTGGCACTAAGTGCCATGGTGTGGTTGACAAGGTGGTGGTGGGTCAAAGGTTGGACTCAATGATCTTAGTGGTTCTTTTCCAACCTAAGTGATTCTGTGATTCTGTGACTAGAAATTTCCCAACCAGCCATTAGGGCAAGTCTTGGGAGATTTCTGCTGGTGAGTGGGGGAAGAATTTTATACTATGGTGTTACTACTGTAGTAACTGTGTCACCTTCCCATCTTTTTAAAATGATGAGAGGCAAAGACAATGGCAAAGGAATTTAAAGCAATGTAAAGATTTTAATGTACTTTTTAATGAGATTCCTAACATTCTTGCAACGTTTTTCACATGCAAATGAAGCATGCAATCCAATCTTCTGGCAATAACAAGACACAACAATTTATCTTTTAACACAACAATCTAACATAATTATTGGTGTTCACAGTATGTTATTTTCAAGTAAGATTATTCTATTAGGTTAGTTTCAAACAGAGTAGGTGAGCTTTTGTCCCCTTTTCACTGCCAAGCCTACTTGTCATCCATGTGAATGAAACTCAGAGAAAAGCTTTCCAAACTCTTCTCAAAATGGCTTTTTCCTTTCTTTGTGCATGCATATGGTATTCAATGTTTTAATCAGGTGTTACAAGTCACTGGGCCAAGACTGACATTAAGTGACCACTAAAGGTTGTTCGAGTGTTAAAGTGTTCAGTTGAAGACGTGAAAAAACCGTTTCACTACTCATTTGAGAATTATTCCACATAAATTTTCAGAATAAATTTTCATGATGGCCCTCACATAATGTCTTTCTAAATTTCAAAATGGCATTGCATCAAACGCAGTGCTTCACAATTTGATTCAAAAAGTCATCTGCCATGTGGCATAGAGTTGGTGTTGTTTGTTGATGTAAAAAAGAAAATTGACTTTTTCCTTCTGGTTTGAAAGGAGAAGTTGGTTTACATTAGACTGATCTAGAAATCATCATTCATAAATTATTTTCCCATTTATAAAATTGTCCATTATACTTCTTTTGGAAATTTTCCTGGTGAAGCCCACATGAGGTCAGGTGTTTAATAATCCTGGTGAAATATATCTATACCTTATGAACGTAGAATTCTCTTCCAACTGATGTTGCTTCTAGCTCAAACCGTGATTCTTAATTGGATTCTCTTCTGTATTTAGTCACGAACAATAATTTGTCAATTGTTATCTATTTCCTAGATCCATCTTATGAGGATTTGATGATTCTACAGTGTCAATATGTGTTATTAACAATAGTTATTAACTGTGCCAATAGTAAAGTTACTTCTGCAGTAAAAAAGGGGCAGATCTTCTGAGCGAGCAGATTCTGCTTTATTTCCTAATTGTGCACTCTCAATTCCTGAAGAGGTAGATGGTGAACTTTAAGAACTCTAAATAATTAATTAGTCTCCAGCAACGTCATGTAAAGGCAAGGATGCTCTGTGGTCTCAGCAGTGCCGACACCTTCAAAGCAGTATTAGTCTTGGGTTTCACAATACAGGTATTCAGCTATGCTGAAGTCTGGCATTTTTTGCCTGTCACCCATCCCTGTGTTACCGCAAAGCTGTTTGCGCAGCTATGTGCTGAAACAGATTGGAAAAGTGATTCATCTTCTTTTCTTGTGAAAGGTAGAAAAAGGAGGAAAGGAAATTACCAAGAGATGGCCTAATGTTTTATATCATAAACCATAGTTCAAATTTTTCTGTCGGCATCCAGAGAGATTGCTTGCTGGTTATAACCTCCATTTGACAAACGTGATATAAGTTACAATTTTTAAAGCATCATTCAGAAGCCTTTTGCAATTAGGTCTAGAATTGATTGTGTGAACTTAAAAACTGGTTAAATGCTGTGAACACATTTCTCCTGATACAAAAATGTACCCTTCATGTTGTGAGTAACTCTGGTGCAGCCATATAACAGTAAAGCTGCTGTTAACCAAAACTGACAGAAAACTGTTTTCAGATGTGGAACAGTACCAGCAAAAGTAAAAGTCAATTAAACCCTTTGAAGCTTTGTAATGCTCATAAAAAATGTTAATACCTTATGTACCACCAATTAGCACTTTCTTTTTTAAGGAGAAAAAAAATCCATTGTTAAACAGAGATCTTTCTAAGTTCAGTATCTCAGGCTGTATTTTCGTAGTCATTAGTAACTGATCTGTTCCCTACAGGGTTACCCATAAATACCATTCTGCAGCAAGAGGAGGCAAAACTCTTTTGTTTGTTTCTGTTCAAATTTTTCAACCTATATTACAAGGAGTTTCTACCACCTTTATCATTGTGTACATCAGAACAGTACAGTCAGCATGTAGCAGAAAAGAGAAACACATGGAATTGAAAGCAGGAGGTTAAACATACTAGCCTAAGGCATTTCTAGCCCAGAAATGAGCATCTCACTGTTTGCGGAGTCAGATGCTTAGCACAAGTCGACATCAAACAGGGAGCTCTGTGAGTGCTGTATGAATTGTAAGAGAGAAAAACAGTTATTGGCTGCTGCCAGGGAGTACAGGCTGGGTGTGAAGGCAAGCTCTGTCAGTGCTTGCCCATGTATTTCTCAGGTTCATTTCAATAGTTTGCCGTGACCTGTTGTATTTATTTGCCTGTTGATCCCACTTCAGAAAGCAAGTTGCAGTCATGCCTTTTTCCTGCAAATTTCCACTGATGCTGATGCTCTGTGAAAAATGGAGAAGCTGCTACCTGTAGTCATATTCTCCATCCTGGAGAACTGGAAGAAGAGACCAAATGGTGCACTCTGTAAGTGTCTGTAACCGAGCAGGCATTTCAGCTCTACAAGATCTGTAGAAAGTGAAGATACTATTTTTCTAACATGCTCTTTGATATGCGCAGTGCTGTGGAACAAAAAGAGATTTAATATGAGGCATCCAGGCACAGGGGGAATATTTTTTTTTCTGCAATATTTGAAATGGATTGAAAATCTGATGCAAGGAATTAAAAATCAATTAATTTATATGAAATCAATCACAGCGATAGTATCAACTGATACTATCAAGTGATCAATAACAGTATATAAATTTTCAGTTGATACTAGTAACTTGTTACTAGTCTCTTTTTGTTAAGTGCCTTAATCATCTTTAGATGCAAAAAATTCAGTCCATTTCTATCCGAAGTGGACTTGCTTATGTAAAAAAAAAAAATTCTCACACATACTTCTTGTATTCTTGAAGTGTCTTAATTTAAAATTAGTTAGAAATAGCAATGTTTGGATGTCGACTTTTTCCTGAAATTAGTATTGGAGATAGATGTGAACAAGCATTTTTGCACGGATTTGCCTTGCTGCTTACACTAGATGTGGTTGGGAAGCATTGTTTTGATTTCTTGTAAGAGATTTAATTGCATGCAATGGATGACATGGACTGGAACAGGAAGAGAAATGTGAGAAGGCGCTCAAAAAAAAAAAAAAAAGGTCAGCTAGGTGATTGGCTTGTTCACAGCTTTCTACTGTTCTCTGATTCTTCAGCAAATTCTTTTCTCAGACTGACTCATCTGATTTTTATGACTTCCTTTAGAATAAGTCTCCTCAGGCATTTTAGTGACACCTAGTAGTTCTTTCTGATCCACTTTGGTGTTTTGCTTTTATTCAAGAGCCTTTCCTTGACAAGGTATACTAATTCCTATATCTCAATTTTTCTGTGAATATATGAGAACTCGTGCAAATTTAAATATCTTGTCAAGATTTATCATATTATCATCTGAGGAACCAGATGTATTCCCTATAACTTAGATTATATCCTCTTGCCTTTATTATTAATTTTCCAAGGAAGGTTGTTTTTTTTTTTCTTTCTTCATTGTTTTTTTATAACAGGTCTGTGAAAGCAAATAGCATATCGAGTTCTCTATTCAAGTGTTACAAAACATTAGTAATCTGTAAATATCCTTGACTAAATTTATTAATTCTTGGGCTTTCTTTCTCTTTCCTATGCTTATATCAACACTGATTCCCAGGGTTTTTCTCTACAGGCTTTCACAGTCATAGTTCACAATTTACAGTGTGCCTCATCATCTGGTTTATGTCCTCCTTACCTTACTTTATAAGGGACATACACAGAAGTAAATAACTAGCATATATACTGAAAAAGTAAATTAGAACAGAGGTAATGCATTAGCTCATCTCTCTCTCCATGGCACTGTTAGGGCAACTTTTTGAAATATGTTGAAATCCTAAGTGTCCTTTCTACTCCCTACTTGAAGGCAAGGGAAGGCTTAGCTCTGCTCTTGTTCTGATAGGAACAACGGTGGTGGATCCTCGTGACCTGACTGAGTTACAAGCCCCTTCCTGGCCTTCTGAGGACACCTGGCAGTGAAAACTGTCTGGGGATAAAAGCAATAGTTTTAGTTTTTACTTGTTTTGAGATTGCTGTTTGCAAACTGTCTCCACCACTGTCATGATGTTTACGTCCCTCTGCTTCCACCTTTCAAAATCTGCTTTCTTTCAAAATCCCTGTGAAAAGTCCCATTCAAATACAAAAGTTAAAAGTACAAATAATAAAGTAGTCTGTGACAGAAGAATTTCTAACACACCTTTTAAATATGTTTAACTTCCAAACTGCTGTGGCACTGATGCAGCAGTTCAGATGCTCCTTCTTGCTGAAAAAAAGATCATCAAAAGGGCAATCAAGAAATTGCTAACGGAGAGAAATGGCTTAGAGAACTGAGATCTAGCGAGAAGAAGGAAGGGGAACAGAGAACATCTCAGCAACAGGGAAAGACAGGCGAGAAGGACGTGAAAATGAAAAAAAAATTATTTAGAGCCTGAAGGAGCAGCACCCACAAAAACCATAATGCTCCAGATCAAGAAAAAGTATGTTAAGAGATTGAAATTTTGTTTACAGAAGTGGAAGGGAAAGTAAGTCAAAGACTGAAAGAAGTATGAAAGAACACATAGACTTCATTATTGCATGTATTTTTATGCATTATAATCTAGTTTCTCCTTTTCAAACGTGGCCTGAAATTTGTTATAGTCAGGTTCAGACCAAGAGCTGCTGGCTCTTCTCTTTAAAGTGTTCTTTTAATATTATGTCCTACTTAATTTTGTGAGGGAAAAAGGAGTGTTGTTGCTTCCTTTCCTTACAGCGGTGGGCCAAGCAGTAACTGGGTTGGTCATCAGTTTGCCATGAGCATCCTCATGGGAGAAACTCAGTTGATCAGGTGTGCTAAAAATCATAACCAGAGGGAGGAAAAAGCAGAGGGTTGCACAAAGAAAATGTTGGCTCTGAAATCAAATTACATCAATTACAATGCATGTAGAAGTAACCTATGTTTTGCAGTGACTCTTGTACAAAAATTAGAGAGGTTTTGGTTTTTTTGCCCCTCCCATGCATTTTATAATGTTCCTTTACTTTGTATAGCTACTGGACTACTTCAGCTGTCTCTTCAGAAAATGCTGTTCTTTTCCATTTACCTATGTTGTTTTATGACTTTTTATCGTACTTTAGAAAAAAAAAACCCACCAAACCAAAAACCGAACAACTGACCCAAAAAACCAAATCTACAGCAAACAAACAAACAAAAAACTCCCTCAAACTCCTATTCTAAAATAATTCTGTCATCAAGAAAAGTGCTCTGCATTTTAGACTGCCAAAACTTTGACCCTGGTGAGTAACACTCTTCTTTTATCTTATCTTGTCAGAGCTGGAGTAAGATTTGGTAAATACACAGAGGTAATCTTTAAGCTGCCCGTATTTAATGATGATCCCAGGGTTGCTTGGAATAAGAAAGATTCCAAAGAAATTGTCATCCTTTGTAGGAAAATACTTTTAAAATAGTCTTATGCACTACTTTTTATTAGATTTAGTATGTAATCAGAAAACTTTTTTAGATCCAAAACTTTGAGTGCTTTGAAGTCACAATTCAAAGGGAAAGTTATCTGATTGTTTTAAAAATGAGTAGTAAAATATTGATGGAAATGCTGGTTCAAGGACAGAGCATGGGTTATGGACTGCCTCTTTGAGCTCTGTGTATATCTCTAGGAACTTGTAACAAGACAAATTCCCCAAGGCGACATTCTTCTATTGTTAATGAACTTAAAGTAAGGTTACACAAACTGCTTGTTTTGGATCTGTGAACTGCAGAATTCAGTTGCAGTTCCCTAGAAGGAATACATACTTTTATTAGGTTTGTCAAAATCTTATGAAACATGCGAAAGCTGCAGACAGTATAGCTTAGGAAGTCTCTTTTTAAATAAATCTACACATTTATAGGTGTTATTTCTGATAGTTTAGTAAAAAAATTGTCTAGAACTTTCAAAATATGCTGTTAATCTGTTCATTTCACTACTCATTTATTACCTGCTTCTAAACCTAATACTGATCTTGTTCACAATGTAGATCCCCAGGCTCAAGTGAAAGGAAAAAACCCTGTTAATTTTGAACATTAAAACACAAAACTAATGCAAAGAAAAACTAAATCACTCCCACCACATTTACCATCCCAGATATTCATAATGTCCCAAAATTTAGCTGTGGTAATAAGCAAGTTAGGTTTACGTTATTGCAAAATTATGTAACTGATTGGCAAGATTAAGAAAAACCAAACAACAAAACAAACATGTATTTTATTTGTTAATATATGTTTAGGTTTAGATGCAAATATGCTGTCCATGATTACTTATCCATTAATTTTCATCTCTTATTTCAAGCAGTCTTGTAAACCTTTTGATCAGGATATAACTCTGCAGGGATTGCCAGCTATCCTGTCCCATCAGATGGTTTGTCCACCTTTTTTCCTTCTTGGATGGCAATCACAGGATGCAAATTGCAAGTTCTTGAAAGATATTTTCTGGCATCTGGCTCTTGATGGTCTCCTTAGGCAGCTGGGTTTGACGCGCTGGAAGAACTTCTGAGCTATTCTCATAATGAAGTGACTGCTTGGCCTTTTAAATGTGTTTTCTCCAAGTGCCCTTTGGAAGTGAAATTATCTGCAAGTTATATATTGCCAGAGAGCCCAAAGATGCAGATTGTTATACAGCTGGAAGCTGCAAATGTGCTGTGTAAATTGAATATGCTGCACATCCACAAGGCACGTGGACAGTTGGGTCGTTGTGATGGCTGCTGTGTTTCACATCAGCGTGTGAAAACCTCAGACACGCGAGTTGTAGCAAATAATTTCACGAATTATTGGAAGAACATAGCTCAAAGGAGAGGCAAAGGAAGAGAAGGCTTAGACACTTTGACTTTAAATTGGAAATGAATATTTGCTTTATATGTGAGTTTGTCTGTATGTTAATTTTTCTTTTTTAGGTATGCATTCTTGGGCTGTAGTTCTGTATTACAAGTAGATGACTAGGGGTGCTATATAGCCTGGTGGGATTTCAGGCACCCTGAATGAGAATGTTTATCTGTAAGCACAACTCAACTACTTTGTTTTTTTGGGTTTTTTTATGGTATGGGGTTTCAGCTTCAAGTAAATGTCATGCTTACTATTCAAGACTGCAAACATGTGCCAGCCTAGTATTAAATCACAGGTCACAAAATATTTTGAGTTCAAAGGGACACACGAGGATCATCAGGTCCAATTCTTAAGTGAATGGTCCATATAGGGATTGAAACCAAAACCTTTGTGTTATTACCATGCTCTAACCAACTGAGCCAATCTCAGAGGCTTTACTTTAACATTGGTAACAGGAAACCTAAAAATAGAAAGCATCTCTTTTTGTCAATTGAATTAAATTGTTGTTGCCTAACCACAAGTGGACTTGACAGTTACTTGTAAACAATTGCTTTCTGGTTTTTGCCACTGATCATTGTCTTAGATATCAAGATTGTTGTCTTGATGAGTATTTGACAGGAAAAAAAAAAAAGAAAAACTACAGACAAAACTTGCAGAAGTTTAGCTATCACATTTAAAACAAAAAATTGAAAAAATATAGGGATAAACCCCAAACCACATCTCACTTGAACAACTAAGATGCTTTTCATTTTTTTCAAAATGCAGCATTTTTCTGCATAAATCAAACCTGATTATAGCAAAAACCTAGAAAGCTCAAAAAATAATTTCACTTTCAATAAGCATATAAAACTGGAATATGTTAATATCTGCTTGAGCTCCATTTGAAGAAATAACCTGGATTGAAAATACTGTATATGGCTGGATTCTTTGAATTCCTTTAGCAGTAAAAAGAACTTTAATCTTCCAAACAGTAACAGTACAATGATGTTAGAACATTAAAACACATTATAAATCTGCCTTCTTGTAAACAGGAACTTGTTTTTTATTGATGCAAGTGAAAAAGATGAAACCCAGGAATACATTAGGAGGAGTGAGACCATTTCCTAATTGTCCTTTTTCCTTTTCTTGCTATAATCTTAGCATTTAAAGATACGTAAGCCTGAGGTAGGAATTTGCTATTTTTGTCATTTCTGTACAAGTAGAAGAACTTCTGTTTAATAACAAAAAAAGGTTCTTCATCATTAAAATTCTTAAAAGATTTCAGTTGGATATTTCTCTAGTTGAATAGATAAAACACTCCTCAGAATCAGCTGAGATGCTACACAGAGATTTAATTTCTTTCCCTTCTTTTCTTTGTTTTGATTTATTACTTTATTTGTATCTATATTTTAGTCTTGATATTATATATTTGCTTAAAAGGGGTTTTTCAGACATCTTTGGTTTTTGACTTGTATCTTTACAGATACAGAATTCCCATGTAGCTGATCTTCTCATCCTGTGTCTGGAAAATTAAAGTTAGTAGCTACAATTAATCTGGACATAAGAAACTTTAGTGGTTCCCTGACAGAAGCAAAATTTAATTTCCTTGGAGTGAATGAGTTACAGTTCAACGTATTTTCAGATATGACTTGCAGGGCAATGTTCTGGAATATGCCACTGCAAAACATGTAGCCATCTTGCCATCTTCCCAATTCTTTTAGGAGAATTCAGCAAACTAGTTTCTGAAACCAAGAGATAGAGGTAGACCAAAGAGTGTGTAGATCATGCACTTTAAGCAAGGGGAAAATGTTCCTGTGTGGAAGAAAGGCAAAGAAAGGGAAATAAAGAAAAGTGTAGCTGGAAATTCCTCTGTGAGGCTTTGTTTTGGAGCACATGTGTGGTTCCTCTGTTACTCTGGAATTAATCCTGGCTTGAGACTCGCTGGTCTGTGAGGAGCCTACGGGAACTGCTGTGCTGTACAAACAGGCTTGCATTAAGGCTTGCAGGGTATTTGGTGCACCAGAATTATTGCAGCAAAGTCTAAAAATTCCTTTCAACACTATAATACTAATTGCCTAAGCTTTCTGCTTCAGCAGTTATTTGGTTGGGTTTCTTTCCCTAAAAGCTTTTGCGTCTAGGAATGAATAAGCATGAATGCTATGCATAGATTTATTACAAAATTTCGTCAAAATAATCTTTTAAGAAACAGTGACCTTAATTCTTCATCTTGAGCACAGTACATTTAGAAGTGGAAGAGAGAGACTCCTTTCCTTGTGCCTCTTCCTTTTGGGGTGAGCTTTGGCTTGAGTAGGATATTTGGGTTGCAGAAGTTTAGTAACTGGGATTACTGTGAGGTGAAGATATGGGCAACAACCTACCACTTCAGAGCAGTGGGGTATGATGATGAATTTTTTTTCTGTAATCTAATGTGGATCATGGGGTTTTTAATAATCTCAGACTTGTGAGAAGAAAGCTACAGTGAAGCCCAGCAAGTCTGCTCTATCATTTGGTAGGTACTATTGCACTGTTAAAACGACCAGAAACCAGCTGTGGAAGATACTTGCTCAGAGTGGAGTTCCCCCCCTTCCCCCAAACAGGGTGCACGCTTCTTCACTGAAGTATAAGATCCTAGGGAAAAGGTTGTGTCCTAACAGGCACAGATTGGTTGCACATCAATTTGCTGGAGAGACTATCATGAGCTTACCACGTGGTTTGAATGCTAGAACGTTGTAAAAAAGGCTTCTTTTAAGTAAAAGTAATTGTCAAAGTCATGTCCACTATAAAATTCTGTTCTCTGCCTGAGAGCAAATCTCTTTCTCATCTAACTTTGCTTTGAAATTCACCTCACTTATCTTTGCAAGTACACAACCATCAGCTACTCTCCCTCTGCCTGAAATAAGATGATTCCACTGGGTTGAAGGTTTATAAGCCCCACCTGGGAGCTTGCATTGCTGGACACTTACTATTACCCATCATGGGTTTCCTTACACTGCTTTCTTCTCTTTCAGAGTGGTAGGCTTTTAAATAGATGGCATTTTTACATCTAATGCATATACAACAGTGTTTGAGGCATCAACATAATTTTTATAATTTCATACTGCTTTTTGAATTTACAGTCTTATTAAAATGTTCCCAGTTGTTCCTTTCATTTGGTGGGCTGAGAAAGAGCTATTTTCGTACTGTGTAACCATACAAATAGCAGGACCTTGAAAAGTTGACTTGTTTGATGTTTTATGGCAGGGAAAAAAGTTTTGTGGATGGAATTTATTTATTTGCTGCAAGATATAAAGACTGTCCTTGAAAATTACTAGCTATTAAAGTACCACCCTGTGATTTGAACTGATATTGCCATTAAATTAGCTCCCCATAAGAAAACTGTACTACTTAAAGGAATAAATGACACCTGAAGCTGAAGCTGTTTTCAGCAGTGCTTTGCCAGTCTTCCAGAGCAGTACCAATATCGAGCAATTAGGAATGCTTGCTTGTTTTTGCTTCATGGGTGTTGACACTGGATTTCTTTCACCAATTTAATGTAGAACAAGATTACAACCTTATTTCTGGACTGTAGAAAAGGATATAAAGAAAATTCTTTTTCTTCTTAAAAAAAAAGAATATGGTAACATTCAGAGTTGAAGCAGCTGCTGCTCCTGTCTGTAACCAATATATTTGCTTGGCTGGCAGCACTGTTTTAAAAAAATAGGAGGGCATGAAGCACTGCCTTAATGCCTGTTGAAGCTAAGCTATGCTGTACCAAGGTGTACAGAGGAAGATATCTGCAGGTCAGAGAACCTGTGCTGAAAGAAAGGTGGCGTGAGTGGTGCCTAAAGGGTGATATTGTAGCTTCGTGTTCTCAGAATAATCCAGTCAGTGCAAGGACAGTCTCTTTCCTGTGGAAAAGGATGGCTAAGGGATACATTATATTTGGAACAGACATGCAGAGTAGCACCTTGCTCTCCTCCCTGCTTCAGAGCTCACTTCAACAACATGCTATCCTTGGTAGAGTGCTTGTGAAAACAAAAGTTTAGCTATGAATCCTGAAGCAAACTGATTTCTCCATTGACATATGTTTACAAAGATTGATGACATGATTTTCTCTCTATCTAACATTACCTGTTACATAGTTATATACATCAGACTCATTTCCTCATTACACATTCTTAATGCTTAGATTTGTGTTCATAAATGCTGCTAATTAACAGCTAAACAAATCAGGAAGAAATACAGGAATTAATGAGTGAGTGTAGTTAGCAATCAATGGATTTCAGACCATTTTCAGATGGCTGGGAAGAGGGTGATATTTTCTGGCTTGAAAAATCTTCAGACCTTGAGTGTATCACTGCTGTATAAGAAGGAGAGGCATAGATTTTTACTCAGACTCTTGACTTAGTTTTGGGTAGAATCCAATTTGCCTAAAGTTACCTGTCTAGGTGTTGGATATTTAATCTAAATTAGCCAGAGGGCTTTTTTCCTATGATCCCAGGGAGAAGCTCCTGCAAAGAATGATTCACATCAGAATAAAATAAATAGTTGCGTTAATGGTATCAACAGCCCACTTCAGGGCATTTCCTATATCTCTAGGAAATTAAGCCGAAGGGATATTGCTGATGGAAAAAATGGAGTGTTTTTTACAATTGATGCTGATGATGATAGATTGAATTTTTGTATCATTGGAGTGGTATTATTCCTCCTGAATGCAGTTAATTCGAAAGTTACCCATACTGACACATTTTTGGCAAGGAAAAACAAGGCACAATGAGTTCTGTTGGTTATTCTGCATTGATATTTTGTTATACTAATGTAAGACTGGGCTCAGTCTTGAAGGTTTTCACTCTCTCTTTGACATTTTTTCCTTTTGCTGCATTCAGAAAAATAGCTGAGATTTTTCTGTTATTTTCTGTAATGTCAGCAAGATGCATAATTTCTGTAATTGCATTGTTAGCTTGTAATAAATCAGGACCTTACTTGACTTATGAACCCCATGAAGATGATCGCAGAATTTTTGTCTGTAATGTCTTTATTAAGTAATTTAAAATCTTATCCCAGTGAGAGCCCTTGCTTGGGCTGATGGTGTGCTAATATTATGTTGCCTTCCAGAGGCAGAGAATATCATAAGATAATGCTGCTAAAGATCTTAATTGTCTCAATACATCCTGGTGTTCTTTAATGCCTCTAAATTAATTACGCAATTTAATATTGTTATTAAGTCTTGAATTGTATTACTTCAGCAGAAACATAAAGCTCATATGATTGTGTACCATAGGAATGAAAGTACCTGTGTTTTTAAGGAGTGTTCCCCAACATTGCAATTATTCGGTAAATTTCTAGTTCAGAAGGTTCATAAAGCATTTTACTGGTATGTTCCTGGTCGCCACTAAATATGTAACTTAAAATAAAAGGTCAAAAGCCACAATTGCAGGATACTTCAGGAAAAGGGTATAAGAAATGGAGGCTATTGTCAATGGCTTAAGTGCCTGTAGAAGTGGAAAATACGTTAAATAAAACATATGTGCAGGAAAAACCCTGCTTCTCATAGTCCAGGGAAAGGCAATAATAAACAAAGCCAAACACAGCAGTCCCTGCCAATCTAACCAGACTACTTTTCTTCTTATCTTCAGATTTGGCTGTTGGCTTAGAGATAGTTTAGTATAGTTTTTACAGAATCTAGCCAGGTACCTGATTTTAGTATTGCTGATAGGTAGCATTGGTTCACATCACTTTGGGATTGCTCTGGTATGGTTAAGCTTTCCTTGAAGACGAAAATGGTTTTCCAGTATGCTTCCACCTCTGCCTGTAACAGGAAAGAAAACAGATATGAGTCCTCTCCCCAGTTTCTAAGGCATCTAATTGTTCTGAAATATTTAAAAATCTAAGTTACCTCCAGTCATATCATCTATCAGAAAAAGCCCATAATTTTCTTTGCCTTCCAAAGCATCACTGGGAAAATGGTATATACAGGAAAAACAGAGTCATTGTGCTTTAGGGAATGTCACTTCTACTGCGAATGTATAGAAACAACACTATCTCTTTGATTAAATTGAAATACAGAAGAAGATTAAATTGAAAAACAGAATGAAACATGCATGGGCAAAACCCGTGTTTATTCCAGCTAGAAAAGGTGGCTGGGGTTGCCATCAGATCTCAAGAGAAATGTGTACTTTTACATTTTTTCTAGGTGACAGTGCTTCCATTGCTATAATGCCTGCGGAATCACAGAATAGCACAGCAGCGCTGCATGGCAGGGGTGATTACAGTGAATCAGTCAGAAGTGCCTGCTCTTATTATACTGCTTGTGGACGTCAAAGCCTACGTACAGCACACAGACCTTCTGCTCTGCACTGATCCTCTGTCTCCTGGTTAGGGTATAGGTCGTTCTACTGCTTTCATAGGTATATCCCATTAGAGCTTAATCTCGTGTATCACCAAGTTTATATACTTCTGGAGTCATTTACAGTGTTTTACTCATATTAACTCATCTGAGTAAACATATCAACAACAGATGTTGATTACTACTGCCCTTGGTAGTAATCAGTCCCAAGCTTTTCCTAATACTCAGAATTAAATAAATCCTGAGCAAAGCCAAACCTGTATTATGTGAGCAGAAGAGTTAAACCATGGTAGCAAAGCCATTGGCTTATTTTCACTGGGCTGTCTAGTTTTAGTAGTGCATTGGGATGATACAGTATACTTTGTAATTTTCGGGATCTGATTTGTTGATTAAGTTGTGAATTTAATGACAGAATGTGGCATGACACAAGAGTCTAATGTCAGGGTTTTTATCTTTTCACATATCATTCCTTTCTTTTTTTTTTTCTTCCTCATCCCTTCTCCCCACCAGGGAAAAGCTGTTTAACTTTTTATTTTGTATAAACAAACCAAAGAAAAATTAAAGATACTGATAAAGAAATGGCTGAGCTGCTTTTTCCAGTACTGAAGTTTTATATACTAATTCGATACACAGTTAATAACAGATCTTTAACATCGGCTGCACAGAGAACCATTCTGCAAGTGATCTTAAAAGATTAACAGGTTTTCAGACATGAGCAAAGGCATGTTACAGTCCCAAAACACACTTAAAATGTTCTCCCATAGTGGGTCAGGACTGCTTTCCCACAGTGAGCCTTTCTCTTGGTTTTTGCTCCTCCAGGCACAGAGGGGCAGGGGCAGGGGTTGTGGTCAGGCTCCTCTCTGCTTCTCCTTCTTTCTCATGCTGCTCCCTGTTCCAGCCTGAGGCATCCCCAGGCTGCCTTCAGGACCAGCCTGCCTGGGCTCTCCATGGGCCACACATCCCACAGAGCACTGCCAGTGCAGCTGCAGGGCTTATCCATACCGTTGGAGCCACCTGGAACAGGCTGACCTGGCATGGGGCATTCTCTGCCTCCCTTCACAGAAAGCCCTGCAGCATGGACTGGGAAGCCCAGAGCAGAGGTAAATCCAAGGCTTCTTAGCTGTTTTTATTTCCCTGTTTCAAGTGGCATTCACACCACAGGATGCATCAGTGCTGCAATGTTTGCAGCTGTCCCTGGGGCATGCAGGAATATCTTCCTTACCTTCCCAGGGACCCTCTGGGTGCCTGGGAATAGCCCCAGGAGATGGCGTGGACACCTCCATCTCAGTGTCCCAGGGTCCTGCCCCCAGGTAGGGGAAGGCACCTGCTCCACAAGAGCTGCAGTTGAGGCTGGAGGTGGGTGGGCAGGTGACCCCATGCCAGGCTGTTGGCTGCACTGTGGATGTAAAAGAGTGGGTTTTAGTAGGTGAGTATCGGAGATTATTGTGCCTCTTGCCAACAGCTTATCTCTTCTCTGTGCTTATAAACATCATTAATGCCATAATTTCTCATCAGATGTTTCAGTAAGACTTTTGTTGGGTGGTTTTGTGTATCCTTGATACAAAATGGAGTTCAGAAAGAAATTTGTGATTACTGCATCATGTACTGCCTGGCAGGCATAGTTAGGAAAGGCCAAATTATGGGACATTTCCTACCTGGGTATCCCGGTTAACAAGCTGCACATTTCCATTAACAGACTTAGAATCCCTTTTCAGGAAAGTCCATCTGCTTCCAACTGATAAAGCAGCATATTACTCACTGCACATTCAGCTGCCTCATGATAATTCAAAATTTTACTTAGGCTTTCCCACTTTCTCAGATTTAACACACCAGACATGTATCTTGTGTACGAGTCACACCCAAATAGTTCCTCAAATGTTGAAAAGTCTAATGTTTCATGAGATTTTTTTTTCTGTTTAGACTAATCAGTTACAGTAAAAAACATGGTAGGGGGGGCTTATTAGTTGCAGAGATGGGTAGAGAAAAGGCTATCAATATGAGGGTCATTAATACCTTGAAACGTTTGGGTAACTGTTAAAGTGAAACTCTGTGTGAAGGAAATGGAGCAGTATGTTTGCTCGGGACATCTTTTTTCAGATAAGGCTGTCTTCCACGAGAAGGAGTATGTTTTTTCTCCCATGCATATAGTGGAGCCTAATCTCATTCTGAGTGGCTGGATGGATCAGAGTATTTAGAGACTAAACAGTGGATGGAAGGGATTTGTAAAAACAGTTATTAAGGATACCAATATATAATCATGAGAAATGAACACTCAGGAAGGGATTAATCAAAACAGATTTAGATGTGCTGCACAATGGATGGTGAACATAAGATACTCGTAAAGCTTCATCTCATCCTAGGGCCAACAACTAAAACACATCAGCTCTGTTGAATGGTTCTTTGGTGTGGTAGCTTTTCTTGTGTTGCGTGTACAGCCTGTACAGCTCAGGGGTAGATGCCTGTAACTGCAAAGATATCAAAAGTTAAGTGGGACTACTTCCTAAATAATTAATGCTGATAACTGTATACCAAATAGTGAGCTTCCTGTTTTGGTCTGTTTAACCATTATTATCTTTTAGTGTCATTTAAATTATACATGACATTTAAAAAATTTCAGTGTAAAATAATAATCTTTGTCAGAGACACTAGTAGTCAGGTATCAGTCAGCACGTGAGGGAATAACAATCTAAGAGAGAGTCTAATGACCTGCAAATTTTGTAAAGCTTTTGTGGTTATATGCTGGATATGTAGAAAACATAAGTAATAGAGCAATTAGTTTGAAGTACTCTTCTAGTGTTCTTTTCCTGATGTTTTCCTTTTTCCTAGCTGCTTGTTCTACTGATCATTCAGACACTGTAGTGCACTTCTGAGACGCTTTGTACGTGAACTGAACTGAGTTGAACACCTTTATGCTGAGTCGTCCTGAGTATTTCCATAATAGGCACTCAGCTTTGTCAATAAAACACTGAAGTCCCTATTCTAGACTGAAACAAATGTGACTGAACAATTTTTGAGCTATGAGACTACCAAACTAAAATCATATCTGAAATGTTTGGATTTTGTTTTACCATACTCCTCAGAACTTCAAAACAAAATGAAGGCTTCTAGTTCTTCAGCAGCTGAAACAGAGTTGGCTGAGACAGTACTATGAATTGACATGTCTTCAGCAGGAACATTCTCTTAATTCAGGATGTTGATTTTTACCTCTGTTAAACTGTATGAAAGGGGCATAAAATGATTCGTTTTAGTTATCCTGAATAAATAATAGTAGAGTGAGTTGGATGAACTTGTGTGATATTATATTTGTCCCAGCAAAGAAATGCTGTTTTGACCTACATGTTGCACATTTTTGTGTCATATCAATGGGGAGGCACTTTTCAAGTGTACAAACATTGCAGTTGCGATCTCTTACCATCCATCTTTTATATTGTCTTGGTCCACAATGATCCTAACCTCTTTCTAATGAGATCCACTGAACGCAGTGCAAGGCAGAGACGCTTCTTCCAGCTTTCAGTCTTTTTTATGTCTGAAGCTTAAGAGTCAAAGTATTTTCTGCCCTTTAAAGGCCATTGGAAATAGAAGCTGCTTTTTTTTCTGGTTTTTTTGTTTTTTTTTTTTTT